>JAGFMF010011629.1:7472548-7627035 GCA_019455555.1 Galemys pyrenaicus
TATGTACCACAGCTTCCCAATCCACTCATCTATTTTTGGGCATTTAGGTTGTTTCCAGGTCTTCCCTATTGTAAAGAGTGCTGCTATAAACATAGGGGTACAGGTATTCGTTTGAATCAGTGTATTTGTGTCTTTGGGGTATATTCCTAGGAGTGGGATTGCTGGATCCTATGGAAGTTCCATTCTTAGTAGATTGAGGAACCGCCATACTGCTTTCCATAATGGTTGGACCATCTTGCATTCCCACCAGCAGTGTAAGAGAGTTCCTTTTTCTCCACATCCCTGCCAACATTTGTTGTTGTTACTTTTTTTGATATGTGCCATTCTCACTGGGGTGAGGTGGTATCTCATAGTGGTTTTTGAATCTCATTTTTTATCACAGTGTCTTTTGGTTAAGATTTGAGTATAGTGTACCCGGCTTCTGCTCTACACATTCAATTATTGCAGCCAAGTTAGTTGAAGAGGTGCGTGCTTATCAGTTGCACAAGGGGAAGATTAGCTTTTGAATTTCCTTGGGTTGTTGACAAAGTTCAATTCTTTGTTAATGGAGAATTTATGACATTTTTCTTCAACAGTAATAGTTTGCTCGAATACAATGTGTGTGCTTGGGAAAATTCCCTACACATCCATCAGACATTTCGTGTGTATCAGCTAGATGTACTAAATTTCAACTCAATTCTGACATCCTTTACTAGCTAGAGCAACAGAATCAATATAAGAAGTGCTCAGTACAACAGAACACATGCCAGTGTCGATGCCAACCCCAAGCCCAAGCTATTCCTTGTGTTTCTGGCCAACCAACTGCTGGTTGGAAGTTCCTACAGCCTCCTTCTTGTTTCAGTTAATTGGCTGAAGTGTTTTACCAACTCAGAGAAGCATTCTGTATATTCTATTACCTATTTTATTATAACTCAGGAACAAGGAGATGGGTGAGATGCATAGGATAGGGCACTGGAAACAAGGAGCAGCATCCATGGCCTTTTGTGGCACAGCATTCTCATAGCATCTACAACACAGGTTCATCAGGTGAGAAGCTGTTGACCCTCTCACATATACAAACACACACACGTACACACACACAGTCATGCAGGTCTCTTGACAGATATGCTATTTGTCAAATCATTGGTAATTGGTGACTGATTCAACCTCCAGCTTCTTTCCGTCCTTTGAAATAACAAGGTGGAACTAAATATTCTACCCTTTTATTCACAGTTGGTTCCTCTGGTAACCACACTCCATCCTTCAATGCTTTATACACTTCACTACATTAGCATAAACCCAGATGTGGTTAGAAGAGGACTTCTTATGAAATAAGAAGTCATTAACTTTACTTTTATCATGTGGAAGTTTTAAGGGACTCAGGACAAGAGACTAAGTATGGAAACAAAGGATGTTCTTATTGTTGTAATTGTTCCGGAAATATAGTTTGGTCATTTTATAAAGATTTGTTTATTTATGTATGGAATATCTGGAGTACAGGCCAGAGTCCAGGGAGGTGAGATGATTCACCAGAGACAGAGTGGGGAGCAGAACAGGCAGATGGACTGAAATACACTGCTGAGGGGAGCAGTGGGCACGGCAGGAGAGGTCTGCTGCGCCATGTGGGTCACTCCCCTGGCTGGTGACAGGGGTAGAACTCAGGCTGCAGGGATTGAATTCATGCTGCAGTGGCTGCGGTTTGTCTCATAGTGCGTTGCTTAACCCACTGCGCCACCAGGGAGGCCCTGTTTTGGTAATTTGAATTATCAATAGGGGAAGAGTGTCCTACCTCAAGGAGGGTATACCAGTCACACCTTTAGGAAGTTTATCCTCTTTTAAAACATGCTGATATGAGATAATCATCTTTTGCATCACTCAAATTCAACAAATTTATAACTTTTAGTCTTTGACATCCTTTTTATGTTTTCCATATTCTAATGGTTAGAATAAAGTGGCAGATTCTGCTGCACTTAAGAGAAGTTGTCTTCCACAAAACTTGCCTTTAAAAATATGAAACTTGTGGGTATATGTGGAAGGGTCTTATTTTTCTATTCTTAATATAATTTATCTCTTTTTTCCCTTGGTTCCTCATCAAGTGATTTATTAAAAGATTCAAAACAAAGTTTCCTTTAGTTGATTTGATAATTTTTATAAAGAAATGATAACAAAATATGACAGTGTATAATTCTTCTATTTTTATACAGATTATGGTTTCTTTAGGGACTTATAAATAAGACATGAGTTTACATCATTTTGGCTCATTTTTATTTTTTAGAAAAGGTTTAGGTTCAGAGTAAAATCCAGCATGAAATACAGAGTTCCCATATATACCACATTCTTCTCCAAACACCCTACTCTCTGCACCAGAGATCAAGACTTACATAGCATTATAATCATTGAATTTACTTTACCATATCATTATCACCCAATGTTCATAGTTTACATTAGGGATCACTCTTGGTGATACACAGTTAAAAGTTTTAGCTAATATGTAATTGTATGTATCCACCACTATAGCATCACAGTTTTTCTGGCCAAAAAATCCTTTGCATCCCACCCATTCATTCCTTCCCTTCCTCCTCCTCTCTGGAAACCATTGATCTTTTTATTGTCCCTGTAGTTTTGGATTTTATAGATGTCTTACAGTTGAAATCATACAATTCATAGCCTTTTCAGATTGGCTTCTGTCTTTATCCATGTGGGATGTTACAACAAAATATCACAGATTACATCATTTATAAACAATAAGAATCGATTTCTTACCCCTCTGGGAGCTACAAGTTCAAGGTCAGGGAGAAAATGGTCAGCCTAATGGCCTCTTCTTATTGGGAGTATTTTATCATATTCTTGCCTGACAGAAAGGGTAGGGAAGCATTTTTGGCACTTCCTTTTTCAAGGCATCAGTTTCATGCATGATCTGCATGACCTAATCATCTTCAAAGGACCTCACCTCTTACTATTGCAACCAGATAACCAGGGCTTGGCTACCTTTTCCCTGCAGCACAAGTTTTAGGTCATAACCAGCTTTTCCCATCACCTGAGCAAAAGGCATGCTGGCTTTGTTGGCACCACTTGCCCAGTGCAGTCTAACGGGCCAGACTGTTTCAAACATGACCGAATCAGAGGACTTTCTACTACCCACCGCCCCCTCATAAGCACCCACCGAAGCTCCGTGGGCTGGTGCCCAGGGAGCACTGTTTTCCTCTCTACTCTGCTCCAGGACATGTAGTCCCCAGCAAGCTCAGGACAGCAAAGAAAACCCCAAGCCTCTTGGTTCCTGGTTCAGGGCTGTGGGGAGGAGCACTTGTCCATTTGGGCCATCTCTGACACTGCAGCTCCCAAGAGCCAGAGAGACCTGTGGAGTGCCAGGCCAACATGGCGTGCTCCCAGTGGAGACTAACCTGTAGCAGCTGTCACCCTTGTCCCAGTGCTGCTGCAGCCTCCTCTATCACTACACCCTCCCTTGAAGCAGTGCTGGGTATAGTGTGCCTACAGCCCCACTGAGTTCAGATCCAGGAAGGCTCCTAGAGCCCACCAGCCCAGTTCTGGTGTTTGGTGCCTGGAACATAAATGAACCATTCCAGTTTAAATTAACTTCATTCATTATTCAGATTGAAAAATAGTAGTGAGCTATTTGGTGAGAACTGGCACCAATCAGACACTTAGGCTTGAAAATTGAAAATGCAAGGTGGGGAAACTGAAAGAGGATAGAGGGCAGGGCAAGAGTCAGCCTGGGATTCTTTTGCTCCTGGCTGTCACAGTGAGAAGGATTCAGCATCTGGCTTCTGAAGGAGCAGAGAACAGACAAACTCTGTGGGAAGCAGCAGGGCTAGTAAACTCCAGACCTCTGTTGACCTTCTCCTCTGCTTTCCCAGGGGCAGTGGAAATGTAGTATTTACAAGGGAAAGCACACCCAGATAAAGGACTACATTTTGTGAATCTCCCTTGTCATCACAAGAGATTGGATTTTCCAAACAGGATTTAAAGCAACATTTCCCATAGCATGCAGTTTTCTAGAAACTAACCACTAAAAAAGTGGTTTATTTCCCTTCCTCTTTAATATTTTGGAAAAGAATGCATGTAAATTACACTGCCGGATACCCAAATCTAGTAAAAAAAAAAAAAAAATCGCACACAATGTGATTGCTCATTCTTAGACTGCAGCCTATTTTCTAAGGAAGCCCAAGTAGGAGACCCAGCAAAGGCCTGAGTCAACAGTGAAGACATGTTCACACTTCCAGCCCACGGTCATCGAGTTACTCCTAGTTTGCGCCTCTTCCTGACTGAGCACTAAACAACTGGGGACAGAGACAAGCCATTCTTTATAAATTCTTAACCCATGAGCACTAACAGCATAACAAACAGTTGTTCTTTTATTCCACTTAAATTGAGGTGCCAGTCAATGAGAGGAAATAGAACGGTAGCTCATTATAGCGAAGTGTATAAGTTGGAGCCAAAAAAATAAAAGAGGAGTTAGAAGAGACATAAGGACTCATTAAAGGAAATAAGCTACTGGACAGGGATGTAGCGTTGGTCTGCCCCACTTCCTAATTTTCCGATTCTTGAAATAAAGTTGTAATTTTGCTGGAGCTTCAGTGACTATCATGGGGACTTGAGCAAGGAAGCTGAAGAACAGCGGTATAGTTAAGTTAGCAAGGTGTTGGGTTTCCTGATAACTGATCTTCATCCTAGCATTCTTGAACTTTCATCTTTAGGATTAAGCAAAATACTTATTCATTTAAGAAATTATTATGGGGCCTCCCTGTTGGCGTAGCGGGTTGAGAGCTGCACTGTGAAGCATCCGCGGCACAGCAGTGCGAGTTCGATCCCGGCCAGGGAGGGGACCCACATGGCGAGGCAGAACTCTCCTGCCTTGCCCACTGCTCCCCTCAGCAGTGTATTTCAGTGTCTCTGGTGAATCCTCTCACCTCCCGCGCCTCCGGCCTGTACCCCAGCTCTTGTATGCTTGAAAAAAGAAAAAAAATTCTACAAAAAAAAAAAAAAAGAAATTATTATGGTGCATAGTCTTGTGTGTGCTGTCAATCCTTGACCTAAATAATGCATCTTTATATAACAAAATCACTTGTTCAAGTTAATAAGAGAAATAGAAAATTTTGTCCCTCAATAGTCTGACTTCATTGTCTAAGTGCAAAAGCAAAAATGCAATTGTTAAAATTGGGGAAAGAATGTAAGCTTTTTAAAAGACCAAAAATTATAAAAAAAAAAAAATCTATCACAATTATAGTTCTAAAAATATAAAAGATCTAGAATACTTTTGTGAAGAAATGCTCAGAAGTATTTAGGATTCCCTGCTACCTGCCCCTGCCTTGGTGATTACTAGTTACAAAAGAAAACTTTTAATATATTTGAACACTTAGCCTTTTATTTTACTCTATTCTATGGGTACTCAGTAATTAATTTATATATGTCGATTTAATGTTATTTATTGGAAATATTTTAAAGGGAATGATATATTTTTTGTCAAGTTTGTCATATTTTTCTGATCCAAGCTCATTAAATAGAGTACAGTTACATAAATAAAAAATCCTGGCTACAAAATCTAATTCTAAAATAAGTAGCTTCCTTATAGCCGTGGGTTACAAATAATTAAGGAAACATTCAACTCTGTGTAAGTGAAAAATTCATCTTTCTGATATTCTGTGCAATTTCTCACTAGCTTCATTTGTAACGAGGATATTGAAAAAACATTTCAAGGGCTCCTACCGATTTGAGAAATCTATTGTACCTTAAGGGCTGTCAGAAGAAATTTGCAAATTACTAGTCCAAATTATTTCAACAAGAAAACATACTGATATGTTCAGGTAATGGAAAGGGGAAAAACGATTAACTAAGTGTCATGAAAAAGCTATAGTGCTGCATAAATCACAGGTAGATGTTTTGTAAGAAAGATGTGCTAAAATGCAAGAAAAATATCTCATACCGCCTTTCTCATTCAATAGAGAATACTGCTTTGATTTCCGTATTAAAATATACACTTCCTTTCTTCTGAACCACAAACAGGACTTAAATCACTTTCTTCCTTGAGACACTATTTGGTGAAAGAAAAACCATCATCTTTCACCAATGTGTATGGATATGTTTATATGTAAATGAAGTTTTGATGAAAATACTTATTCAATAAATCCAGTAAATATTTTTTTGTTATTTTTTCTAATTATGTTTATTGAAGTAAAGTTGGTTTACATCATCGTATATGTCTTAGGGCTTATGTGTGTAAATGTCTATGAAATATGTTTTCATGCCATGTCCACCACAAAACCCCGATATTTTAAAATAGACATCTTAAGTAAGCACTCATAACATCAGTTCAGTTATATTTTAACAGAATGATCTGGGTCTTCCTGGTGGCACGAGAGGTTAAACCTCAGCACTCTAAAGCTATATTAAGCCACTGCTGCATGAGTGAGTTCCATCCTTGGCCAGGAAGCGGACCCACATGGAGCAGCAGACCTCTCCTGTCTCACCCCCTGTTCCCCTCAGAAGTGCATTTCAGTGGATCTGCCTATTCTGTTCCCCACTCTGTCTCTGGTGAATCCTCTCACCACTCTGCACCTCTTTCCTGCCCTGCAGCTCTTGTATGCATAAATAAATAACTCTTTAAAAAAAGGTTAAAAATAAATTATTTATATGATTGTTTTCTTTATAAATATCTATAGAAATACTATCACTGGCATAATCACACATATATAAAATCCTCAGTACTTACAATTGAGAAAAATAAGTGTAAAGCATCTGACAAATTGGCATTGAATACTGGAGGAACATTACTGAGTTAGGAAAATACTTGTTAGCCAGGCATTGAAAGAATGGGGCCCAGACAATGAATGAAAGGATAGCAAAGCCAGAGCATTTCCATCTGTGCTCTACTGCTTTGACTACAAAAATAGCAATTTTTCTTTTCATTTCCATTCTTTTTTAAATATTAATAATTTTAATGAAATATCCCTAAGGGAAATGGTATTGGTTGTGGTGGTAATGGGTGTCTGGGTTTTGGTAGTGACTGGGAAAGAGGAGTTGCAACTTTGCAGAGGGAAGTTATAAAGACGAAGGAGAAGGAAAACAGCAGAGTGGAAAAGATTGTGGGCACTCAAAACATCCAGTTTTATATTCCTTTTTCTATTGCATTGTAATTCAAATTCCCATCACCCATGATTTCAGTAATGTTTCCACAGAACAAAAACTTGACTACTTATTAGTTCCAGGGCAAATGATGTACTTATTCACCTGTAGTATATTTAATTTTAAAGAATCTGAGCAAAGTAATTGGGTTTTATATGCAAATAGAAGCAAGGAGCAAGATACCAATCAAATGGAACAGAAAAAAGAACCATGATTTGGGGATGATTTAAACAGCTTGAAATCCATCAGGACTAAGCCTTTCCAAGATTAGCTGAGATGTGTTTCTCCTATGAAACATCACATAATGTTTGTTATGTGCATTTCAAAAAATGTATTGTGTCACTTAAAAAAAAAAAACACTTCCTAATAAATTCTTAAAACGTGTGTGTGTGCTTGTGCATGTGTGTGCATGCATTGAATTAAAAAAAAACTTGAACTTTGGCAGATGTTAAATTAATACAAAAATATTTTTTAAATATTTATTTATGTATAGAAGAACTGGGATATAGGTCAGAGGTATGGGGGGTGAGAGGATTCACCAGAGATGGAATGGGGAACAGAACAGGCAGATTGACTGAGGTTCACTACTGAGGGGAGCAACTGTCCAAGCAGGAGAGGTCTGCTGTGCAATCTCCCTGGCGGGGGATGGAACTCTTACTTCAGTCGCTGTAGACAGGTGCTTAACCCCTTGTGCCACCAGGGAGCCCCCAAAAGGAAATTTAATTTTTTAAATGTAAACAACATTAATTAGGCCTACTGTATGCAGATATCTGCTTCACCATAAAGTAGGCCAATTAATGTTTATAATTTTTATGAGATTCCATAACTTTTTTCAAGCACACTCTTTCATATTTAGAAACAAATATGTCCTTTTTTTGCCACTTGAGTGTGATGATGAAAGGTCAGATCACATTTCAGCTTTTAATATGTTTAAATAAATGTGTTTGTATTGGTAGTGCCTGGAAGCATTATGTTTCAATTTAGAATGAACAATCTAATAAGATCTTGATGAGGCAGGCTGAATAACTTTAAGTGGATACTTAAAATGATCTTGGTGAAAATCTATTCCAAGGTTGGTATTTTCTGTTTCACCGAACAGATTTGTTGAAAATAATTTTCAAAGTGACTATGATATATTGTTTGCACTAGATGGAAGTGGTTTACAACTGGTACTCAGGTACAATTCTTATGCAAAACCACTGATAAAATATCCATTAAAATATTATTCCTAATTTTTCATAAGTAAGAATATTATTTCAATGATTGTGCAATATATTGAATCAGGAATTTTCAGGAGAATAAAATGGTGCATAAGTGCACGCTTTATCTAAATAAGACCTTTAAATAATGACAAAGACCATTAAAATTGAGGAGATAAATTTTGCTTTTGGGATAGTTGTTTTGTTTCCAGACACTAATCCACAGTGCACTTGAGACAATTTTTCCTAACTTGAATCTTCAATATAAAATGGCACCCTATTCCTAAATTGCTCATTTGCATAAGGTCGTACTAGGTCCATTCATAAGTGCTATAGGAACTAAAACACTAGTGATATTGACACATCTTTTTGCAGGTGTCCAACTCATAAAATTTATGTCACTTTGCTAATTGGAATAATACTTGATAAATTAATATAAATATAGTATTGGTAGTATGAATAAGGGAGTTGCTTTTATGTGTGGTAATAAAAAAACATATCTCAGGTGGGTTTAAATAGGTATAAATAAGGTATATAGTGATTGTGAAAGGAGTTGTAGTGGAAATTTCAGAAAAATGGAATATTATGACAATGTGAAATGCAAGTGATACAGTAAGAGAGAAATAGATCTGGTGTCAACTTGAGACCCATGGTTCAAAATATGTATTGTCAGTAAGTTTCTTGAACTGAAGTATCCTTATTTTTTGTGCATTTGATTTTAATATGCAATTATAGGAACAGTCACATTTCTGTATTTATCCAAATAAAAAGATAACTAAGTCTTAAGGTTACCATATACCAGTTTTAAGAATGTCTGCAATTAGGCATTTTTTCCCATTTTGGAATATGACAGATTTGTATCTATTTTTTTTTCCTTGTTGATACACTGTGCCAGTTAAGATACTTAAATGCTTACATTTTATTAACATTATCTGGAAAATGGAAACAATAATGGCTGCCTTCTAGGTTTTTGTGACTTTGTGGAAAGTAGAAATGAATTGCTAATGTAGTATGTTTTATAGTAAATGTTCAATACACTTTAATTAAATTTTTGGAGAGCAAGGTTTTTGTTATAACATTTCAATAAGAAAAGAGAATTTTCTCTATTTCAACTTGAAGTCTTGAAAATATCATTTAAAAGCCTCTTTAAGATCAGGTTTCTTTCTCTTTTTAAGGTGACTGGTTTTACAATAATATAAAAACATGCTATCATATCTCCATTTTCCTTTCAAAGATCAGAAAAAATAATTCTGTATTAGCATTCATTCAAATACATTGCCTTGTCTATAGATTATCCAAATCTTTAAAAGCTTCGGCATATCAAAAAGAGATGTTACATAGTTTGTACTCATATTTGTGTATTTAATGCTGCTTTAAATAAATGTCCTTTGATTGTACTGGTAAAACTTTTGTTATAACAACACGTTTATTACCTGGTGATGTGTTTTCATAGACCAAGTGTTGGATGACATTAGTAAAACACCAACCAAAATGTGTAGTTACAAGCATTCCAAAAAGGCTGTCACAGGAATGTCAGACAGAATCCCCCTTGAAGTGGAGACAGAACAATTTCCTCATGTCATCCCCAGTCATTCTTTACTTGTCCTGCTTCACTGATGTTTGTTGAGTCATGAATTAAGTGGCCTTATTTAAAATTGTCTTTGGTCAAAAATATACTATCTCAAAAAATTAATAAAAAGGCAATTTATCTTATTGTGTTTTACCATATATTAAGATATAAAATGATCATTGGTAGTCTTTTGAATTATATTCAGCAAGAAGAAAATGATACTGGTTGAGCACAGGCAGAGGGAAAATGTTTTGTTAATTTTTCCCTCATGCTAAATTTTTGTTTGCTAAATGGTTTAGGATTTGGACATAAGAGATCTTACATTACTCCTCAAAATTTGAAAAATTTAGCTATTAGTCAAATACATGTTATTTCTCCTCTTAACTACTTTTACTTCTTGCTTACATATCAGAACCTGTGATATCGTCCAACTGGTGATTTAGTTTTTTAGGATTTGTGTTAGTCTGGCTACAAGTTTGTGTATTTGATGTTTTCTGTATCTGTAGGCATCAAGACATCAAATTGCTACAAAGTCCTCCTTGTTTCTTTTTGTTCTCAGGTAATTGGTCTTTCCAGAGCTTTCCTCTTTAGAAACACTTGTGTCTTGCAAATCTTCAGCAGTAACCCACTCTTACTACACAGCCAGTTCTCAGTATTCATCATAGTTTATCTTCTTTGACATGACCACTTAATAGTGAACCTATGTGTCAGGGAATATACCAGGTTAGGTTCCTGTGAGTCGCTAACATTTTAATCAACTGAATGTTCTTTGTTTATCTAGATCCATTTGCTAAGGTCCTTAAAACCTAGCCAGTCTCACAACATGGAAACTCTGCTCTTATACATAACCTTTTCCTATATAACATTTAGGAGATATTTCTAAAAAAAGTTTTTGGCAGCTTCTGGTCTGCAAAAACTGTCTCCCCTGTAAGTTTAATATGTTTATGCCATGTTGCCTTTTGAAATGTGTGAGCTAATCAGCACCAGCTGAGAAAGGTTTAGCATTTTCCCATCCTGGAAACATGACCCTAAATTTCTTTGTATTTTCATCTCACAACACTGCTGTCATGATTTTTTTTATTGGTCTATTTTTCATGAACCCAAAAATTTAGCTGCTTTTTGCCATTTTCAATAGTTTTATCACACACTATAGATGTTACTTTAGCACTTTCCAGAACAGCTTCATGTACAGTCACAGAATTTTCTCTTCCTTTTTATGGAGGTACCATATTGTGATTCATTAACATTGAACTCGCCACAGCAGCCTGTAACTCACACCTGAATAAAACTGATCTAACACACAGATTTTCTCAGAAAAATACATCTCAGCTTTCTTGTGCTTAGAAGCACTCAGTGCATTTCAGCATTTCACCTGGGGGGCATTTTAAACAGCACAAAAACTTTTAAAATGTAGCAATAAAGAGATCACAAAAAGAGACCTGTTTACATGATGAGAGCTGACACCAGAAGGCATCTTTCATTCCACCTCAGCTGTGGTATTTAAGTGAAGAAACTCAAATAGTTCACCCCATTGTGTGTTATCATGGAATCTCCTCCAGTCCATGTCCACACAGGCATGGTTTGGATTCTTTGTCTCTACTCCAATTACCAGAATGGTAAGGCTAACAAAGGTCTGGCTACACCTGGGGTTAAAGTCCATAGTTCTTACCTCTCTCCTTTGGGTACAGAGATCCCGGTATAGATGCACTTCCTAATTCCAACCTTCCTGGGCCTGCAGTCCCTGAGTCAGGGTACAGGCCAGGAGGCATAAGTGGTGATTCTGGAAGAATAACTGAACTTCCCATAAAGTCTGCTCCCTTGGGAACCTCCTCCCAGGACTATTTTGTTCCTTCCAACCCATGAGTCTGTGATTCCAGTAGACGCTTTTGCTACACAGTCCTATCTCCTCAGATCTATAGACTGAAATGTGTTGAGGGTTGAGAGGGACAAGATCAGAGGCCTCTGCTGCTGCCTCCATGTCACTGAGGCCTCCAGTTAGTGCTGTATAGGGAGGGTACTCCCTAGGGTGGTTTCACAGAGTACAGGAAGCAAAGAAGCAGCAATGTGGTCACCCTAGTGGCCTGCAGCCCACTTCCCATGGGGGCCCCCAGGAGTATTTCTCTCTTTTACCTGCCTCACTCTCTCTCTTTCCCCCCCCCCCCTTTTCCTCATTCTCTCCCTCCATTCCTCCTTCTCTCTCTCCCTCTCTCCCTCCTTGCTGCTCCCACTCCTGCTCCTGCTCCCTCGCTCCCACTGCCACTCCCACTCCCCGCTCCTGCTCCTGCTCCCTCTCCCTAACACACACACACACAGGATTTTGTGTGTTTTACTGTTTACACATAGGAGGTTAATCTAAGCCTACAGATATGCCAGATCAATCAAAGCAACTACTATCGTGTTTGTGAGTAGTAACCTAAACTTGGTAACATAGATTTGCTATGATTAAATCATAGGGAGTGAAACTGTAACCAAAAATTGTTTTTGGCAAAGGTTCATTTCATAAGAGGGACATTAAAGCCTAGATGGAGGTTGCCTTTGAAAATGACATTTATATGTAAAGATGTTTCCATAAGGGTCCCCTTTAAGAAACTCTAATCTCCTCATCCATTTTCAATGGGGTAGGCAGAACTTAAGTTTACATACTCTTGTTTACCTTGCCTTCTTTGGTAAACTAAAACTAACCTTCCCTTTATTTCTCCCCAACCTCCCTTGTATTAAGCTGAGCTATTTAAGAGGACAAGTGGTGAGATGGCAGTTTTGCTGGATATTGCCCATGTGTAAAAGAAGTATACATGCTATCATTAAACTTCTAATTTTTTTTCTTATCAATCTGTCAGATGCTTGTTTGATTATCTGCCAAGCTAGGAGAAACAAGAGGGACATAGGATGACAAAACAAAAGAGGTATGCATGTAATTAACTTAATTTTAGTGGAAAGAGTGAATCATAAACCAAGGTTGAATAATTGAGGTTGAATGATATATACAGGAGGATAAATGACTCAAAAATCACCATATAATTTTCAAATATTTCAGAAACCTTGGTGTAAGCACAACAGAAGATAGTTTTCTATTCTTAAATGAAAAAAACTCAGATGTTAAAATTGATTTTATTAAAATATTGAAAATATAATTATAATGAATTCTCTTGCATATATATAATTTCATCTGTCTTATACACCAACATAAGTCAATAGATTTAGATTCATACAATGCATAAATTGAAATGTATTAAAATTTATAAAAATGTGCAACTACTTAGAAAACTGATTGACATTATCCTATAAAATAAAATATTAATGTAACTATGACCTACAAATAAAATTCCTAAACACTGTCACAGTGTATGTGCTTGCTGAAAGGTCACACAGGCCCCTCACTCAGGCTCCTCACCCAAACCCCTAACCCAAACCCCCACCCAGGCCCGCAGAGTAGCAGTTCCAAACCAAGGTGACTCATGTAACTCAATCCCAGTGGAATGTGGCCCAGGCACTCTGGGGATTCGAGAACCTCCCCCAGGAGTGCACAAAAGTTCCTGCTGGTCAGAAACATGGCCTGGCTCTTTCTTTCTTTCTCTCTCCCTCTATCTCTTTCTCCTTTGCTCTCCCATCCAACCACAGCAAAACCTTTCACTATGCATATATACCAAATAACATATTCAAAAATTATCAGTAACACTGAAACAGATTGAGAACTGGAGACAAAAAGGAACTGTTCTTGAATAGTAATATTTGATTGTGGTATTTTCAGAAAGTAGAATACAATATAACAATAAAAATTTTTAAAATATTGTTGCTATCTGTAACAGCATGGATAAATATCAAAACACATTATTAAATGAAAGAGCAAGATACAAATAATAAATGATGAATGATGCCATTTAAATAAAGTACAAAAAAAAAACCCTATAAAATGGCTATAGTTAGTCACTATAATGATTACCTTTGAAGAAAAAAATGGAATAATGATTGAGAGAGGGTAATTGAGGTAAAATTCACAATTTTATCTAAGCCATTTTTACACAAGTGTAGTTATTCAATGAGATACCCATTTATAATGTGTATACATTTTGAATTTCAATGAAGTCACAATACATTAATTTACTGGGGAAAATAAGACCTTCAGTTTCAGCATTAAAATATTAAAGTTCTCCCAACTGTTATCCCCAACCTTAAAAAGAAAAAAAAAAAAAAAAGAATAAACTGACATAAAATTTTACAGCATAGAACTAATTTACAAAACAAATCACTAGTCCTAGACCTTACTTCCCAATTTGGAGAATTCAGATACTAAAGAGATTTAACTGTATGGACCAGAAACTGCTAATGTCATACAAGTATAGGAACATTTAAATTAAAGTGAATTTGTGGAAAATAAACAATGGGCTGCTCTTAATGTGAGATTTTCCAAGCAGGTATAGATTTAACAGGCTGTAGTAATAAAGTTCTTCAGAGAAATAGAACCAATGTTGTTGGAAGAAAATAAAAACAAAATCATAAAACTCCAATGCAATCCCATGGGACAGCATGCTGAGGAGACATGCAGTGCCATAGAGAAAGATTGTCATGGCGGCCCACACGGTGCTGGTGGAGTTCACGGTACCAGCTGAGAAGGTGGTGCTGCAGGAGTTTGTCATTTCAGCTAAGAAGCCAAAACATACGAGTGAGGGAACCTCTGGTTTATACCAATCACCTGCCATTGTGCTACCACCCTTACTTTTCAAGTCTACAAAGCTGAAATTTCAGACTTTGTGAAGCAAAGCTAATCAGCCTCTGTTGTCCCCTGCCTAGATATCTTTTTAAACTTTTTTGGACTAAATGAACACTAGAAAATTTGTTTATATTAAAGTGATTCAGACAAATGTTGGTGATGCTGTAATAACTGACTAAAACATGTTTTGCAGTACTATTTTTTAGATGTCAGAAACTTAAATGTATATTTATGATGGAAATGTATGTATGTTATCAAATTAAAAGAATATCATTTGACATGTGTATAAAACTTACATACAAATTCCTGAGAAATCAAGAGTATTGTGTCCACATATTTCAAAGATATAATTGTAAGAAAGATTTCATGTAGGATATAAATGAAATGTATAAGATCCTGTATTTTGTACAATAGATTAAAATAAGAACTATGAGACTAACTGCACCAAAAATTTATGTGTTTTTTTTACAACAGTGAAGTTCAATATCTCATATATATGATGGCTGCATGGATTCTGCAAAACCAAGATACTTGACTAACACTTCCGTAATTGTCAAATAAAAGTCAATCTAAATACACAATCTTGCTTAGAAATAGTATGCACTTAATTTTGTCTTTGGGAAATATATTTGCCTTTGAGTGGTCCAGTCAGGAACATTTCTATTAGGGCAGTTAAATACATTTTGCAATTTTATTGCTAAAATTGAAACTATATATTGATATAAGTGCTCCATCTTTGAAACCTATTAATACATTTAGATTATGTAAATAATTTCTTTCTTCTACATGGAAATATATTTCCTTTACCTAAGTTTTGGTGAGCCATAAAACAAAAGACTTGAGCTGAAGATAATAGATTCCGAAATAATGCTAAACTAAAGCTTTTGAGGTTGACTTGAAGCTCTAATCCTTGGTTTCTTTTCTCAACTTTCTTCTTTTGCTATTGTGGTACAAACAAAATCATACTGTATTCCTCTGGGTTCTTCTAGGCTGGCAAATAACCAATAAGCACTAGTCAGACTGATAAAAAAAAAAAAGCCACAAATTTTAACTTGTATACTACCTGTAACATCAGATAGACCCACTATGATGGAAGTAAAATACTTCATTTCTGGATTTTAATTCTTTAAATAATTTTTTCTGTCATACATGTTCACTTAAAAATAGCACTTTCACTGTGTAAATATCCTGATCCCTGGTAATCAGAGAAATCTTGAATATGTTGGAATTTTAATCAGGTATTTTCAACGCCTGAAGGCAATGTACAATCCTAATTTTTAAGGGTATCAGTAGATAATATGCAAACATACATTAGATTCCTTCTGGAAGGATGACATTATTGACACAGTCAAGTGGCAAGTATAAGTTGTTGACAAAATAGCTAATGTAAGTTTGCATGCATTTTTTGACATTTGATTAATCCCATATTTTATTACCACATTAGTCCATACCACATTAACATGTAATAGTTTTGTATTAACATATACTAGTTAAATAGAAAATATTTTAAGGTCCAAGCACCTACTTGAATATGATATTTTATTGAATATTTTTAGAGAGAGTATAAACATTAGTAACTCTGTCTTGAGGCAACATTAAATTGTCAGTGATTTTTAAGGAAATTATTTAACTATTTTGCAATAGCTACATCTTACATCTATGCCACTAACTCCACCTCCCAGTGGCTATTCTTTTTCAGAAGAAAAATACTACAAACATTGCAATGGTTTAATTCAAGGAGTCCATAGGCATTTAAAGGCATTAAAATCTGTTTCTATCAACAGATTTTTTAAAAGATTTATTCATTTATGCAGTCAAGAACTGGGGTACGGACAGAGGCGAGAGGATTCACCAGAGACAGAATGGTGAACAAACAGGCAGATTGACTGAGGAACACTGCTCAGGGAGCAGCGGATGAGGCAGGAGAGGTCTGCTGAGCCATGTGGTCTATCTTCCTGGCAGGATCAAACTCTTGCTGCAGTTGCTGCAGATGCTTCATAGTGCGGTACTTAACCCCTTGCACCACCAGGGAGACACCAACTGAATTTTTTTAAGTAGTGCTTTCATCTATACTGCGGTTGTATGAATCTCTTACGTATTAATGAATCTCCAAGAAAGGAAAAAAAAAATCTTCACACATTTCTATTAATGCATTGA
The DNA here is from genome assembly GCA_019455555.1 of Galemys pyrenaicus. Classification (NCBI taxonomy): domain Eukaryota; kingdom Metazoa; phylum Chordata; class Mammalia; order Eulipotyphla; family Talpidae; genus Galemys; species Galemys pyrenaicus. The sequence continues at coordinate 7,489,302 of JAGFMF010011629.1, forward strand.
TAGTAATATACTATTATGCTCAAGAATTTACATTTCTACATAAAGTTTTCAATTTGTGGAAAACAGAGTTTATTACATAGCACAAAGGGTGTAGTATTTTACATTGAACTTCACCAATTATAGAAATATCCATTTCTAATCACACTTTACTATTTGTTGCACCTAAATACATAAATGGTTTATATATCCTGAATTCATAGTCTACAGTCATTTTAATGACTTTGTGCAATGGGTGAGATTTAGTTAAATGGAGTTTACTTAAAACTGTATCACTTATAAGTTAGCAAGCTTTTATCACTTAGAAGTAAGTCAAAATAAATCAAGCTTATAAGATATTCTGCTAGGTAAAATCCACAAAATATATGAATGTAAAAAATGTATTTACACATAATATTCTAGGCTATAAACTAAAAGAAAACTGTATCTTCTTTAGTCCTTTTTTTGGTAACTGCTAGCCAGGCCAAGTTCAATATTTGTGTGGTATAAGTTGATACAATTTGAGGTTAATGGACTCTCTTAAGTATGTTATTCTCAAACAGGGATCACCTGCAGCCCCCAGATAGTCCCAATTTTGAGACTATCTTGATGGCTTTTACTGTTGCAGCTCTTGGATTGGATGCTGCACAATTGTTCACATGCATCAGGAAAAATCAAAGCAAAGTATTATGTACACAAAAGAGCCCATGGTGGCCCCATTGAGAAACGCTGCTTTAATTAAGAGAATAAAATAGTAAAATATAAACTTAGAGGAATATGCCAGGGGTTCAGAGGGATAAACTTTATTAAATTCACAGGTAAAACTGCTTCAGCTATTACTCCAATACAAATACTGAGACAAATGCCTTTCTTTTTGGTTACTGTGTTAGACCTTATAAATTGACACCTCTGGCTAAAGTTTTCGGAAGAGTGGAGAAAATAATGTGCTTTAAATGGCAGGTCTCTGTCTAATGAATTTCAAAGACAAGTGCATAATACATGATAATGTGGTTGGCAAGCACCTAGTTACAACGATTTGATTAAGTTAATGCAGTCTGGTCAGGAAATCACATAGAAACTTCGTGTTACGGGCAATACTTTTCTAGAATAGCAAATTAGCAAAAGTAAGAAGTATTTTAAATTCCTTTTAAAATTGTGTTCTATAGCTTCTGCACTTCTTAGTCATTAAAGATGTAACCATTTTGCACAACTCTATTGAAGTGGATTATAAGTCATTTGTTTAAGTCCTTATCAGTGACAGACAGGAACAAGAAGGCTAGTGCCAGTTAGGTTGGACATGAGGTACCAATTCATGCTCACAATCTACCTACTTACACACATACACACACGCAAACACACACTTGTTCTAAATTTTCTTTTTTAAAAGATTTATTTCATTTATTTATTCATACAGGAGCTGGGATATAGGCCAGAGATAGGGATGGTGAGAGGATTCACCAGAAACAGAATGGGGAGCAGAATAAGCAGATCGACTGAAATACACTGCTTGAGGGGAACAGCAGACATGACAGGAGAGATCCGCTGCACCATGTGGGTCAGCTCCCTGCCTAGGGATCAAACTTGTGCTTCAGTGGCTGCAGATATCTTCATAGTGCTGTGACTTAACCCCTTGTGTCATCAGGGAGGCCCCCTGTTCCAAGTTTCCTAAAATCTAATTTAATAAACTACCAGAATTTCAAAAACAAACCAACAAGCAATTATATGTTAATTAAACTAATTTTTATGTATCAATTTTAATATATACAGTATTGCATATATTCAAGTTTGGGCAATGCAAGAAAAAAGTCCTCTTTTAAAGATGACTGTATTCTCAATATATTCATCCAAAGATCCATTCAAAATGATTCTTTGGCTCCAAACATCATTTTTGTGTATCTTCTTCTAATTGCTATACACACATTATACTTCAAAGGGATAGATTCCCAGTACTATGGAAAAGCCTATCTGAACTGAATTGCACAGGATTTATAATAAACTGGATAAAATAATAAATTTAAAACATGATCCTTTGTATTCCTGCTTGAAATCTAATAACAAATGGCTTCAAGATGATAAAGAAGATTATTCAGCATTACTTAAAAGGTAGGTAGCTATAATGATTTTAGTTCTATGATATTTACTAATGTTGGTGTATTTATATAGCTCGTAATAAACTAGAATAGCAGATATATATAAAGATTCATTTCACATATTGAGGCCTGCAGTTTTTTCTGGTTCTTTTTGATTCTTCTTAAATATTTGAAATAGAAGGTTTGATGAAGAGTGTCTCCTGTGTAATGACAGCTGCTAGGTAACTGGGATGATCTTTTATATGTTTAAAGCCAAAATAGAGAAGTAAAGCTTCAAAAATCCCACAAAAGAAAATTGGGATAGTCAGCTCACTTTATCCATATCTGATATCTCAAGTGTGTGAAATTTATTCAAACTTTACCACACATAATTGTAAAAGAGCTGATTTCAGCTATACTGTGATCAATGACAATGACATAAATTGCTCATACATAAATACTCACATGTCACTGGAAATATGCAACAGCAACTATGACAATATAAAAGTACAACATCACATTTAAGTAGTCCATTATCCTTCCAGATTAATATATATTATGACAGAGTTGACTGTCTACTTCTAAACTGCAATTCCTTTTCATTTTCTTAATTAGGAGACTATTTAAAAATGGTATTTCTGTATAAGTATTTCTTTTTCTGCCCAAGTAAGATCCGAATGGATTCAGATGCTATTTAGTCAGAGATCTGCTAGAGGGAAAATAATAGAACCCAAACTGCTGAAGAAAATTCAAGAAAAATAAGAAATAGCCATTTTCAAGAATTTAATAACTCTGGAGGAGAGAGGCTGTTGCAAAAGGCATTGAGAAAGTGACCAGTCCTAGGATTTTGGAAGCCTAAATCATGCCATGGTCTTTTCTTCTTTCCTAAAGGGAAGTTACAATGAGTCTAAAATGGACTCCAGCAGATGATAATCATCAGCAAAAATAATAAAGGCATTAACAACAAGAAACATACCCTGTGAGGGGAATTAGCACACTCTGACTATTCCCCTTTCTTAAGGAGATCATTTTAAAGTTCTTGAGATCACATGAAGCTGTCACATGTATTTTGGAGGTAAATTCCTTCTCAGCTTAATAGCCCATTATTTAGAATAGAAAACCCAAAGATTGGGCCTCCCTGGTGGCGCAGTGGGTTAAGCAACGCACTATGAAGCAAACAGCAGCCACCGCACGAGTTCGATTTCTGCTGCCAGCCAGGGGGGGGACCCACATGGTGTGGCAGACCTCTCCTGCTGTGCCCGCTGCTCCCCTCAGCAGTGTACTTCTGTTGATCTGCCTGCTCTGCTCCCTGCTCTCTGTGGTGAATTCTCTCACCCCCCCACACCTCTGGCCTATACCCCAGTGCTTGTATGCATAAATAATCTTTAAAAAAAAAAAAAAAGAAAACCCAAAGATTAAAGACTTTTGAAAAAGCTATTTTTAACAAAGTATTTGTAATGTATAAGTAAATGCATGTACCATATAGTAACATATAATTAAGCCATGAAATGTAAAGTAGAATTAAACATTTTATGAGCATAAAACACATTTAGGTAGTGTTAGAAATAACACTACCATTATTATCATTGAAGGAACTTCTATATTTCTTTCATGATTATGCTGTCTTTATCACTGTTTCATTACATAAAGAAAATCACTGATGTGAATTCTTTATGTCTTTTACATTTGTTCTTAATAATTTTACCTACACATTTTAAATTAAGGTTATTTAGTTTTGCTTATAATTAATCATAAAAAAATGACTTGATACTCTGTAAAATTGTAGAAGTGACTTATTTTTCCAGCTTTAAGAGATCAGTAACATTTATAAAGCCATGTTTTATTATTTTATTTTAATATATTATTTTTTTTAGTGGAAACATAGGAGTTTCTAGGGTATAAAGCTATAGAAAGGTTTTTGGGACATTAGATTATTTTATAAGAAAATAGTTGGCTTGGAAATTTCTATTCTAAAGTTATATCTGAAGTTTCTAGAATGCAAAACGAATTAATGTATAATTTAAGAAAAATACTGAATACTCTTTTAGGCAGTATAAAAATTCTGCAAATAACTAAAATATCTGATTCAAAGGTTCACCCAGACCTAAATAGCAGGAATGTCTTGCCTGGCTACTTAAAAATCCATAGGAAGATTCATTAGTTGCTTTGTGTTTTTTTATTTTTTACATAAATTACCATAATTATTCATAATACTAATTATTTGATGCTTGGAACTCAGAACTATAATCAAAATAAGTGGCAATCTACCAGATGGATTTTTTTTCATGATTATTTCATCAGGAAATATCATTCCAAATTATTGAAATCTAAATTACTAAAATTTTTTTGTATCACAGGTCATGATACAAAAGATAAAAGTTTGCTTTTACTCACAATTAATTTATATATGTTCTATTCTACTTAAAATAAATATGCTTGTGGATAATCATTGTTATGAAATAAGCTAATTCATTCTTCTTTAAGAATTTAAGAAAATGTGAACTTTGCTTTGGATATATAGCCAATTGGCCAATGTGCTTCATGCTTATTGGTGAGAGCTGTTTTCAAGTATACAGCTATGATGGAAAGTGCAGAAATCTTTCATCTAGAAACACTTTATCAACAGAAAGATAAACGTTGATGGAGATTACTTTTTTGAATGGTAGAGTAACCATGCTTGAGAAAACGAACAAAATGAAATTTTAAATCGCCATATTGATTCCACCTGCAACTCCATAGACTTCAGAGAACATGTGAATGTTGAATTGTTGGATTGTGTGCATTAAAAAGAACTAAAGCATGCTGCAAGAATCTGTAGAGTGCATAAAAAACAAAAAATTCACAAAAGTTGGACTTTCCTGTTAGTTGCTGACCAGACTTTTATAAGCTTCTAAGGGACATGAACTCTGATGGAACAGGTTAGAAAACTAGACTGGCAGCACTGTCACTGTGTATTTTCTATTTCTCTGAAGAAATCTCCCTAGGCTACTGTTAATCTGCACTTTTGTGCATTCTGCCTTAGGAGACTCTCATTTTTCTTTTTAGACTAACTTTTATTGTACTGAAGCATCGTGCATGGATTTGTCACCTTTATAAGTAGCTAAGAACTTTGTGCTCTGTGGTTAAGTCCCAACACTAGCATCATATTTATCTAGGTCAACAAATACACACAAAGGGCATGCTTTGGGGAGGTGTTAGTTGAAGAGCTAAGGAGAATTTTCTACACATTCAAAATGAATTTTAAAAAGTCAAGGATCTTATAGATGAGAAGTAGAAAAGGGGATCTGAGTCACTGTGGACCCCAGATTATGATGGTGTTCTAAAAAAATTGAGGTTTCACAAAGTTCTTAGGCAAGTTTGAAATGAACACAAGTCAAACATTAACACTAAATATGTAGAACAATAGAAATCGCATTCACATATAGTTGAATGTACATTTACACAAGATCAGGTCTACACGTTGATGTATAACGACAATTGCATTATAACTAAAATAAATTTAAATCATTATGTTAATGCACAATTTATTTCAAAAACAATTTCCTTTAAAAATCTTTTGGGTCTGCCTGGTGGTGCAATGGCTTGAGCGGCAGACTGTGAAACATCTTCTGCACAGTGCTGAGAGTTCGATCCCCGGCCAGGGAGGGGACCCACATGGGGCAGCAGACTGCTCCTGTCACACCCGCTGCTCCCCTTAGCAGTGTATTTCAGTCAATCTGCCTGTTCTGTTCTCCACTCTGTCTCTGGTGAATCCTCTCATCTCCCATGACTCAGGCCTGTACCCCAGCTCTTGTGTGCCTAAATAAATAAATCTAAAAAAATATTTTGTTGCCTTATATACATCAATATTTTTTATAATATGCAAAATATGGAATTTATGGAAATTGAATTTTAAAGAGATGCACAGACTAATTGCTTATTTTAAGTATTTTTTTGTTTTTAAGACTTGCATATTTATAGAAAGTTTGCTATAGGAATCATACAGCTTCTACTTAGTTTCTCCTAATCTTAGCAGTTTATATAACTTAGTACATGTAAAATTAAGGGATTAACATTGACATCTTTCCACTAAACTCTAAGGCTTACTCTTACTTTATCAACATTTTCACTATATGTTTTTTCTGTTCCAGTTCATATCAAGGATATCACATGACACTTAGTCTTCTATGTCTCCCTATTTCCTGCACTATAATAATTTATCAGTCTCTTTCCTTGTCATTCAGGTCCCCAACTCTTTTGAAGGGAAGCTGTTGGATCTTTTAATAAATGTCCTCCAATTAGGATACATCTGCTCTCTTCTTATTTAGTCTGGATGACTGGATTTTAGGAAAAAAACCACAGGGGTAAAATAACCTTCTTGTCTCCTGATATGATGGGATGCATCAGTGATCACGATGGGGTAAATGACATCATTGATGAAGTTGAATTTGGTGACATCATTCAGAGAGTCTGCCAGTTCTCTCCACTCTAAAGTTTCTATTTTTCTCCCTTTCCTTACTCACTGAGAGTATTCCACACTCTAGTAATGATAGGAAGGTTAAAATTCACCTCCTAAAGGTGTAGTATCTAGTTACTATGTAGAACTAGGTAAGGAAATGTTGACTTTTCTCCTCATCTATTATTGTTTTTCAATCATTTATATCTGTACATTACTGCTGATTTATTTTATATTTTAGGTTATATTATGGTATTTCACTATTCAAATTGTTCTAAATTTATCCACCATGAGATCTTTTAAGCTTCACTGCTGAGTTTCTGGCATTTGTCCTTGCACTCTAATTAGTAACTTCACCCATGGAGGAATAGTGCTTCTTACTGGAGCATAATATTGACTAGTGAAATTCTATTAGGATGTTATAGCTTTTACACACATTCAGCAAAACAGAATTAGGATATAATTACTTGTACTCTAATCCATGTATATTCACATATGTATAGTTATCTATCCATCTATCTGTATGTGTTTCTGTCCTATTCATTAAACATGATTTCAATCCAGTATCTCCAATGGTATTTCAATACCACAAGGTTAATTTTTGTCTCTATTTATTGGTAATTTCTGACAACGCCGGTTAGAAATCTAGCATCAATTACCTACCACTTATTCTCCCACATTTTCAATTCCGGTAGAGATATAAAGTTCTTTCAGAATTTTCAATCCATCTTATAAGAAACAAATTTACAGTCTATAATACAGTTTATAGGTACAGTTAAAATTGTCTTGTATTTTCAGTCAAAATACGACTATACAAAGTTACTTAGGTCGGCTCTTTTTTTCACCCAATTCCATCAATGAGTCTATACCATGCATTTTCAACAAGATTCATCTATTCTTGCCTGCATTCAACTGAGGTCTTTCCACACCCTACTGTGCTTCCTTTTTAATTAGCATATATTAAAGTTCACTCTTGTGATGCATAGTACTGTGTGTTTCCTCAAGTACATAAAGTATCCACTATACAAATACCATACAGAACACCTTCTGTTTTTACTGACAAAAATTTACAATTTACACATGTTACTACCATCTGGAATACCTTGTTGCGGTCCTCTTTGCCAGGTAAATATATGCTCTCCCTTTAAGATTCAGCAGAAGGTCCCAGTTTTGCTGAAACTTCCCTGATTCAGGAACCTTTAGGATCTCCTCCCTCTGGACTCCATTTCATGAGTGTGCAGTCTGAATGTCAGAGTATATTTATGTCTTCACAATGTCACTATACAATAACCAGGAAAAATTATGGTTGGTACATACCTAGGTAGTGAAACTGATAATTAGTTCATCAGTCTCCTCCAGTTGGGTTTAAGCTAATAACCATATGTAGTTTGCTTCTGGTTTTGTCTTCTGACAAAGGTAGGTAATATTATGCCCTAGCCTTTTTGTTTTAATTCATCACTGTATGAGTTTTAATAATAATGTTTAATCCCAAGTTTTTTCCCAGTTTTCTTTTTAAATTCATTCTCCTAAAAAGTGATTCTACCATATGGAGCTCATAATTTGTTGACTGATTAGTACAGCTCACACATTATTTGGATCTTTTAATAAATGACATTCTTTTGAATTTGTCAACAAATCATTCTTTAATATATCAGATGGATTAAAATGGAGTACTTTTTCTTAATTAAGAAAAAAACAATTGAAAAACAATAAGAATTGACTTAGAGAGACAGTATGTGTGTGGTAATGATGAATGGGGCTGCTATTTGTGATTTTAGAACTTTTTGCAGTTCACTTCAGTTATTAGTTTTTAAATTATCTTTAACCAATTAGTATTATTTATACAAATACCCATTTCTGCTTTTTTTGGAGAGGGTTGATGACTTGTAACCTACATTTTTTTTTTATAGGTTAAGGATTGTATCTAGAAAAAAACATCTCTTGACAAATTCGGAGAAAAGGGGAACACTTATACAATCAAGAAAAAAATACATGAAATAGTAGGACTTTCCAGTTAAATGAGTTATGCACATTGCCAAAGTTAGGCAGAATTATCCTGAAATTTATATATTGAAAATGGGTACCTGATATATATTTTTATTTATTGTAAGATTTCCATATGCTTCCTGTCCTACTTACCTCCTTATTAATAGTTACATAAATATGGCATATATATTAAAATTAATGGGCCAAATTGATAACTTATTATGAGCTAATATTTGTCGTTTATATTGTCTTGACTTTTACTTACTATTCTATTTCTATTCAGTCATCCCATTAAGGATACCATCTTGTGTCACTTGCTGTATACCCTTAGATTACTCTTGACTTTACCAGTTTCTCAAACTGGTTTTTTTGATGGCTTTCATATTTTCCAAATTCCTAGATGCTTTTAAAAAATTAAATAATTACTCACTATGTAAAATAATTCTTTTCAGAATTTCTAGAATATGATCAGGAAGGTCAATATTAAAAATGTCAGGTCATTTGCATGTCCACTAAGTTCAGCGGGAAAAAGTAGACAAATGTATACAGTAATTATATACCTTACATAGATAGATTATAAAAATCAATGCAATTTATGTCTTCTTTTACATGGCCAATGTCAATTTTGAAGTAATTTAATAATCTATGCCAATGAGCTCTTTATTCTGTATATGGGCAATTATATCAATATATTGGCTGCTTTTTCTTTGCAGAAATGCAAATGTCTTTATTTTTTTCTCTTTGAATCCAACAAATATGTTAAAATATGGAGAGACAGTAAGATCTAAATCCTACTTGTCTTTTTTCACATCATTTTCCATCTGAATATTTTAATATCTTGATGTTTGTTTGTAAATAACTAAGAATTGTCAGTTAAAGAAAAATATATGATGCTGTGGAATTAACATCATTCCACCATAAAATTATTGTCAGGATGTCACATAGAATTGTTTTTCTATAAACAAGCACACATATATCATCTACCAAAGTTATGCTCATAGAATAAATACAAGGAATGGGATATCACTGTTCCAGGATTCAGTCACACACATTCCAGCCACACAGAGTTTAATGATTTATGTGCACGCACTCTGCACTAAAATTTGTGATGGGCCTTAAATTTACAAAGTCTCTGTTCTCAGGGCACTTAAAAATGTGAACGGGGACAACAATATGTATTATGAATAAATATATAATTGTTAGTATGGGGTTAGAGTGGAGTGGATCCTTTACCTCCAGAATAGAAAAAACCTAATCTGCATTCACACCTAATACACTAAAAGTACTAAAGAAAAACCTTCCCTTTCAGATGCCCACATAAGTTAAGTCCACCTGCCATTTATGGTTCTGTGCCAGAAAGTTTCTGGGAATAAAAATAAAGTTGTGTGTTTGAATTCTGGCCAAGGCTTGGTTTTGTAATGCAGATGGTACACCCGTGCAGGAGCGTGGTATTCATCCATTGCCATCCTGAAAAATGAGCACAAGGAAGATTAAATGAAATTTGATTAGCAAGTCTTTTTTAAACAGATGTTGTGCCTGTTATAAATTATTCTTTTAGAATTTCTAACATATGCCAAAGTATTTATCGCAGATTAACTGCATGAACTTGCATGCTATGACAGAGCTTTCTGAGTGTGAAAATAGGTGAATGCATTTTTCACAGTTCAGACAAAAGATATATGAGAAGGTGCAGTTGTAATTCAGATAAGAAACACTATATTTAAAAACTTAATAAAACATTATGTTGAAAAATTGAAGTATTTCCTAACTTGCTCTGTTATTTCCCCTATTCAAAGGAAATTAAAGCTAAAAAATTCTATTTAGAATTATTAGTCTTATACCTGGACACTTACAATTTTCTCAGAATTGCTTAAGCTGTTTAAATCTACACTTCTACTTCTGATTGTCCTATCTCCATTACAAAATCTGCCCATACTCTCAAAATTCCCTAGTACATATTATGGAAATTTATTATTTTATATTTTTGTTTATTAACAATTGCCCAGCATAAGCTGGGATTACTATGCATCAAAGGATTTGAAACATAACAATGAAAAATGTGTTTTAAATGAATTTGTCTACATTTATTATTGTTTGATGTCTTATTTTAAGGTATTAGAGATTATAGGGCATATCAGTAATTTGCTTAAATCATGATTCATATGTTGCCTATGTTACTATTAAAACCAACTTATTTTAAATGTATAGTTTCAAAATATAAGCATGAAGGTTTCTGTAACATTGGAGAGAGATAGGCTTGCTATTAATGTTAACTATTACTGTTTTGCTCTTGTAATATGTGAGGTAACTTCTAATTATTTGGCTCATGCCATAATAGTCTAAACAAAGAAGAAATATATTCTCATTAATTTATTCTGTAGAGGTTCTCTTTATCTTTAAAGAAAATCAAACTGGAAAAAAAATCAATGACAGAATTATATTGCTTCCATATAAACTTTGGATTGAGTCTGGTGAGGTTATAGTTACCATGGTAACTGAAGTGTGCTCTTTAAACAGTTTCTATCCTAACTATCTCCTACTTATACTGAGTGATTTCTTCAAAAATAGGACTCGTGGGGGAGTAGTTATGAGAAATTGTATTCCCTATAAGGATTCATATTCATATAATTTGTTAGGAGTAACTCTGGCATATGGAGGTTAATTAGATATAAATGTTACCAACATGAATTTTAAAAGAACAGTATTCCCCAGTAAGTAGCCTAATGTGGGGAAATGTAAAATGAAGAAGTCTCTTAAAAAGAGAACTCAGATGACACTGGAACTGATACAAATATCTATGGGTGATGAATCAATATGGAAACATTTTTCAGAAAGTGCAGTGACATTAAAAAATAAGTTTTTAAATTAAATGTGTATATCAAATTTAGCAAATTCTTTTAAAAGTATAGAGTAATGATTTCCCTTTTACAATGTGACATATTGAAGTAAATAAGGTTCACACCTATTCCTTCCCTCCTTCCATTCTTTCTTCCTTCCATTTATGCTGTCATCTACCTATATTCAATTCATCTTGTGATCCATTTTGTTTTTCTCCCCAATTTTTAAGATATTGAAAAGATTATAAATCAACCTTTTATTCTGATATTTTTTCAAGTTTCAAGAAAAAAAGCCTTCATTTTAAAATTTTACTTTCATATATAAAAATGCTATTGTTGAGCTGTGTTGTATTACTAGTCAAGTAGTAAAGTATAAAGCATTTCTATATGTCAGAAAATGATCTTGCATCTTAAATTCAGCACTTACTATCTAGGCTATTTATGGTAAATAACTCCAATTTTCTTTACTTAAAATGTGGGCACAACAATAATAGTCAACTACCTTACATTATTATTATGTCAAGTAAAAATAAATATGACAGTTGTACTAGTCGACTTTGATTGCTATAACAAAATTTCACAAGCCAGATGTGTTAAGCAACAGACATTTATTTTCTCCAAGTTCTATAGATTGTGTGTTCAAGATCAAGGTGTCAGTAGACAACATCTGGGTAGGTAACTCTCTGGCGTGGAGGCTGTAACCTTCTCACTGTATGGTCTGAGAGGTCTCCTGGCTTCTCTTCTGTGTGTGTGTGGAGAGAGAAATCTCTAGTTCTTCTCCTCCTCATGTCAAGTTACCTATCTTTTAACTTTTACTCACTTAACTTTTAACTGTCTAAAATATAGTCATTTTGGAAGTTAGGATTTCAGCATACCAATTGGAAAGGGAATACTATCCTGTCCATATCAGCAGTCCTTGCAAACTGTAAATTATAGACTAGGTATTGATATAGGTATGTTATTTCTGTTTGCTTTTTCTTTTTATGGGAATCTTTCCCTTAGAATTGACCAAGTAGTATCACAGTTTGAGTTAGACTAACCAGTCCACTAAATTAACAAACCATATATACAATCTTTATTTTTAATATGTGTTCTAATCAACTAAGATAATTGGACCACTTTAAACAAACAAACAAAAAAAGGTAACAGTCCCACACTTCAAAGAAGGTCTCACTAAGAACAGTCACTATTTATCCCTTTAGAGTAAATGGCATTTTCCACTTAATATTTCTTCATTTAAATAGAAGGTATGTTCCATAACTGAACTCGCTCTATCATCTTTCATTCCCTTTACTCCATCTTAAGTTTCATATTTTCTTCAAAACTTGCATTCACAATTATTCCTTGTTCTTTGGACCAAATTATTGGTACAACTTGGCTCATGAAATAGAAAATAGCTTTTTTCTAATGTCAGTAGAGAAGATATGTGTTACAGGGATAAGAGAGCCCAGAGATGGCTATTGGCTTTGTATTTTGTGGTTATCATTCCACTTCTTGCATCACTGAAGTAGAAATAACTGTACCCAGAGACTCAAGTCCTTTTTAATTTGTACCATAACCCCCCATATATATAATCTTGTCCCCTGGGGGCACATCATGGCCCTAACATAAATGAGCCTCAGAATTGAGCAGCTATGCAAAAGCTATTTTTAAGGATAAAGACTTCTTTTCCACTACCCATCTCTGTAAATATGTTTTAACACAAGCCAAACCATGCCTTTGTGGAGAAATATCTACTCTATGGAGTGGCATTGTTTTAAATATCCATCAAATAAAGTGACCTTGACAAAAGTGCTCTTCTTGTCATTGAAAAATTAATCTGAGGAGGATGCAGCAATCAGAGGGACATGACTAACCTGCCTCATGATGGAAACTTGATGACGATAAATGACTGTGGAAAAAATTAATTTGGGGGGTAATGAATCATCATATGATTTACATCAGAAGGTAAAGACCATATCTTTACAACTCCTCTGTAAAGTTATAAGTACAGGTTAAAACACAACTGAACTTTTTGGAACATGAATGGCTAAAAGGCATCCATGAAAGAATAAAAAAGCATATATTACAGTATTATAAGTCATGTTAGTAAAGTTTTTAAAATCATGCTTTAGTTATGAAGGAAAGAATAAGAATAAGCCATACATTGATTATTTTTCTAATTAGATTCTATTTCATTATGGGTTATTGGGAAACAAGCATTATGAAAACACTAAGAAGATATAGCTCTTTTCTAAATCTGAAAGCAGTCTGTGGACCTAAATCTGAAAATGATGAACAGTAAGTTCTATTCTTCCTTTTCAGCTATTTTCACCATGCTCTGCTCTACAGGTGATATTTGTAACATTTAGGAGAGTTAATAAGCTCTGCATCTGTCTAGAAACCTAGCTTTCTCCTCAGACCATTGTTCTTTTATATTCAGACTATACATTTTAAACATTTTGATGTTTCATTATTTAGTCAGTAGGCTGATAAAAACAATAAGCCATATGTTCCTTAAATTGAGTGAACATTTTGTAAGAAGTCAAAATAGGAAAAATATCATGTTTTAAATTGATTTCAAGTTATGTTGTCCTTTTTGAAATGACCACTAAAATCTCCCCCTTCAAAAAAAATGTTGTCATAAATGTATGTTTACACATTAGAGGTGGCTGTTAGTCACATATTTTTAAAAAATAACTATTTTCTTGTACAAAATTTTGTAGCTACACTGACCTGGGCTTCATGTGTTAGTAATCATATCTCTATGTATTTTGAACAATTTCTGACAACTATTTAATTATAGCAAAATAAAATAGTTTAAGACTAAAACATGATTATGTTGAAAATAATCTGTCTCAACCCGAAAAAATAACATCTATTGATATTTTATTTAAAACTGAAATAATATTAGATTACAGGTATTATTTTTGTGCTAAACTTTAATATTTAGTATCTAAACTTGAAAAGTCTATTTAAATATTGCAACCATTACTTAAAAAACTGCTATAAAATATAAATCTAAGTAATTCATCATTAAATGATGTCTGTGTGTATATACATATATGTATACATATATGTATATACAAAATCCACACTGGCACTGTAACCATAAATAACTTTTAAAATGATTCACCTAATGCATGTCTAAACTCAGTACCACGTTCTTTCCTTACATTTTTGATATAATACCATTTTTGTACAATGCCAAGAAACTGTTTATTTTTAGTTCAAAGCCAACTATAATACCTGCCTGGTGGGTGTCCAGGGATAAATTTTATGCACAAATCCTCTGACTATATATCTCTGGGGATCCAGTACTCTCTCTATATATATATTATATATATAGAAACTATATATATAATATATAATTACAAGTTCTAACTAATGACTGTTCCGTTTCCACCAGAACTGAAAATATTCCCAGAACCTCCTGTCAGTGTAGACAACCTTCCTAAAAATCAAATCGCCATTAGTCACTGGCTGCTGAACCCTACATTACTTGAACTCTTCAAGAGACAGCTCTTGATTAAATACACCTCCTAAGAGACTGATCCCATTTATCCTATAACTGTTTTGTTTCTGGTATCTAGTCACCAGAGGCAGTGTTACTGGTAGATTCTGTATATCCAGCTTTCACACTGGACATGGCTGTTGTTGAAATTCTTTAGACTTTTTCTTGCTCTAAGATAGGTTTTATGCGCTGAAACTGTAGCTTTTATCTAGTTTGCTCTATCACTGAATTGGATTCAACTATTCATGTCCTATTTATTCTGAAATATTTTATATTTTTGATATCTAGGATATTACAGTCAACTGTCAAATCTGTCAACTCAATCACAGTCAACTCTTTCAATTAAGACAAATTATAGCCATCAGCTACCTTTTTTGCTGTGCTTTCTCTACTCCTCTATTAAGTTTTACCCTTAACTATTATTTGTACACAGGCCTAATCACTAACTGTTTGACAATAAGTCAAAACCTACCAAATTCTAGTTGATTTTTGCTATAGGAATGAACTAAGAACTACTAGGATCAGACAATAATAGAATCTGGTGACATATCATAATATCCTAGATATCAAAAATATAAAGTATTTCAGAATAAATAGGACATGAATAGTTGATAGAGCAAACTAGATAAAAGCTGCAGTTTCAGCACAGATGAATATTATTAGTGTTTATACTGGGACATAGTGAACTTGGGTCTTGAGACTTAAATTGGTAGAGAACAGGCTGGCAGCTCCTATTGGTTCTCTAAAATAAGATTAAACTCTAAGAATAATTTAAAATATAGCTTTGATTATAATTCTAAATACATCTCCTTGGATTTCGGGAGGTTTAAATGTTTTATTCTTATGAAATTTCCTAAACTATAAAAACCTGTCATCCACCAAGAAATTTACCGTAATTCATTTCTGGGAGAGTTAAAAAAAATATTTGGGATAGTAAAATAATTTCCTCAGCGGGATAGTGTTTTTGACACCATAGAATTATACTGTATACATATTTTATTAACATTTACCATCTATAAGAGTTTCAGGCATAACTTAAGTCAAATAGGTTACAATTATGAATCAAATTTAAGCATTATTTGGTGTTATATTCAGACTTCAGATTTCAAATAAATATAAAAGACAACTGCCAATTTTTAAATATCATTGGCACATTCAGAAAACACATTATTAAACATATTTACATGTATAATTTATTAGATTTAAATGTGGGAAGGCTTTGTTTATTGATGTTTAAAAATCTAATATACTTTTATAAATGCATTTTAAAATATCTGGCAATTTAATTATAGAAGCAGTGTAAACTCTTACATGCTCTTGCTTGCTTTCACTGAAATTGTATATAGTATAACAAGTTTTACAATTTAAACTAAAAAATATATATAAAGCTTTCTAATTTTACAATTTAAGTTGAATATTTGATTCTAAAACTTTTGATGTCACAAATAAAATTTAAAATGTAATATACAAGCTGATTTCAAGGAAACCACAAAGTTTGCACATATAGCTCTTTTCTTTTTCATTTGAATTATTGCTAACTTCTTTATAATGTTCTCCATATCTGCAGTATTGTAGTCATTAAAATCTCCATTCAGTAGGCATAAGCAGGTTTCTGCATAAAGCACTTTAATCCCTTGTGGGTAACTCCTGCAGGAGCTTGAGTTCCCTCCACCTTACACATATACCCCATGATGGTTATGAGTGATATTAAGTACATTATCTGTGGACTCAGTTATGTGTGCAGAATTGTATATGTATGCAGTATGTACACATTATGTGTACACACCATGCTAACTATACAACTCTGTTATTTTGTTCTTGTTTTCCTACCTTCTTACAATTTCTTAGGATTCACTGTCTTGCTAACTCTTCCTTAGTCTTCCTATGAACCGAACTCAGAGGCAAATGTCCTTGAGAAAATGTGTATATTGAATCTCAAGATGAATCTACTGGCCTTCATTATACTTCCAAAACTCTTTGTAAGTACCTCAGTGTTAAGATTTTCTGCATGTCATTACAATTAACTGTTTATATTTCTACATATCACTAGTCTTTAAGCCCCTTGAGTGTTTTTTTGTAAATGTTATTCCACCTAATTACTGCCACAGAGCACACTGACATTCCTCCCTAAAGTGTCTTTTATTTGAATGAGTGGACTCTTGAATATCAGTCTCCTTATTAACCGTGTTGAAACAATAACAGGACACTAATGAGAATTTATGCCATATTGTTATTGAAGGAAATTTTGTGGTTGCCCAAAATTTTTCTTAAAAAACTGTGATCATTTTATTGACTCTTGCCTTTATCTGCTCACCTTTCCCCAGCACCTGAGAAAAACCCATATTTTAGGAAAAACAAGTCAAACAACGAACTGAATAGCTTTCTCTGAACCCTGGCACAGACTAAGAAGCAAGTGAGTGGTGGGTAATCCAGCTATAACCAGCTGTTACTCTGGATAACTGCACTGAACCCGACCAATTAATACAAGAAAGGACAGGTTGAAATTACCTATTAGTTCTCCCTCCCAGTTCTCTCTCTCTCTCCTAGTTCTCTCTCCCAGTTCTCTCTCTCTCTCCCTCTCTCTCCCTCTCTCTCTCTCTCTCGCACACTCACTCCCTTCCCAGTATATGGGTTTAAATTTATCATTCCATCCATAAATCATATTCTTTCCTTCATTATCAAAAGTCTTTTCTAAACTATTCCTTTGCTTTTACACAGAGGTGGGTCTACCTAACGCTTTCTTCTAGTTTCTGTTGACCTAATTTAACAAAATATTTCCATTTACCATTAAAGGAATTAAAATTCAAACACATGTTGCTACTGCTACACACCTATTAGATCAGCAACAAGGGGAGAAAGAGAAAGAGAAAAAGAAGAAAAAAAGCTGGTAAGAATGTGAACACAATAGCCACTTTGGAAAATGATCTGGTGATTCTTAAAGAATTTAAACTATATGACTGAGAATACAACCAATGCATGTTTATTATTTAAGAGACAGTAAAGCATGTCAGCCCCCAAACACTGAAGTCAATGTTTATAGTGGCTAATTTGTAATTGACATAAACTGGCATCAAGTGAAATGGCAAAGTGCAATATTTTATTTTTTTTTAATATTTATTTATTTACACATATAAGAACTGGGGTACAGGCCAGAGGTGCCGGGGCAGGGGTGAGAGGATTCACCTGAGACAGAGTGGGGAACAGAAGAGGCAGATTAACTGAAGTACACTGCTGAGGGTAGTAGCGGGCAAGAAAGAAGTCTGCTGCATCATGTGGGTCCTCTCCCTGGCTGGGAATCAAACTCGTGTTGCAGTGACTGCAGATGCTTCATAATGTGGTGCTTAACCCCTTGAGTCACCACGGAGGCCCTAAAGTACAATATTTATATTTAATATTATACAATGTTAAATAATATTCGCATGCTGAAAAACATACCTGTTTTAACATGATAGGTTTCATTTTCCAGAACTTTTTAAAAAATATTTATTTATTTATGCATACAAAACCTGGAGTACAGGTCAGAGGTGCAGGGGTGGTGTGAGAAGAGTCACCAGAGACAGAGTGGGGGGCAGAACAGACTGATCAACTGAAACAGACTGCTGAGGGGAGCCATGGGAGGGACAGGAGAGGATTGCTGCACTGTGTGAGTCACCTTCCTGGCCAGAGATCAAACTCATGCTTTAGTGGCTGCACATAGCTTCATAGTGCTGTGACTTAACCCCTTGTACCACCAGGGAGGCCCCCCATCTTTCATAACTCTAAAGAGCAGGATCTTTCAGTTTTTTCCTCACATGCATACACGCTGAGAACTTTCCTTTGTCAACAATCCAGTTTTTACACTGTATTGCCACTCACCTAAGATCTATCTTTGGCCCTCTTCTCTCATTTATAAGCTCCTTGAGTGAGTGCACTGATTTTCAGTGGCTACAAACCTCAAACCCTAGAAATGTTAGTTGCATGGAAACATACATCTACCTTAATGTAACTGTTTCACAGTTCCTCAAAGATAATATATTCAGATTGGAATGAAAGTAATTAGAGTAACCTAAATTCATAGTTCAGAGAAAGGCGATTCCAGATACTCTCTTTGTAACAAAAAGTTGCATCACCTTTGAGGACACTTCCCTAACTGCTTTGGATCAGTCATTGACACCACCAGTGCTACCTTTGGAATATTATCCTTCACTCCTTCTCAACTAGAGTGAACTAACTTAGGTTACCATGGTCTCTTCCCTACATATTGTAACATCTTTCTACATATTATTCTTCCAAATTCTGGTTTTGTCACTTCCCAATTATTATCCACATTCACTCTTCACAACATTCAGAGATGTTTCTTGAAACTCCTGCTTATCTTTAGGAACACATCTAACCCTCTTTATGTTCCTCAGATGCTTCAGCATCTGACTCTATTTCTTTGTCTTGTCCATTTCATCTTTCTAACTCTATTAATAGACCCTTTCATGCTATATTACTTTTCCCTCCCCAAAACATGTATGTTATCACTTACCCCAGGGTATTTGCATATTCTATTCCTTTTGCGTTGGCAGTTTTTTACTCCCTCAGTCTTATCCGTTTTTGTTCATATAATCTACAAAAAATACCCTCATTTTTCAAGTTTACAAGTATAATTTCTTTTAAAAGGCATTTTCTGGTCAGTCCTCACATAATGTATTGACAATGTCTTAACATGTTTATAATTGGCTGCTTGCTTGTCTGCATTTCCATGTTAGCTGTGACTATATCTATGTGTATAACATGCATGTATGTGAGATTAATGATGCTTTTTATAGTTTACATTTTAATGCCAAACATTATAATTTTGCAGATGCAGTCAACTCATTGAAATAATTTTTTAACTGCTCCTTAATATTCCTGTGAAAAACACACAATGGAGTTGCAAAGCTTTTTCTCTAAGTTATGTCAAACTGGTCTTGGTAAGTATCAAATGAAATTACATATAATAGACACATTGTCATTTACCACTGTAATTACTCTCAGCAGAGCAACTGGGTGCATGAGAAAATAATAGATTACAAGACATGTTCAATGAGAATAAATTTGGGAAACCTCATTGCAAAGCTGTGGTCTTTCTGACAATGCACCAAAGACAGTCTGGAACTGTGAAATGGAAGAGATGCAGTAATATTTCATTTGGGGAGAATATTTGCACCGACAAGAGGCAATAAAATATTCAAGTTAATCTAAATATAACTTTATCTTCTAACTTTTACAAAATCCTATTTTATGTTGTGCTTCTTCATTTGCTCCAGTGATTTCTATAATGATATTCCTCAAGAAATGTTCTTCCTCACCTGTTTTATGTACATACCACAGTGTAATAAAGGCAGTATATAACCAGCTGAATTTCTATTTCCACAAATATAAAGTGAAATACTTAAAACAAGAAGAATATCTGTAAAACTGAAGGATATATGAACATGATAATTACATCTAAAACATCTGGCAGAATCAAATTCAGAATAGGAAAGTAAAGAGAGGTTTCACTTTTTTAAGATATCATGAATTCAGATTATAAAGATTGTAACCTACATACTTACAATACATACTATGTGCTTGTGTTTAATGTAAATGTCACATTAACGACATGTAAATGTCACATAATGACCCCAGCTATAGTTAATAAGTTTGATGAGAATTGAGCTAAGGTTTAAACATTCTTAGATTTTAAGAGAAATGTGTATTTTATGTCTATGCCAAATATTTCAAATGGCAATGAAGCTGAAATGTACTTTTGCTTCACAATTATTTGTTATTTATTTTTACTCAAATATTTGATATTTCCTGTAGTTCTTCTTTCTTTCCTGAGGGTCCATACAGTATAATTTAATATGTGTATATATGTGTATATATACATGTACTATCTTACATAATCCATATATCACATGATTATGCAATACATATATTCCATTTTCCTTGAGGAAAATTATATATATATATTTGTTATATCAAGCTCCTTTTTTAAATGTCTTTATTTCACCTAGTTCTGAAG
Source organism: Galemys pyrenaicus (assembly GCA_019455555.1). NCBI lineage: Eukaryota > Metazoa > Chordata > Mammalia > Eulipotyphla > Talpidae > Galemys > Galemys pyrenaicus. Next base: position 7,510,111 of record JAGFMF010011629.1, read on the forward strand.
GGTATGTTCACTGAATATAGAATTATGCTTTATGCTTTGTTTTGATTTGGGTTGCTTATCGTTTTTCCCCCTTTTTTTTGCAGAAGATAGCTGTTATTCCACCAGCAAGTTATTCAAACTTGTCTTTTCCTATATATATTAAGTTACATTTCTCTGCCCTATTTTAAGATATTGGATTTATTTTGGGGGTTCAAAAATTTGCCTATAATGTGCTTGGTAATAATCTTATTGACTATGCTTATTTTTATATTTTTCAGTATTCTGAGGTCCATATTGATCACTATCTCTTAAAACATTTTTTAATACATTAAGTATTTTTATATTACCTCACAGTCCCTGATAGTCTGTTCAGGTTTGTGTTTTTTTTTTATTATCTCATTTCTGTTATACTTCAAATTGAATATTTTATTTACCTGTTTTCACTCTTGCTCATTTTTCTAATGTATCTAATCTTATGGTAAGCTTACCCTTTGATTTTTAAACTTCCTATATTTTTCAGTTCTTTAATTTTCATTTCACTGCAAAGCAAACATCTTTCATGTTATTGAGCACAGATATAATGCTTTCTGGTATAGTCATTTCAACATCTAAGTCACCTCTAAATTAATCTCCATTTATTGCTCTTTTTCTAGTATAGGTCATATTTGTTGTTTCTTCATTCTCCTAGTAATTTTGGAGCCTTTACTAGATATTATGAATTCTGTTTTATAGAATTTGAGTTGCTATGTTTACCAAGGGTAATATATTGTACTTAGCCTCTAAATCAAAATCTTCAGGTTAGTTATTTTACCCTTACCTGGTTGTTTACACTATTTGTTTATGCATGCTTCAGAGATTAGTTAGATTTGGACAGAGTCTATCCAAAGAATTGCATTGTCTTTATGGTTCTTTCCAAAATTTGTCCATTTTGGAAAAGTTCCAAACTACTGGAAGAATCAGTTCTTCAAAGAAAACTACAGTATATATTTATACGGAATTTGATTAATGCTGAGTACAGTTGAAACCTAAGTTTGAGCAAAATCCCATGTAAATTAGTAATTTATCAGTACATTTTCCTTCTCATAAGGGGCAGTTTTCCTTCCATATCTGCCGTTTTGGTTCCTTCTATAATGTTTTCAATTAGATAGATGTTTTGTTTTTGTCCTTGATTTTAATAACATATAGCTATCTGCAGATAGCTGTAAGTGTGATAACTGCATGGCTAAATCTAATAGTAGCTGCTCAACCATAATTCTGAAAATGTTTTTTTAATTGTATGACAGGAGTGACCTTTTCCCCAGAAATGTCCTAAAAGTGTTGATTTTCTTATATGTCTTCCATATTCTTAAATTGTTCTTCTGTACACACACTGAATAGCTATCTTATTGTTCCCAATGTCCTCTTTTGGGTTTGATAGTATTTATTGAATACCTTGGCAATAATTGGCCAAAATATCCTGAACTTGCAGTGTTTTAATCTCATTTATTTGAACCCTGTAGGCATAACACAATACAGATATGACTGCATTTTTTTTTCATTTCTCCATTAACTTATGTTGTAAAATTCAACTGCTTCAAGGTGAAGCTGTTGCTATAATATTTATGAAAGTCATATTATTGCAGAGTCCATTACAAGAGAGGATGCAGCTGGATCACAGGTTTTGAGATATAACTTTTACTGCCTAAGGCTGTTATTTAAACTCCAGGACTCACTAAAGTGATGTGATCACCATTTTAAAACATACTTACCACTTTCTATTAATAGATTCAGTGAAACCAGAATCAAAACATGTGATAACTGCATTCATATATGTATCTATATGAAATCTGACTTTCTGGTATTATTTTATTTTCATAAATAAAATCAAGAAGTCCCAATAGTGTTCAATTTTTCTGATTTAGTATGAAACATACAAAATTTTGATGAGTGGGTATAAAGTTCCTATATGATAATATCATGAAAATCCTTTAACACTCATGTGTATAATACAATGTGATAGATTGCTGACTATAGAATGTTGGTGGAAAAAAACAAAAGTAGGCAAACAGTTTTTAAAGATTTCTTGAAAGTTATAATTTTGAAACTGGACTTTGTTGGGGACTAATCGAACACTGCAGATTTTTTTATGTGATCTAATTGTTCCCATAACTGAACTCCCATATTTTGCTTCCATTCAAACTCCCATATTTTTACTCCCATTCAAGATTCCTCTCTTTCTACAGTCAGTTATATAATAGTTATTACAGCATTAAAACAAGATAGAGATATTTATCTTATGTGTATATATGTATCATATATATAAGTTACATACATACATGGAATTAAATACACATGGTCTTCTCTTTTAAAGCCACTTTCCATATATGTAGTGTTTTCATTACTTTTTTAAGTGACATAGATACCCACTGAAGCTATTACTTTGGTCTCTTCTTATTCACAGGTCCTGTTTAATTAGATTTTAACCCTCTAGTGTCTGGCCTCCAGGTCTTTTCATTGTCTCGGTTTTACGCAGATTACTTTAACTCATATTTTTTCCTTTAGTCTCAACCTTTGAGATTTATTTTAAAAGTAAAATTTCTGACTTCTCTTTTGGTGTACAGCACACACTCATAAACCTTCAACACTCAGATTCACTGATTGGTTCTTCTGCTGGGTCTCTTCTGTCATCCCTTATCCTATTGCAGTTTGGGATTAGAGATGCTAGATTGTTTGTTCTTATGTCAAGAAAAGCAGTGCTTTCTAACACCTAAGACTTACACTGTGATTTCTCATTATTTAACACTCTGGCCCAGCTACTTGCCATGGCAGTGGGAACATTCCAAGACAGTAAAAGTAGAAACTCTAAGTCTTCGAGCCCTTAGATTCTGGAACACAGAGAACAGGATTTCACACTGTAGCCATCAAAACAAACCACCCTGCTAATTTTTGTAACTAAATTTCTGATTTCATAAGTAATAAAATCTTTAAAACTAGATCTATTTATCTTTACCTCATTATCATAGCTATAATTCCACAGAAGTCAGTCATTTTGGTGAACAAATAACAAGGTTTTTATTAGACACAGGAATAACCTAATAGATAATATTAAAGAAACATAAAATAAAGTGACACATTATATCTTACTTAGGTAAAATAATATTAAAATGGTTAATTCAACATTAGCAAGCTAATTATCTCCAAAATGGATATTCAATGTGGTCTTAATAGATTGAAATAACAATTTGGAAATAAAGTGAATATTATTATTTCAATGTTTTTTCTGAAAAACAAGATAAAATGTTTCTTACATTTTATTTCACTCCAATACATTTTAACATTAATTTAATTTATGATAATTATTTTGATTATGGAGTATAGTATTACTATGCATATAAGAATATAGTTTGTTAATTATAAGAATAATGGACCTCCCTGGTGATGCAAGGGGTTGAGCGCCACACTGTGGGGCTTTTGAAGCCACTGCAGTGCAAGTTCAATCCCCAGTCAGAGAGAGGACCCACATGGCACAACAGACCTCTCCTGCCTTGCCCGTTGCTTTCCTGAGCAGTGTGTTTCATTCGATCTGCCTGTTTGGCTCCCCTTTCTGTCTCTGGTGAGTCCTCTAACCCCCTGCTTCGCTGACCTGTATCCCTGCTTTTGTATGCATAAATAAATAAAATCTTTTAAAAAATAAAATAAAAAAGAAATAATAAGCATTAGACTATCCTAGAGAAATATATCAGAAACTTTTATCTTCAATTAAAAAGCTCAGATGATAGAACCTTGAATGACTTGAAAATAATAGCAAGAAGAGAAATACTAACAGACAATGCTTTTGCACTAGGACTCTACTTAGGAATACAAATTGCATGTTTCAAAATAAAATAAGCTCTACAATACATTATTAAAAAAATTCTTCCATAAAAAGAGTATATATCAACAATGCTCTTAATAAAATTTTTTAAATATTGAAATTATAATAAAATAATGACCAAAAGTTATGCAAGCAGCAGAGTAGCTAAATGGATTCTGTGGGCAAACGGTATTTACTGGGAACATTATCAGGTTGCTGAGTCAGCAGATTTTTGAAGGAAGAACAATTTTAAATTGATTTCAAGTTCATGAGAAAATTTAATGTATTCTGTGAAGAAGGAAAGAAAAATAAGAGAAAATAAGTAAGAATTATTTTGTAATATGTAAGTATTTTCAAACCTTGTCTTCTGTAATATTTGGTGTATTGCCTGTGTAAATTTGCAAATTGACCTGTGTTACTACGTACTTTACCAAGATGTTCTCCTAAAAGTTCAATGAGTCCCCTGGATATCCCTGTCTAAAAGATGGGTGTACACAATGGGGGCTCTTGACATGGAAATACTTATGATGAAAGTGCTGTGGCTGAATCTGTTCATTAATACTTGCTACAGAAGAAACTACAGCGTGTTTCTCATAGACTGAAAAGAAGAATGTCTTAGAGAAAAGAATATTTTTATTGCTAAGAGATTTTTTTTTTTCCAAATTAAAAAAAACAAAACAAAACAGAACTCAGGTGGAGCCAAAGGAAGTGAGAAAGCAGATAAATTTTCAAGTTGTATGCAAACGAAGGCTACTTTCTTGCTTGTTCTTTTCTTGTTTATGTGTGTGTGTGTGTAAATATCACACTTACATATACACATATGTATAACTATTTTCATTACACTTAGATGATAAAATAAGTAAAAAATAAAATTAATTTATTCAAACTACTTATTCAGTTATTATTTAAGTGCTTCTATATCATTCTAAAATAATGTATAGTATTAAATTCCAAACAGAAAATAACTATAACGTTTGGAAAAAACACATAAAGCAATGGTTAGAAGATACTAGAAACTACTAAGTTAGGACAGAATGGGTGAAAATCCCACTGATAAGCAACACACAAGAAAATGAGCCTCAGATTCACCTCTACTAGATCCCTTAGTATATATGCTAATTCATGATGAAAAGAAGAAAGTCTCAGGATAAACCCAAGCACAGTGATTTGTAGGGGTCTTGCTGAGATGTTAAAACAGAGTTGGAATGTGTGCTTTCCATAAGATTAAATCCTGAAATTCAAATTTAATAGGACTAAATTTCATCATGCCATATTTCCTGCAAGCATTTCTCAAACCCTTACTCTCAGTGCTCAGGTTGAGATGCCCAAATCCAAAGCAAAAAAAAAAAGAAAAAGAAAAAGAAAAAAAGAACAACCTTGGTGACCAACAAGCTGACAAAGATGTCTCTCTCTGTTAGACAGAAGTCTGAGTTTAGAACTCAAAATTTGGAGGTTAATTCCCAGAACTTGATTGACACCCGAGAAAGTTAAATTTAAGGGATTGTCAATTAATGACCATGTATGGGCACAAAACAATCTAGATCAATTATATAATTATATTTGATCAAGTCATCAATTATAAAGTCTATGAGAATAATTACAAAACATATTCATTATTATCTACATGATACTGTTCAATAGAATTATTAAAAAGGTTAAAAGCTATAGGACTTTATTTATCTGCCTTAACTGTAATTCTGATTGCTATTCACGGCAAATAATAGAAAATAACAAAATGACAAAAAGTACTATTCAGAGAAAAGCTATTGTAGTTTTTTTGCTGAAAAAAATCTATGGACTTTGAAACAATTTAAATATTGTATATAAACATTGTAGTACATTCTCTATTACAAACTCAATTTTTATGCTAAAATAATCATGAAATGAAGTTCTAGATATAATTATGTTGACATAAACAGTATAAAAATCATACCACTATCTAATGCTGCCATAAAAATTAGGTTCATAAATGCTTACACAAGTAAATTAAAAATGACTATTCAAAATAATACATGACCTAAATTCTGGGAAAGTTATCTCAGAATATGAACTAACATTCATATCTAAAATTTATTTTCAACTATTTATTATCTCTGAGAAAGTGGAAATTGAATTTCATCCAAAATATACTACACCAGCAATGTCAACATTCATTATGCCAATTTCCAAATATTTTTTAATGATTCCTTAACATCACAAAATGGAAAATAATTACTCCTTAGTTCTTGTGTTAGAGCTTGAAGTTATTTAATCAAATTGTCCATGTATTGAAAAGGTGCAATTAATAATGCAAAAGTGTGAAAGTGGTTAAAATAATTGTAATATAAGCAAGTAAAGTAATTAATTTCATTATAGTTGTCACTATCTAAACATAATTTAATAAGACATGAGAAACAATATGCGGTAGAAAGGATTCAAAAATTTACATTATGGGTTTGTGCTTCAAAAAATATTAAATGAAATTAACACATAACTGTGGAAGAAATAAGGGTGAATTATTTTATTTTTGACTCTATAAAAAATACCAATGTAAAAGTTACAGACTAGTCATGATGGGATAAAGAAAGACAAGATATTTGAAATTAGGACCATAGAGTATTGTGAGCTACAGATGGCTTTTTCAAAGTGAGCAGCAAGATAAGTGTAAAATGTGAAAATCATTGCCATGATACTTTTTTCTATATTCCAAAAGTATCACACTTTAAAAATAGTTCATCACAAAGATCTCCCTGGTGGCTCAAGGGGTTAAACACCACACTATGAAGCACCCGCAGTCACTGAAGCAGGAGTTTGTACAATTTTCTTGAGTGTTATAAAAATTAAAAAAAAAAAATCAGTTATTTTACAGAACTCATTTTTCTACTGGGAAAAGAGAGCCATATTTAATACTATCAAATTTATCATGAATATATTCTAAATAATTTTAACATTGCTTACATTTAAACATTAAAAGTAGTGTTTCTTAGAATGTAGTACTTTTTAATTCTAAATAATCACTTTACAAATGAATATGTGTCTTGATAATGTTCATATTGTCTCAAGGATTTCCCAACTTGACGAATATGTCTTCAAACATTAGGAACATAGTAATCTTGGCAAATTAATCTCTCTAAGTATGATTATAGAGCATATGCAAGTACGTAAAAGGTGTAATTTATTACCAGAAAAAACATTTCACAAAAACTGCAACTTATTATAGGATTCTTGAAGTAATAATTTTTAAGATTATAAGTAATGTAATTATCAAGAAATAGCCGTGATATATGGTGTTCAAAATATGTAATTGTATTTTTTTGATATATTAATAAAAATTCACATAGATTTATTATATTACATAATGTTATAAACATCTTAGGTACATTAATAGATATGCTTCAGAACAACAAAAAACTTTTTTCTTATTTGGACATGTGACTAAATAGGAAGATTAAAAAGAGAGAACAGTATGTTTGTGTGGTTTTTTAAATCAGGTATGGGAATAACTTACACAGATCTGAATTAATTACAACCCCTGAAGTCATATCAAGCTAGGTAACAATAGCAAACCAATTCAAGTGGCTCATAGTCTTTGACAACTATAATAAAACATACCAAAAATAAGCTCTGTAGAGAATTACTTATGCTTAGGAAAATAGGATATTTTGTGTGTGTCTTCAATAAAAGAATTGTACCACAGAGACACTACTCATTGTGATTAAAATGTAATGTTTTATGTTAACTATGTGTAAAGACAATTTAAAGGAGGAGTTAAATTAAATGTCTGGAATTTGAGAGACAGTGTATATGGTTATAAAGTAAAATGAAAACTATAAGAAATATGAGATTAGATGTTTTATAGCAATTATTTTAATTAACTGATTATAAAACATAATTATGTGAATACTTAGTTATTTGTTACAGATGCAAAAAGGTCAATTTCAGATATGCCTATTGTTGTTGACAGATCAGTTTGCAAAATTTTAAGAGTCTAGATGTTTATCATGAACTAAAGTAATAAAAAATGAGAAAAATATATCAGGAGTCCATGCAGTGTAGAAAACTTGATGATGTATTTGAAATAATGTGTACAATTTTATGAACTGAATGGCAAGGTCAGAATGAATATGAATGCTTAAATGCATAGTGTTAAGGAGAAAATTGTAGTCACTAATCCCATTCTATCAAAAAACCATACAGAACAGAATTTTATTTCCACAAAAGTTATCTCAGGTCTTAATGATACTACATTTCCAAAAGTAAGACGGGATCCAGTAGTTAAAGTTGTAGTAGTCCAGAGTGATGGTGATTGGCCAAATATTTATTTTTCCAAATGTTTTATTTATTTATTTATAAGTAGCTTTGCCTGAAATACAAAATTTCCTAGAATTAATACTCATGGACAATACCAGCATCAAAAAACCATCAAATAAATCATATAAAATTACACAATCATGTCCATGTTGGCAGGAGAGGAAGTGAGTAGCTTAATCTTTCCTTAAGATACTAATGTTTCAAATTAAAAGTTCAAAGAGCTTTCCCACAGATGGGGGTGGGGATGGCAGGTAGACGATGTGCAATAGTCTTCTCAGGCACTATATGAAAATTGGAGCTTGTCCCAAAGCAGATATTGCCACAGACCATGCTGAAGCAGAGAGGCAGGTTCCAGCCTTTGTGAAAGGGGAACACCCACACAGGCTCTAGCTAGAAACCAAGCACTGGTATCAAGATAGTGGTACATATACTGGCGCAACCAGAAGACTCGTTACAGAAAGTGAGAACATAGGACTTAGTGGGTCTCTGAACTGGGGATTTAGGAGTCCAATGATGAGAGGGGAAGGTGAAGTAGGGCTGGACTGAGACTGATATTGATCAGATTGCTATCCCACTGTGATCTTTCATTTAGGACTGTTGGTCACCTCTGGATTCTGTGTCCTAACTAAAACAATAGAAGGGAAGTTGATGTAATGAGAAAGGGAAAGGGAAATATGGGCAGTTTAAGCTCTTACTGCTTTAAGCCTTAAGTGAGTTTGCAGCTGGAAAAGGTCTGAGCATGGCAGATAAAGAAGTCAGTGAACCCGGAGTGGGGGAGTGGTGAAGACCAAGGCTGGAAAAAACAACAGTAGGCAGTGATAGGTGATAAGATGTTGTGGAGCACAAAGATTATCCTCTGAAGGCCATTCTCATTCTCTAGCAATCACCATTCAGCCAGGAACCATCCTTACTTTGAGAGATTCATAAAATTTATAGTCAAGACCTTCAGTCTCCTAGGAATGTTTAAGTTTTGTAGCAATATTTCAAAAAGTGTACGCTTACCTTGATTTAGCTTGACCACTTTTGTTTTGCCGCCAAAACAAAGAATCAAACAAAAACATTATATGGTTTCTAAGATTTTTTGGGCCACAGTGTCTGGCATCCTGCTGACGGTATTTTTAATAATAAATTGTGCTTGCTTTTAGACATAAATTTATGGGCATAGTTTGAACGTTGATACTGTTTACTTTGACTTTATGTTGCTGCAGGTTTACAAATCCTAGAAACAAATCATTTCTGGAAAGTATAGGAAACCACATTTTGTGTTCTGTCACTATTGGGGATGATGTTGAATAAAGAATGACAGCTATGCATTTGGGAGGTTGCTTTTACCATATCAAATCACCGTTTTTTCAGCTGTCCAAGATCTGTGATTTGATGTTTTCCTCGGGGCGTCTTAATAATTTTGTGTGGTACATAAACCAGATAAATTGGGTTTCAAAATAATTAAACATGTGCTGTGCAAAGTCTGCCTTCCTCCTGCCAGGTATCATGTTCTAAATTGTAACCAATCAAATAATGTCACAAAAATATGAATCTGCCTATAAATAATATATGACAAAAGTCATAAATAATAAATTCTATCTTATAGCATCTCAGGTTAATGCCAAGTTCAGTTTCTCCTGTGAAATTTGTAATTTATATTTCAGTGAAAAATCACTCTTTCCTAGGTATTTGATAAAAGTTGATCTGTCAAATCCTGTGTGTGTGAGAGTTCAGACAGGCTCCATAAAATGAAAACAAAGTTAAACAACTTCACAAGAGACAGAAATGGCCTTTTAAGATTCACGGGAGTGTGGCTCCCTGTCTAATCTGAGCAGCCATCACGGGGAGATTGATGTGTGTTGGCTGAGGAGTGTTTCATGAGGCGGCTGTCTGCTCAGAGGTACCAGAATGGGGCTATCTGTCTTCATTGTACTCCATTAACATGCCCCTCAGATCTATCAAGCAAATGTCTACATACCTCCTTTATAAATTATTACCAGCGACAGTTAAATATTTCAGAACTTGTTTGGGAATATCACCCACCTGATAGCCCCTCATTTACACACACGCAGGATTTTGAGTGTATTAAGTTCAACGGTTACTTAGAACGAGGTTCTTCTGGTGGGAGTAATCCATTAGGCTTGCACTTTTTTGAAGTAAATCAAAAAAGAAATGCAAATGATTCACCAACAAGGTCACATTTCCTTTGAGAATTAAGTAGATAGGATTTCTCATCAGTAGGACCAGAAGAATAAAATGGCATTTGTGTCCTTTCAAGGCAAAATAATTCTAATTGGAAAGAATGCTTTCAAATGGTGCTAATTTCAATCTTTTTGCAATTACTTTTATTTAGCTCATTTGTATTTTTCTTCCACACTGATATACAATGATTATATTTGTAGTAAAAATCCAGAGTTTTACTTCAGTGAAATTTAGTGTGTGAATCATTACAATCTCAGAATGTTAAGTATTATTCATGTAACAATGATACCAATGTCCTCCTAAACTATAAATCTAAATTTCCATTTAATTGATTTGGGTTGAAAATGTAGACAGGGAACAATTATTTTCAATATAATAAAGGAAATTGGAACTGAATAAAGCTAAATCAGTTTCAGTTTTAAAATGTGTTCTGTTTAGTAACCTAAAATTACATTCTTGAACTTTCCTTTCCTTGGAGAGCAGAGGTGACTTTTCATTAATCTCCTTTTTTTTTTTTTTAAGTTGGATGATGATATGTAACAGAAACAGACATATTAAATTTGAACAGACATACCTCACGGGTTACAGAAGAGCATTTGGAAAAAAATCATGGAAATCTCATCAAAAAATAATAAAATTTGATTATTACAGTGGAGGGGCAAAATTGGGATAAAATATACTCAGAATATGGTGAATAGGAACAGGAGCTTTATGTAAATTATTTTGTTTTGTCATATCTTACTAACAGTTCTTTATGATAGATACTTTTTCATATATTAAAATTGGAAAAGCAGACTCAGGGAGGGTAAGTTAAATTCAAAAATAACAATTTTGTGAGAAGAATGAATAAGAATCTCATCCAATTCTCCCTGATTTCAGTGATAGTAATGTCTGTGTTACCTATTTTTTGTGTCAAAGAAAACAAAAAGAGAGATCTGGATAAAGATCAGAATTCCCCTTATTTTCACTTTGACTCTTCCCAATTTTTTTTTCAGATTTTTATTAAATTATATTTGACATATAATAAACTTCAAATGTTTAAAGTCAAAAATTGATAAATTCTGGTATGTATGTATCCAGTACAACCAGTCAAGATAATTAAAATATTGCATATCTTGTAAATCAAAAACATTTATCAATTTAGTAATTCCTTCTTCTTGCCTTTTGCTCTCCTCCCCTCACAAACAAAGTTAAAGATAATCAATGATCTCTCTCTGTTATTATAGTTAGCTTGTATTTTCTAAAAATTTTATATAAATAAATTCTGTAAAAAACCCTCCCCTTGACCTCTTTCACTTATTCTAATAATTTTTGGATTGACTCATGAAGTTTCGTATATCAGTAATTTGTTCTTTTGTACTGTGGAGTAATAGTCCCTTGTATGGACATACCACACAATCTGCTTGTATACTCACTTAGTGAACTTTTGGGTTTCTCTATTCTATAGCAGTTCTAAATAAGGATATTATAAATATATATTTGCTCAATCTTCAATTTTATCTTTTTTAGAGTTATTTTTACTTCTAGGAGAAATTGATCTTTCCCTATCAAAAACATGAAAACAAACTTTAAATGGCCCAAAAGAGGCCCAATACAAGGTAGAAACATAATATTTTCTGCATAAACAAAAGAAACTTGGAAATATTTTATGAACCTGAACTCATTTTTAGACTACTAGTATTTCTCATGAGTCACATAGTTGATTCTGAGACAAGAAAAACATTTCAAGTATATTATATTAGGTATAGCATTACCTTCACTTCATGTTTATTAGCAAAATTTATTTTAAAGATTTATCTAGCTTCTATACAGGAGTTACATAAACTCAAGACTTCAGTTAATAATAGAAAAGAATTCTGAAAAATAATAAAATATGTTCATGTATAAATACAAATATTTTATTATTTTTTAAGATTTATTTTATTTATTAATACTTACAAGAACTGGGGTTTAGGCCAGAGGTGTGAGGGGCTGAGAGGTTTCACCATACAGAGTAGGAAGCAGATCTACTGAAATACACTGCTAAGGGAACAATGGGCAAGACAGGAGAGGTCTGTTGTACCATATGGATCCCCTCCTTGGCCGGGGATTGAACTCTTGCTGCAGTGGCTGCAGATAGCTTGATAGTGCTGAGATTTTAACCCCTGCACCACTGGGTAGGTTCATTTACTTATTCTTTTAATTTAGAAATGTTACAACATTTTCATTACATTCCTGCATGGTTACTGCCATGTGGTACCTTACTCATAGCATTATTTTAATAAAAAGAAATCTATAGTATTATGCTTCCTACTAAGTCCCTCTTCAATCATTGTTATGTCAGTTAAACAAGATGTTAGAAAAACAGAATGTTCAGACATCCTATCCACATACCTATTATGTATAAAAACTTGAAAAGTCAGCCAGTCATGTCCTTAGGGATTTGGGACAATTTCTACTCTTAGTTCCCTTTTATTTCCAGAATTCAAAACATTAAAATATAGAGAAAATTATATTTGGTCAAAATAATTATTTCAAAACAGAAAGAAACAACAAATACTGCCAAAATAAAAATGGAAAGAATGTTGATGATGATCTGGTTATTAGTTGCATTAGTGACATTATTTATGTAAAAAAAGGATGTTTTATATTAGCACTGACTTCTATCTATGCATATTAGAAATTCAGTGATTTCCTATTTGAACTCTCCCTTTTAATTTCTGCTTACAGACTAGTCAATATCAGAGAAAATCCTTTTATCTTAATAATCAGATGATCTCTGCTTGCCTCTTCATAGCTCTTCAGCCTTGTTCTGACAATCTGGGCAAATTCAACTAGAAGAAATGAACAAAAGAAGTTAATGTGAACTTTATAATCTGAAAATTTTGACTCTTGATATTTCATAATATAGTAAACTGTAAAGCACCTATGACAATATTCATTCCTAAAGTAAACTTCCTTATATATGTCTTTCCACTCTATAACTCATGATGTTGTAATATATATGTATATATATGTGTATGTGTGCTTATATATACATATTTCCAACTTCATCACTAACAAGCTAAGATTATTGACTTATCTCTTAAAGATAAGCTGGTTATGTCATTTTTAAAATGAATGCTTTTGGAACAGTTTTACTCTAAGGTTTCTTGGAGTTTCATGAGTTGAGAAGGTAGTTTTTCATATGGCAAAGTTGATGCATTATATATCTGAAACCACCCACGTTCCTTTGCTAAAAAAGAGATTTTAAATAACAGTTGTTCTTAAACATATTTTCAGATGAAATGCATAGAATTGATTTTCTCTCTTCAAACTATTTAAATAAAAGTAAATTGAATCTAAATTCATTGCTTATCATTTTAAGTTAGGATTTAAATCCATAATTGGTAAAAATCTTGTTTTTAAAAAACATTTAAATCTTAGATTTTTTTTGTATTTTATTTCTTCACAAGCTATAATAGCTACTATATATACTATACTTTAGAATATGTAACTTATACCAGAAAAATATATGTAATGTCTTTCTAGAACTTCATCTCAAAATTAGAAATAAGTTGCTTTATACATATATGAAAAAGTCATTTCTGGGGAAAGATGTCACAATAAATTCTAATATTTTACTTAACTTACGTCCATGTTAACCAATGTGTTTGTCAAAAGAATGGAAAATAGACAAAATGTCATTTAGAACAATTAATTAAGGATATGCATTTAGCCTTCTACCATAAATTTTAGGGAATGATGATGGGAAAAAACAAGCTCTGGATGAGAAAGTGGTCAGAAAATAGAACCCTGCCCTAACACAACATAAAATAACTGGACGGAATCATATAATTTCACTCTATTCTCCACCAGGAATAAAAAACTGAGATAGCAAGTATAAATTTTCAAATAAAAACTAAGAAAATGACCTAAGGACATGTTGATATATACCTAATAACTCTTCATAAGAAACTAGAGATTTCGTTGTCACCATCTTTCAAAGAACCATGCTGAGCAAGTGAATGAGACAAAGCCAACTGGAGTGGCTATAAATTCATTTCCGACTGAGAGATTGAATATTTAGTGAAATTTCCTAACAAAAAAAAAAAAAAAAAGCTAAACCTAAGTTCCCAGCAAGATTTCCATATATCACAAAACAAAGGATGTTCTTTCTCATGAGCTACATATAAGTGTTCAGAAAGGAGTCTTCTAATTTTACCTTAAAGAGAAAGACAACCTGGCACCATATTGCAAGGGCATAAGGGAGAATTAAAAGTTTTGGGCAGAATTTTTCACATGAAAAATGAAAAGAAATTGCATGCCACATCAACATGAATTCCCAATTATGTTGGGACAGGCAAGAAGAAATTAATAGGCATTTATGTAAAAGACAGAATTAATTCTCAAAATAATAGAAGAAGAACATGATCCTGTAATGTGTGCATTATACAATTATGTAATTAAAATATAATCTAAAATAAGTGGTCATGATTTTTTTGGATTCAGATCAAGATAAAATGTATACTTTTTAGCTAAAAACAATTGAAGTTCAAATATATAAAAATATCATGGGATAAAGTGGACACAAATGAAATCTTAACTTCAATGGATACAGAGGAAAAGATCAAAAGTCAGTATTTTTACAAAGATGATAAATATGGAGCAAAGAAAAATAATTTATGTTCCTGCATGAGAATCAGAACACTGAAAAAAGAAAAATATATAAGAAATGTTTATTGTAGAATATAACTTTTTCTTCATATTCTTTAATTCTAATTCTATCTACTTAAAGTAAAAAAATTAGTGCTGTGTGCTCATCTAATACACATATATGCATATATGTATACATGCATATATAGATATATACACGATAACATTATTTTTACAGAGGATATATTTTTTCTATGCCTTTCATAAAGAGAAGATGGGAAAGATATTAGCTAACTACCTATATTAATTTGGCAGATTCAATGCTATAAATATTCATTTTTTATGAAAACAGTCACAAAAATAATGTCAACATTTCATGTCTTCATTTGTTTGGAGATGGCAACTCAGAGAAGTGCATGTTCGCTTTTGCTTTAATTTTTATACCATACTCACACTGAAGCTTAAGTTTGGTCAGAAAATATTTAATAAGAGTTGGGCAGCACATTGCCAATTAATTCCTCCCTGCATTTGTTAAAGGACATTACTGTTAAATAGAAATTAGAGTGAAGATTCTTTTTTGAGCCTTTGCATTTGTAGAAGGCATGATCTTTAATGCTTTTTGTGTCACAAAAGTTGCATTGTATTGAAACTAAATGTTCTAGTTTTCATTGTCAACTGGACACATTGTTTTAGAATACAACTTTTTTTTCTTTAAGAATGAGGAAAATAGGCATTAGTAAAAGGATATTTTAAAATTTGGGGCATTAAATACAAATGTGCTTTCCAGACAAACATTAGTCTGAAGATTAAAGGGATAGGAGAAGAAAAATGAAGGATAAAGAAGCTTCAATTAGTTCTGAAACTGGGATAGACTTTCATCATCTCACTGCTAAATATCAATGTCCAAGTTGCTGGAGACTGTAACATAAACTGTCTCAAGAGTTTGGTTCCAGAGGGACAGGTTTACATTTTTTTCTTGAACTTTATGATGATGAAATCAAGATGTATCCCAGTATTTTATTTCATTGGTCTAATATTCCTAACATACTCATTATTCTTCCTAAAATGTGTAGGAAAAGAGCTACATCTGACAGTGACAATAAATAAACCATGCTGTGTACCAAATACACAATGTCTTCACTCCCTTTAAAAAAGTTCCAAGGCTCATATGATTAATATGTTTTTTGATATAAGTAAACTGAGGTGCAAAGAAATTAAATTACTTGTCTAACATCACATAACTGTTAGGTGATGGGGGTAAGATTCTAAGCTGTTAGAATAGAAAAACAAGTCTGAATATTTCTCCATAGCATTTATTAATATTCCTCCTTCTTGCCCCACTTTCCCTCCCCCTCCTCCTCTACTGCATTTCTTATATTTACTCATTTTCCTTTTGGTTTTATTTCATCGTTGTATTCATAAAGCGGAGAGGACATATACAAAGGCATAGCATGAAAACAGCCTGTTTACTCTTCCTAGGCTGATGGTATGCATTCAACACTCCTTAGGCCTGAATGTTTGCCACAGACAATTAAGCAGGTGATAGATGAACTACTGATTTTCCTGGAATGTAAAATAAACTATACTGAGTCTGAAAATATCAACATGCCATATGAATGATGTGTCCTTGCAACCTAGTTTGCATTTCTATCAGCCTCAAACTGGTTCCTATTGTTGAACCATACATATGTCCCAATATTATTTAATTTCCAAAAAGTATTTTTTCCAAACTGAGAAAAATATACAAATTCAATTTATTACATTAATATATTTTGTTCATGAGATCATAGAATTTAGGAATAATACATTGCCATGTTAAAAATTATACTTATAAAAGTATAGTGAATATGCACACATACTTCAATATATTCCTATCCATGCTGTGTGCATTTATATTTTAAATATTTACTAACATAAAAATACAGTCAAAAGTACAAAATGTCCACAGAAAGAAAACATCTAAATTTTCAAGTAGAAATTTTCAAGTAGAAAGCAGGATTGGAATGAATGTTAGCTTTGTTGCCAATTAGAAAAGATGTAGTTCATTGCAAAAAAAAAATTAAATATTAACAAAATAAATAAATGACACAAGGTTGACTAGTGAATATATCTCTGATACTCTTCTGTACTTTTTTCAGATATTATTTAAAAATGAAACAAATTAGAAAGTAAAACAAAAGTTCAAGGACATGTTAGAACAAATACTATATTAAAAATGTTTACATCTACAAATAGATACTCTTAATATAAAGTTAATATGTAATGGTAAAAAAAAACCTCAAAAACTATCATAATTCCATAGAACTATGGTGCTAAAAATTAAGTAGGATTTTTTGAATACTTGTGTGGGCATTGGGAATGTTTTTATAGAATCATGTCAAGGTATTTGAAAAAATGTCATCAGGATATGAATATTTATACCAGAAAAAAAAAAACCTCAAATGTGACATGATTTATAAAACGAAAAAAGTCATAAATTATTTAATCATCATAGTCAGAATAACAGGACTAGAGTTGAATAAAATTTTACTTGTGAGAAAACCATAACTGGTAATTATACAGAGAGGTGAAAACAAAGTTCATGGCATTAAATTTTATGAGACCTACCCATGTCACTTTCCTATTAGTAATTTAAAACTTTCCATTTACCAACCCCATTCATAAAGAATTGTTTTATGTGCTAAGTATCATTATTGACTAAACTATGGGATTAGTGCTGCCAGGTTGACCAGAGATGAAGCCAGTGGTATAAATCCAGAAATGAAAAATATAACATCTGTCATAGGAGAACTTTGAAGAGTAGACAACACAAAACAAGTACAGGATGTACAAAGGCCTTAGGAGAGAAATATTTCTAGTATAAAAACTTCAAGGACAGTGGTGCATCTGAATCATAATGAAAACTAGAATGGGCAGGGCCTCCCTGGTGGCACAAAGGGCTGAGAACTGCACTGTGGGGTTTCAGCAGCTTGAGTTTCATCCTAGGTCAGGGCAGGGACCAGCATGGCACAGCAGACCTTTCCCATCTCCCTCCTGCTCCCCTCATTGGTGTGTTTCAGTCGATCTGCCTGTTCTGCTCCCCATTCTGTCTCTGGTGAATCCTCTCACCCACTGCCCCTGTGCCTCTGGCCTGTATTCCCAGTGCTTGTATGCATAAATAAACAAATCTTTAAAAAAAATAAAGAATAGAATGGAAATATTGGTAGGAAAGCTGGGTGCTTAAGCAGGGGTTAAATTATACTGACCATGCTATTTAGAATAAGAATATTTTCCAATTTGGAATGGAGACATTAAAAGATTTTAAGACAAAAAAAGTGCCATACTCTGAAGTATGTTTTAAGTTTGCTTTAGTTACAAAAAAGAGGGTACAGAGTCCAATAGAAAACAATTGAAGCAGTTCAGATGAAAAATTATGATCTTGAATAAGATTGATTTAATAGAGATGAAACAAGTAGGCAAACTGAAGAGATATTTAGGAGCCACAGTAAGTGAGAGGCAGACTTGTCCCTAATTTTTGTTTTTATTCATCAACTATGCGACTTTTGAAATTAGCATTACCCATTTGTTTATTCATGCATTTTACAAGTTTTATTAATCAATGATCAGATAGTAGGTATTCTACATCACTGATCATCTACAATCTGTCTATCGACCCTTCACTCCTTCCCTCCCTCTATCCACCAACCCACCCATATTTATGTGTGGGTAAGTATATGGTCTGTTTTATTCTCATAAGAAGATATAGTAAAACAAGCACAGAAGCAAATTAACATATTTATTAAATACATAAGAAAATAAATTAGGAGATGAAAAATGTCTGGGGTAAGAGGGTAAATGTAAATCCAAGTGGGTTTTACTAATGTTTGACTTGGTTTACCCCATGGAGGGCCAAGCAATGCACAGTCTATAGAATGAAAAACTATCAAAGCAGGATATCCTATGTAGATGACATTTGAAGGAGGATTATATGAGGGGAAGTTGCAATTAAGCTGTGGTACTAGAAAGGGCATAAAACCAACTAATTAAAGACTAGAATTTTAACAGTTAATCAAACAGGTAACCATTTGTGCCTGAAGCAGAGAAAATGAGAAGAATAATAGGAGGTGAAAGTACATAGTAAAAGACACTAAACCCTCTGACCTTTTAGGCCATTGTGAAGACAGAGAAAATGGAATACATTTTGAATAGAGGTCAAATTATTAAACATTTTGAAGATTATATCCAGCTACTGTGTAAATAGTGTATTAGAATGAGCAAACTGATAACTAATACAAAAGGTATTTAAATAATTAAGGAGAGAAGAACAGATGTTTTCCCACTGGTTAAGGCTGTGGATATAACAATAAGTGGTTAGATTAAGAATATATTTTGAAGATGGAGATTGTAATATTTCTTGATGGATTGAATGAGCATTGCAAACAAAAAAAAAAGAGAAAGGTATTATGATAGTGCTACTGATAATCCTTATTGGTATTATTTAGTCTCCCATTAATTCGGGTTAGAAAATTCTGGAAGGATAAAAACTTTGAGGGGGGGAGTGCTGAAAAAAAAAAGTTCAACTTTAAATATGTCAAATTAGAGATACACACTGGAAAGACCAGGAAGTATTACATAAAGCAAGTTTGAAATTTAGACAAGTTGAAACTAAAATGTATAGAGACTTGTATGGCCAGATAAGTGTTAAATCCATAGAACTTGAGAAAATTAAGAAAATATGCAAATACTACACATACAGGTTCTTGATCATGTATTTAAAATAGATTAAAGAACACTTGACCATAGTAATAGAAAGTTGGGTAGTATTGATGAGAAAAGAAGAACATAAAAAGTTTATGAAAATTACAATTGTTACAATTGTTTCTGGCTATGTTCCTTAGACACTTAGAATATTCCTTAGACTTAAATTTTCCCATTTCCTTGTTTTACCCAGTCATATCAACACCCTATTCAAATTCTTTCTCCTTCTCACTCAAATTAACATTGAAATAAGCTTGCTACTCATTTCTGGATCTTGTTTTTCTTTTTTTGATGGAACTTTATCCCTTTTAATTAAAAAAAACAAAACAACCAAGCAAATAAATGTATGAATAAAATCTTAGCTCTTTACCCTTAACAAGCTATATTGTTTGCTTTAATAATTTAGGAAAAGATTATTGCAAGCATTTCACCATATAGAAATGGTAGAAATATCATTAAATTGAATTGGTTTCATTTTGTCTTTACTACTGAAGTTAGCTACCCTGTTCAAGATATTTATTTTAGAAGCATTTGTTTT
Organism: Galemys pyrenaicus; assembly: GCA_019455555.1. NCBI lineage: Eukaryota > Metazoa > Chordata > Mammalia > Eulipotyphla > Talpidae > Galemys > Galemys pyrenaicus. The sequence goes on from JAGFMF010011629.1 coordinate 7,530,288, forward strand.
AAATACAAGAAATTCCACTAAAAATCCACATTAGTTTTTCTTTAAGAGAGATAAATTTCTCTTTTTCTCGTACTCATTATATAGCATTTTTAGGATAGCATTTTACCTAAATATTATTATTTTATTTGTAAATTCTTACTAAAATTTTGTGTTTTTTTCCAATAGCAAGCTCAAGCTTCCTTTCACATATAAATCTTAAAAACCATAAAAGTCTATAAAAGGGGATGCTAGCATAGAATTAAACATATCTAGATACTTTTATTCATGACATATACATGCATTTAATTTACTCTTCTCTGAATTCAAGGTAGGATTATTGTTTGCACCTGATAGGGGGACTTTTGTTGTTGTTATTGTTTTAAAGATTTATTTATGCATACAAGAACTGGGGTACAGGCCAGAGGTGTGGGGGGTAAGAGTATTCACCAGAAACAGAGTGGCGTGTAGAATAGGCAGCTTGGCATAAATACACTGCTGAGGGGAGCAATTGGAGAGACAGAAGAGGTATCCTGCACTATGTGGATCACCTCCCTGGTCGGGGATCGAACTCCTGCTGCAGTGACTGCAGATAGCTTCATAGTGCAGTTCTAAACCCCTTGCGCCACCAGGGAAGCCTCCGATCGGGGGGGCCTTTGGATTAAAAGTTGTGCATATGTTGGATTTTACCTCATGTATTAAAATTAAACTCTAGGAACTATGCTTTTCACATATTTGAACCTTATCTTTTATACACTGTTGTGTTCACGTCTTACTTGATAAATCTTTTTTAAGAGAAAAGATATGTATATATTTGCACATGATTTCATTATAGTTGAAGTCATGATGACCCAGCAGTTCCTGGTCATGTCTTAGAAGTGGAATTTCTTGTATTATTAGTCCTCTGTTTGATTATTTTGTCAGTGGTCATTATATTGAACTACTCATCCTTGTGTACCAAAAGGAAAATTTCTTAACTTATCTCGGTACCGACAAAAATGAGTATAGAAAAAAGTGGTGTGAATATGTTGAACAAATAGTATTCCTGTAGAAAACAAGTGATTTTGAAATTGATAAGTATGACATGCAAAAACATCAAAATAAGATGCTGACTAATAGTGGACCTTGTTAATGACAACATCCAGAGTTTGATTTGGCTGGTAGTTATAGTAACATATGTGAATATATTTGTAAAACTTATCAATCAATAATTGCCATTTGTACACTCTACTGTTTGTAAAAATTTCATTTATTTATTTTCAAGTTTTATTCATTTGTTATTGGTTTATACATCCACATAATTCAAAGAGAACAATGTCTCACTTTCATAGGGACATGTCTTACTCATCCTTCGCTAATTCTCCAGTGCCACAATCTTATCACCTTCTTCTTCATCCCCCATACCTTTTTGTAATCAGTATATTTCTCATGTAATCTAAGTATCATTCTAGTTTTGCTAGTATTTTTCTTTGGTAATTTATATTTCACAAGTGAGCGAGATAATATGGTAATAATCTGGTAAAATCTTTTTCTTTCTGATTTTTTCACTTAGCATAACTACCTTAGAATCTATCAATTTTGTTCCCAAAGGCACTAGTTTCATCTTTTTTTAAATAACTTAGTATTTTTCCATTGAGCATATATTGCACTTTTTTTTTTTTTTCAAACCTTTCATCTGTCAGTGGGCATTTGGGTTCATTCCATTCTTAGCTATTGTGAATAATGCTGCTATCATGAAGTACGCACATCTTTTTGTGTTAGTGTCTTCGAATCCTTCCAATTAATAATGGTATTTCCAGACAATGTTTTTCCATTCTGTTTTAAAGAGCCTTGATATTTTTTTTTTTTTGAGGCAGCACCAACTAGCTTTCCCACCAACAGTAGATGAGTGCTCCTTTTTCTCCACATCCTCTCTAAAAATACCTTACTGATTTTTGTACTTTACTAAATTAATTGTTTAATATGTAAACATAAACTAAACCACAACAATAAAAACTGTGATTTGGTTTCCTTTGAAAAATTTCTTATAGTAAACTGGGGGAGATAAAATAAATATAATTCTCCATAGTATGGGTTTGGTAGTTTGTTTGGTTTTTAATCAGATTTCTTTATGATACAGTTTTGTCATGTGTTCTTGACTTGGCTTTGAGAAAGATAATCAGTCTCTCTGAACTTTGTTTCAATTTCTTTAAGATAAGAATAATGACATTTCCTACCTCAGAGAACTGTTGCAATGTTTAAACAGTTGACATCCAGCCTTTACTTGTATAGGTGACATGTTAAAAGAGTGTGAAGTCTACCTACTATCTTTTCTTAAAATAAGAACATATGAACCTTAAAAAATATGAATAAGAATTATTTAAAATTCATTGAAATGTTCTGATTTGTGGAGTCATTGCTCATGAAAACCAACAGAATCATAGCAAAAATCATAATTAAAAACATAATTGATAAAACTTAAAATAATAGCTAAAAACATTAGTCTTCTTGAAGTCAATTTCATAGTAATGAAAAGCTGCCCAGGCCCATATTTTATTTCACCCTTATCAAATTTTCAATCTTTTCAGTGTTTTTCTTGTCACTCAAAATGACGGCTTTTGAGTAGTAGTTTATCAAGTTGGAGCACAGGGCATAATTTCTGTTATCAAGGGAGTTGAGAAGTAAAAAGAATATGTTCACCCTTAATGCTTCATTATTTTACATGGAAAATTATATTCCTCAGAGAATTTAGGTTAGCTAATATATGTTAAGATATTCTGTAATGAAATTGAAAAATAATTAAAGAAAAATGTATTAAATCCTTTTTCACTTAAGATGTAACAATGAGATAAAGAAACATACTTCTTCAAGCTAGAGAACATCTCCAGAAGTGTTTAATGTCCATCACGAGGCAATGAAGAGAAATACATCAAAGTGAAACAATTTGAAAATTCCTTAATCATTTGTTTAAAAAAAGTTTACAGTTATTTAGTATGCCAAAAAATGTAAAAACCATACCATTTTCTTTCAAATAGTTTAAAAACAAACTCAAAATATTTTGATAGTTTAAAATGTTACATGAATAAGAATTTTAACAACATCAAAGTGATTACCTGACTTCCTTTTGTAAAAGATCTTAAAGTTTAATATGATATGAATTATACAATGGTAAAATTTCTCCTTTCTTATCACAAAGATAATTTTATGGTTGATTTTTCATATGCATAAGCAAAAAAATTGTACTATTCAAGAGAATCAAGGCAAAAGTATAAATACAGAAATCCAGTCTTTATCAACAGCACATACACCATTTCTTCTATGTGCTAAGACACTACCTTTTTACTGACAAATTACATATTTTCCTCCTATCAAACACCATTAAAATATATCCTCCAAAAAGGATGTGGTAAATTTATATATATCAGTTTATCTAATTTTTTCAATATAAGTTTTCTTCATTTATTCTTTTTATTTCAAAATTTTTAATTTATATTTTTGTGTAGAAGAATTGAGATGGACCTCCCTGGTGCCACAAGGTTGAAAAAATCTCAGCACTATCAAGCTAATGCCAACTACTGTGGCATGAGTTCCATCCCAGCAAGGGAGGTAACCCACATGGCATAGCAGACCTCTTTTGTCTCCCCTGCTACTCCCCTCAGCAGGATATTTCCATCTGCTCTGCTCCCTACTCTGTCTCTGTTAAATCCTCTCATCACCCCCACACTTCTAGCCTTTACCCCAGTTCTTTTATGCATAAATGAATCTTAAAAAATAAACTAAGGTGTGGGCCAGAGGTTTGGCGGATAAGATTTACAGAATGGGGAGCAGAACTGGTGGACTGACTAAAATACATGGCTGAGGGGAGCAGAGACAGGTCTTCTGCACCATATATAGCTCAGCTTCCTGGCCAGGGATAGAACTCAGGCCATCATTGTAGGCTTTTGCAATTATAGCACTGAAATTTAACCCCTAAGCCACCAGGAAGGCCCACATAATCTGTTATCTAGAGGTACCTTTCTTTCCCTTAAAGAAATTTTATATATAAATTTCTTTATTGTATTGACTTGCTATTTCTTAGAACCTGAAAATGCCTTAGGAATCATCACTGCTTTCTTCTTTATTTATTTTAAATAGATAACTTTCAGTCAATATAGAAAATTAAAATAAATAGATAAAATATGTAAAATCATGAATATACTTATATCAATATATAAATTATCATTGGCACATTTATTACTATGCTTTCATTAGCTATATCAGTTGAAATGTAAGTTTTGCTACAACAAAAAAATTCTTAAAATCTTTGATGACAGCAATGAAGTTTCATATCTTATTCATTATAAGTCATCATTTTGCATTGGTTATAAATCTGTTCCATGTCACTGACATTACAGGATGAAGATGACAAAACAGTTTTACTCTGGACATCTTTGAAAAGGGAAAAGAAGCATGGAGATTCTCAAACTGGTATTTAAGCTAATGCACATCATAGGTGTACCCCAGATTCAACATGGTGGATGTAAGCAATCCTCCAACATAGTAGGTTATGAGAAAAAGGAAATCTAGTTATTCTTTGTCAATATTACATCCACCACATTTGTGCCTGTCCTAACTTCCCCATATAGTAATGGCCTTTGCCTCTTGAAATTAATAGATATAAATGCTTTTAGAAATTCTCTATTGTATTTTTCTGATAGGAAGGAAAACTGTAATAACACAGATGGCATAAAATATGCCTTATGGTACTATTATTAAATAAATTATTGATAGCAATATATTCACCTTGAATTTATGTATACACTGAAATAATTACCTCTACTTATTTTCATGTCTAAAATAATTATTCCCTTGGAAGGAATAATTCTAATGAGAAATAAGTAATATTTTATGGGAGACCATATGTTCATATGCAAAGTAGTTTTATAAACTCTTTCTAGAAATCCTTCACAGTTCCATATATGTAAGCTTCAGAAGTTAGTCAGACATAACTTTTTGACCTCTCTAGTTTCTGAAACTATAATGGACTACCAATTACTAATATTATTTACTCTTGTGTGTCTTCTATTTGTTCACAGCAAGTAGACTTCATATACTTGTAAAGAAAAAAAAAAAAAAACACATAGGTTTAAACAACCCTGAACACAGAATAGGTAAATAGCAAATATACTATGAATATGCATATGAATTTAGTTGTTAAAATTGTAGACTTTGCATTAAAAGAAAAGTCATTTCATTTGGTGTTTAGCTGAAAATACTGGTTTGCCCTATAGAGGTAAAATAAGTACTATAACTCCTGAAACAACTCAATTAAATATATTACTTTGTTTTATATATAATAGACATATTACTTTGAAGGTTCTAGAGGAGAAAAAGATTATGTATAATGGGTTGGTGAGGGTTTGTTGAAATAGGCTCAGAAAAATGAATTTGTCTCAGTTCTGCACAATTTAATTGTATAAACTGGGAGAAATCTTTCTTGCTTTTTATTTTCAGTTTCCTCACTGATATAATGGAGAGATTAACCAACATTAATTCTACTCTGGTGTCACATACGTATAATGCAATTCTAAACAGCTGAATAGAAGATTACTTTTTTGGGGAAAAAATGATATACTTTGCTTTAAGTAGAAATGTCAGCATTTCTTGTTCTAAACATAAAGCAATGGACTTTTTCATTTGTTTTTCAAATGTGGTGTGGGCCATGCTACTCATATTGTGTGACAAAAGTCCGGTATGAGGGATATTCCTGATAAATCAGGGGCTCCATAGCTGGCCCCTGCCACATTCCTTTTCTTTTGACTAACTTTATAATTGCAGTTCTGTGAGTCTCTTAATGTGTGCTCACTGAAACATAATTCACAGAGGTAGTTATAAATTTGGCTGTTTGTTAAACAAAATAGTTGGATGTAATGCATTTACTGATTGACAGGTACTCCAACACAAACCTTTACAATTGATAAATACTGCCACTAACTTTAAAAAGCCATAAAACCAGGCAGAGTAAAAAGTAATTAAAATATGATTGTTTTACAAACCCAAAAGTTAGTCTTTAGGCAGCTTCCCAGAATTAAATATTTACTATTGGAAACTGGCCTTAAGAAATGAAAAACGACCTCTGTGATCTGGCCATTTCAAGGCTCTGTATCTCCCAGGTGATAAAGGAGTCACATAGACTCTTCCTACTCTCCTCCTCTTCCTTTTGCCTTTGTTCTACTTAAGTGGAAATCATGCATAGAAAAACTCTCTAAATGGCAAAAAAAAAAAAAAAAAAAATTACAAATTAGTTTTAGATTTAAAATGAAGTTATTGATTCCTTTTAAGGACTAAATGTTAGGATTAGAGATAACTTAGGCTTTAGTATCTCCCTTTGATTGGGGGCCTGTAGCTTTTTAGGTATTGACACTAGTTTGATCTTAGACATTGTGGCTGATAGTCTATCTTACACTCAGAGTAAACAAAATATTTCCTTGTATTTGCACAAAGTTGCTTTGTCCGCTTTAACAATGATCAGTAACCATGTGGATTAAGATATTGTTAAGAGCATGTTTCAGATGTAAACTTTACTTCAAGATGGTCTGTGTCATAAAATGTGAAAGGAAGTTGCAGGACCCCACGCTGTTCTTGAAAAAATGTGATGTTTCTTAACTTCCTGCTCTATGCACACGTTGATGTAATTCCACTGCCTGCTTGTAATGTATAAGTAAAGACCTGCTGAAGCTCTGGAGAGTGGACATACACCAGACTCCATGCAAGTCTGGTGCTCTTCCCACCTCCCCTCACTCGCCGACGCTGCTATTCCATCCTTCGGGGAACTTGGCCTTCTGCGGGAGCTGGACTTTGGCACAAATGGTCAGAATAAAAATGCCAGCACATCTTTTACTTATTCTATGCAAGCAATATTACTGAAATTGTATTTTTCAAAGATAACTTAATAATGCTATAATCCTATAATAATGCTACAATGATGAGCAGTGGTTTTATGAATACTTAATCTTAATTTTATTCTATTTTATAAAATAACATTATGAGTTACCAATTAAAAACACATGGTGAAAAATTCAATGATTAAGAATAGTTTCTTTATATTTGGGCAAATATACATTTACAGACTAAAATTGTGAGAAAGTTAAATCCATTAAATTTCCTTTGATGCATATTTTTACCACCTAATTTAACCAGACCTATTATTCAACATACTATTGCACCACCAACTCTAGTGTTGTCTCCCTTTCGATCTTCCAAGAAAAACCCTTTTGGCAATCTCGGTTATTCCTTTCATTATCAGTCCAGTACTGAGTCTGTGAACAGAATAATAGAGCATAGTGAAACTTAGGTTGCATATTCACTTGATATCAAATGATCGGACTTTAACTATCTCTCAGATCCCCATAACCTTAGTCAGGATTTCATGTTCATAGAGTTTCACTGTATAATTAAATATCCATTTTCCTGAATCTCATTGAATATCCAGATAGAACACTCTCCTATTATTGTCATCAATGATAGTAAAAGTTAGCATTTGTCATATAATAACTTATAAATACTTAAGGCTAATATTTATTGTAATATACCTGTACTTTCTCATGAATTTCCATATTTTATTTTTATCATAATTATGGCTAAGTATAGTAATAAAGAGACTATGTTTAGATAAAATTAAGGGCAATAGATTTATTACTGAAAAAACTGTGTGTCCTTAAAACCATTTTCTATTTAATTCTATACAACTTCAGGGTTATATGTTCAAACTGTCTTAGAATTAAATAATATTAAAACAGATTAGGTTAGTTATTTATAAGAGAAATAGGTATTAATCTGACCTCATCAATCAGTAAGATCAGTAATTATTAAATATAAAATAATCTTTGGGATGGGGCACAATGAACTATGGTGGAAGAATACGGGTGCCTTGATAATGGGCATGGTGTAATGATATACATATGAGGTTTTATGATCCTATATCTATGTATTGTATACAGTATTGTAAAACTATATTATCTCAATTTAAAAGATATGACATAAAATATATTTGCAATATAGACATTAACATTTATATCACTTAGTATTTAATTTTAACCTAAATATGCTTTAGTTAATATAAATGTAATGTTAAAGTGAAAAACAAGATACTCAACACATATACAGAATGAAAGAAACAGTTCATAGTTTGTACAAATTAAAATTGATTCTGTGTCCAATTAACCTACAACTTGATGAATTCACAACTTGAGGAAATAGTCAGCATATTAATTTGTTCTCATTTCCTTTTATTAATGAAGCAGTTCCCAACTATAAAATGAACCTCTGAAGCTGATTAAAGTATGATTAAATAAGGACTTGGTATGCTTTTATTTTTTGTTGTCTTCAAATGTAGAACAATGAACAAACAAATGAATTCAAATAGCCTTTAATTTATTTTAATATTTAACTGAATCAAAAGAAAATATTGTTTACATTGTCATTATATTGATTTGACCAAGTTTAACTTTACTTATATTAAAGGACAATGATTAAATATACCCCTAAAAAATCTGAAAAAAGAATACCATTAATATATCAGTAAACACAAAAGAATAAACTGTTTTTAAAAATAAATCAATGATTAAATCATATATTCAAAAGTCTAAAAGAAACATCCTTATGGGTAATATCTTATAGATAACAATAATATGTTTCAAGACAATATAGTATGATAGTTATGCATAAATAAGAAGCTGAATAGAATATATTTTGAACACAGAATTAGTAGGATTGAGTCTCCCTGGTGGCCCAAGTTTAAGTCTCAGTGCTATCGCTACTGTGGCCTAAGTTTGATTCCGGCAAGGAGCTGACCCACATATGGTGCAGAGGGCTTCGGTTTCATTTGCTGTTCCCCTTACTAGTGTATTTCAGTAAATCCACCTTTTCTGCTGTCCCCTCTGTCTCTGGTGAATCCTCTCGTGCCCCCCTCACACCTCTGGCACACACCCCAATTCTTCTATGGAAAATAAAATATAAAGGAAAAAAAACATCCAATAATGATTTGTTTTTTAAAAAATCAGCAGGATTTGCTAATATATTGTGAGTTCAGGGTATGAGAAAAAAGTATAGAAACATAAGAGACTTATTTTTATAAAATTCATATATATGTTTATATTTATATTTATAATACTTATTTCATCATGCTTATTTTTTCTTTTTTCAAATTATTTAATCTCACATCATTGATTTAACAGGTATTTGTAATTTTATTTTATTTCCTTATTTGTTATCTTTTATTTCCAAATAATTACTTTGATTCTGATAATATTGTTACTCCTTTCCAAATTACTGGTTATTTTAATTAAATATACTTCTATTTCTTAACTATCTTTGTTCCAAAAGCTTGATAGTGAGTGGAACAACTTAGCTCAAATAACACATCACAATACATCTCATATAATCAAAATAGATTCACATTGCAAGTAGAAAATAATCCTGTTACCTAACTGGCATTACAATTTTCTATAACATAGTAAGTTCCTCAAAATGTATGCCAGGTTTCTGAAAATGTTTGAGCAGTTAGAACTCAACTAATTTCAATTTCTTAACCTATCCTATTTGAGACTAATGAACTCTTTATAACCAGTTTCTACAGGGAAATACCTCCCATTTTAGTACATGCTTTCATGCTATTGCCTCAGTGGAAAATACTATCCTCACCTCCTGCAGTTTTTTCAAGTGTATCAAGAATTTTAGGTTTTGGTATTATTGCTGAAAATTAAGTAAAATTCTAGTTCTGACTCAGAATATATCATGTAACGAAGCCATGAGAAAAATAATATAGAAAACTTGAACCAAAACACATTATATCTGGTTGTAAAAACAGATAGTCAATTATGATTTTGCAAAAAGCCATTATAAAGCTGAAAACATTGTTGATGTAAAAAGTTAATCTGTTTCTATAACTGACAAAGGTGTATGATAATTATATTTATGTTATCAAGGGTGACCTGGCAATAGATATAAATGAGATAAGAAGAGATGAACCAATTTTACTGTTATCTAATGTATGTCTGCCTTCCATAGAAAAGCATTAAGTGAAAGAGCAATGCTTTCATTCTACTATGAAACAGAAATTATGAAATTTTAAAACTGTGCCAATAGATGCAAAGATAACTGGGAAGATCAGTGAAATTGATCACTCTAAGCAGCTGGTTTCCGTAATTCAGCCTGCTCAAAATAAATGTTTATGATAGGAAGTCAGTAGCACATGCAAGTTGCTAATTTATGAATGTTGGCGCTAACTCCAAAATTATTCATCAGAATTTATCTTTTTCAAACTAGTATTCTATGGAATAAAATGGTTTCAATTTGTAAATGAATGATTACTAACATCAGGCTGGATGCAGTTAATTATATTTTTCTAACATTGATAGTCTCATTAGACTCCTGCAGGCATAAAATGCAGAGAGAGTAACATAGTTAATATGAAATCACATATCATGGGAAAACAACTTGAGAAAATAACTTTATTATCGAATTAAAAGTACAAAACTTATTTATTACACTTTACAATTACATTTATAAAAGGTTTGCTATTTAAGTGTATATGTTTTGATAGTCACTGGTTTATTTTTTAAATGGTCATATAAAACCATATTTGAATCACCAATTACTTTTACTACTGAATAAAACATAAGATTGACAATAACCATAAGAAAGATGGAGAAATCAATACCATTCTTATAAACATGAAGAAAATTAATTTGTGTGTCTCCTTTCCCTCGTTTTTATTGAGGTAGCATTTTTTTAAGGTTTTATTTATTTATGAATACAAGAGCTGGGGTACAGGCCAGAGGTGGGGGGTGGTTCGGGTGGGGGGCGGTGGTGAGAGGATTCACCAGAGACGACTGGGGAGCAGAAAAAGCAGATAGAGGAAATCCTCTGCTGAGGGGAGCAGCGGGGAGACAGGAGAGATCTTCTGTGCCACGTGTGTCCCCTGCCTGGCCAGGGAACGAACTCTTGCTTCAGTGACTACAGAAGTCCCATAGCACGGCGCGCAACGCCTCGTGCCATTAGGGAGATCCTGACATAACGTTGTTTACAACATTGTACAAGCTTCAGGTGTTCAGTTTCCCACTTAAGCAACTGTATAGGTTACTCTTTGCCTAGCACCAGCTAACCGACTCTTTTATCTGTTCCAGCAAAACTCCACCTCTACTAAGGTAACCACAATTCTGTTTTCAGAATCTAAGGGTTTATTTTTCTTTTTGCTGAGAACTTCTGTATCTATTTTCACCAGAAATATTGATTTGCACGTGTGTATGTATCTGTGTGCATTGTCCTTATCTGTAATTGCTATCAGTATTATGTGGGTCTCATAAAAGAGATTGCAACACATTCCCTCCTTTTTGAAATTTTGAAAACTAGAGAAGGGTGAGTAATAAATTTTTGAAATTTGGTGGAATTCACCAGTGAAACCAACTGTTCCTGGACTTCTGATTTTTGGAAGGTTTTGAGTACTGTTTCAATTTCTTAAATTGTTCTGATCATATCTCTCTTTCTTCATGATTCAGTCTTGAGATGTTGTATGAGGTCAGAAATTTATTCATTTCTTCTAAGTTGTCTAATTTCTTGACAAACTGATGTTTATAGTAGTCTCTTATAATCATTTGTACCTCTGTGATATTTATATTTTTAATTTTTTATTTATTATTCTTATAATTTATGTGATGTGTATTATGTCTTATTTCATCTGCCTCTTATTTTTTCTCAATGAATCTAGGCAGTGATTTTTCAATTTTATTTTTCTTTCTTAAGCCATAGCTCTTTGTTTTACTGGTCTTTTGTATATAGAGATTTTTTTTTTTGGCTTTGTATTTCATTTATAGCCACTCATGAGTTTCATTATATTCTTCCTTATACTGATCTTGGACTTCATTTTTTTCTTTTTCTGGTTTCTTTTGTGGAAAATTGACCTATTTGAATTTTTATTTGTTTGTTTCTTGAAATAAACCTGTATTGCTATAATCATTCATCTTAATAAGTACAAGTCTCCTATTCTGCCATCTTGGCTGTATGAAATCTTATAGTTTAAAATTAATAAATATTTTTAATAGTTTAGAAGAATGGCAACTAGTGTATTGTAAAATATATAATATCCTGGGCCTTTGTCTAGGCCTAGGGTTTAAGTCTCAGTGCTGTCATTGCTATGGCCTGAGTTCCATGTACCTGCAGGGAGCTGTCCCACATAGCACAGCAGACCTCTTCTCTCTGACCCATTGCTCATCTCAGCAGTTATTTCATTCGATCTGCCTGTTCTGCTCCTCATTCAGTCTCTGTTGATTCTCTTACCCACCTCTGCACCTCTGGCCTACATCCCAGTTCTGGTATGCATAAATAAAACAAATCTTTAAAAAACACAATATCCTAAAAGCATAGTAAAATTTAAACATCATAAAAACTTCCAAACTATGTCTTCAAAAAATTTAACATGCTGTGCAATTGAAATACATTTCTTGAAGGGTACTTTCCCAATATGATAATCAGTAATAATAAACCAGACAGGTGTTGACTATTATATCTTACAGTGCAGAAACAGAACATTTACATCTTCACATGATTTTTATAAGACATGTTATTTTAGAAAAGTGCAATATGTGCCAGCACAATGTCTTGACTTACCAATATTATTATATTCTGCCTGTTCCTTATTAAATATAGGAATAACTGTGGAATTTTAAAATTAGCTCAACATTTGCTTTTGAACATAAAATCTATAGCTATTTTGAATGTGAAGTTTCACAGAAATGACATTTCTGTGAGCTGAAATGTTTTTCTTTTCTAAATCAGTTCAGAAAAAAGAAGGTAAAATTAAATCATTATTGATTAAACATCTAGTAGTGAGACTCTCATTCCAACTTGTCTCTTAACTACATTAAAACTCAAACCGAGTTTTATTTGTATAACCACAGAGACAGAGACTGCAATATAAAGTCAAGAAAATGGAGACCTCAAACATGTTAAGGTATTAATTTATTCATTTATATAGGAAAATTTATACTCATGCTAGTTTTGTAGTATTTTTAAAGATTTATACAAAACAATAATTTCTGAAATGAAGAGAAAATAAACTTCTATGACTATTTATTAGACTAAATTTTCAAATTGCACCTGTTATGTCAAATGATTTTAAAAATATGGTATCTGACATTGCAATATGATGTTTAACATATCTTTAACAAATACACGTTATTACCTAAATTGCAAAGTGCTATTACTTAATTTACAAACCTATGTTTCAGGTTTCTCTAAACTTATGTGGCAAACACTATTTCAAAATAATTGCAGAATATTTTGTGAACATGCAAACATTACTCTGTATTCCTAAATAAATGTTCCTCTAAGACTATTTATTTCTTAACTTTGGACAAGTGACATAAAATATTTATATCTTTTATTATGATTAGAAAATACTAGACATACTCTAAAATTTCAGGGACCGTAATTTATTTCTAATCTGGTGGAGTTTAGGTTTCTTGTTTGTCTATTAAACAACTATGTTATTTTTTGCCTGCAGGACACCAGTAGTTATAGAATATTAATAGTGAGTATGCATTCAACTAAATTCATAGACAATCTCCAATATTTGTACAGTTCTGTCTTCTAGTACTTGATCATTAAATATTTGTTGAATGGATTAACTATCCATAAGGAATCCAGAAGAAAGATAACATCCTATTCACCAATAAAGATATGTGTTATTTTTTCAGTGAGGTCACTTGTACTAACCAAAATTGAAAATTGTCACGAATTTTGTTTTTATTACTGAAATTATAAAAGACCACACACACACATACACACAAAGAGTTGACAAATAAATGCACATCTGTTAGTGAATAAAATGATAGCCAGGAAGACAGAAAGAGTTCATTTGGACATTAAGTAACTTTATTTAAAAAGAAACATTTGAATAAGTCTTTAGATTTTACTTTCCAAAAAGAAAGTTATTTATTCAATTTAGACATAAGTTTATAAAGATAGATAATGTAACTAAGAATATCTGCCCTTCTGAATCCACTTTTTATAAGTACTGAACTAAATCACTTTGGTAACCATTCATTGAAAATAACATAAACATCACATTTAAAATACACAAGAATGGCCTCCCTGGTGGCACACGGGGTTAAGGCCCAGCACTATAAAGCTGTCCACAGCCACTGTAGCATGAGTTCGATCCCCAGCTGGGGAGTTGACCCACACAATACAGCAGACCTTCCTTGTCTCACCTGCTGCTCCCCTCAGCAGTGTATTTCAGTAGATCTGCCTTCTCTGCTCCCCACTCTGTCTCTGGTGACACTTCTCACTCCTCCTACCCCTGTCCTGTACCCCAGTTCTTGTATGCATAAATAAATAAATCTTTAAAAAAATAGAAAACACAGGGACATCTAAAAGGATAATTTGTTATTAAGAATTCTATTTACTTATGCTTTATGATATTAAAAAGCATAAAAAGATCTTTTCTTTAAAAATATCTTTTCTTAAAATTATTCATCTATATTATCTCTAGGTGCTTGTTAAATATAAGCTTTGCTTATTAAGCAGTACTAACAGAATATATGTATATTTTCTATCTGAACTATGACCAGCATTGAAAACATAATTTTAAGAAATTAAGGTAATATTGCATGATAGATATGTATATATATCTCTGCAACTCAAGACTACTTGCTTTAAATATATATAATTTTGTGACTCTGACCTGGTATATAATATCTTTCAGCTGATCTATTTAATTTTGCATTAATTCCAGTTTTAAAATGTTATCTGTATGTCAGTTACTAAATTAGTTCCTATGAAAAGATTGATCTTATAGTTCTTTATCCATTGATTCTTTGAGTTAAGAATTCATTCTATAAGTACAGAAATTAAGTTCATTCAAAAGTAATGACTCTGTTAACCAAAACCTAAGGCCAGGACTTTTCTAATGAAAATTATGTTAGAATTAAAACAAAGTTAAAAAAAGAAAATACAGCCTTTTAAAGGTATAAAATTACTTTTTGGAATCTGAGTAAAATGAATGGCAAAAACTTCTAGATAGTACTTATTTTCTAGATAGTACTTATAAAATATTTTATACTAATTAAGAAGCTTTGAATAAGGATCAAGGTCAACATTTTCAAAGAAAATGTGAATATTAATGAAAGTTTTCTCTAGTCTTATTCATAAATGCTAAGTTACAGGAAACATAAGGTTTTTTTTTTTTTTTCACATTTCATCTTATAGGTAAACATCACATTTTAAAATGCATTGCTTTAAATATATTCAACCACTAAAATAGTGGGTTTTTGTTTTTTTTTTTTTTTTTTTCAGTTTTCCTTCCAGCCACAGATTAGTGTTTTTATCCTCTATGGAAATAAGCATATCACTCAGCCAGGATTATACCTTATTTTGTGTAAATAGACTATGATATTAATATTGGAAGCTCTTGGAAATTATTTAAAACTTGTCATATTTTCTGCCCTCATTGAGTAATGATTGATGAGGCAATATTTGCAGTGGGTAATAAGTTACATGATTGAGAGCTGTTGAATAAGTAATAGAGTGCAAGCAATTCTTATTAAATAATTATCAATTTGAAATTTTCTTATTTTCAGTCCTTCCTAAGAATCTTGAAAAACCAAATTATAAAATATTTATGAACATTTAAGGAACCAAATTTTCTTTGTTTCATAACAGAGCATATGAATTTTTGTGGCTTCTTGGTTGAGATATTTTTGCATAGGCAAGTATCTTATGTCAACACAGTAGCAAAATTAGGAGTAACAATAACAAGAACAAAAATCAAAGTACATTAGTTTAAATGGATAAAGAAGTTGCTGTTCTTTTTTTTTTTTAATTTGTCTCTATCCCTTTATCTCTAAGCAAGAATATTGAATTAAAACTAACATTAAGAATGTACATTCTCTCCTCAAACCTGAATAAATGGATGGTTAATCTGTTGCATCTTAATATTCTGAATTAGAAGAATTCCAGTCACCTAAGAATAAGAGTGCAACATTAAAAACAGTTGTATTGTCAATATCCTTTAATGATAAAACTCTAAAAAATTAGATAAATGAAATGTCATTTAAAATAACCCATAGCCAACATCATGCTTTTTAAAAAAAATATCTATATTTCTTTTTTTTTTTTAAGAGATTTTATTTATTTATGCTTACAAGAGCTGGGGTGCAGGCCAGAAGCATGGGTGGTGAGAAGAGTCACAAGAAACAGAGTGGAAGCAGAACAGGAAGATATAGGGAAATAAACTGCTGAGGGGAGCATCAGGTGAGGCAGGAGAGGTCTGCTGTGCCATGTGGGTCCCCTCCCTGGCTGGGCATCGAATTTGCACTGCAATGGCTGCAGAAGCCCTGAGTGTGGTGCTCAACCCCTCACACTACCAGGGAGGCCCAGTGTCTTGCTTAATGGTGAAAATTTTTCTCTAAGATATAATATTAGACAAAGAATGACCACATTTACAACTACTATTCAACATAGTATTAGCAGTCCTAGCTAAAGCAATTTGGCAAGTAAAGGATATTAAATGAATCCAATTGGAAAAGAAGAGATGGCATGATCATATAAATTACATAATATGCATAAAAATTCTAAAAACTCCACTTAAAATAATAATTGACATAATAAAATCACTATAGTTGAGTGGTAAAGAAGAAAAACAATTTATGGAATTAGTTGCATTTCTCTATGCAAATATTAAGAGAAATAAATCAAGTAAACAATTCCACTCATAATCTCAACAAAAAGAAATAACTAGTTATATACTTAACATATGAGGTAAAGTAGCTTCACAATGAAACCCTTAAAACACTGTTAAAAGAAACAGAAGACATACAGAGATTACAAATATATTCCCTGCTCTGAATTAGAAGATTTAAATTAGTAAAGTGATCCACATATCAAAGCAATATACAAATACAATGTAATTTCTATGAAGGTTCCAATGACATTCTTCAGAGCAAGCAAATGAACATTACTTAAATTTCTCATGAAGGCACAAAAGTCCTCAAATAGCAAAACAATCAACAAAAAAAAAGAAGAAGTGTGGTGGGATCACATTCCCAGACTTGCAACTATAATCAAAAGCTATAGTAGACAAAATAGTATGATTCTGGAACAAAACAGATACATAAACCAGTAGAATAGTATTGAGAGCCCAGATATAAACTTCACATCTATTAACAATTCATCTGTGAATTCTCAAATCATTTGTGACAAATGAGCCAAAAGTATATACAGGAGAAAGGAGAGTCTCTTCAACAATTGCTATTGGGAAGACTGAACACTCATATGCAAAAGAATGAAATTACATTACTATCTCATATCTTATACAAAAATTAACTGAAAATTAATCAGACACTTATATTAAGACCCAAAACCATATTTTAGCACACTGAAGAAAATTTAGGCAAAATATTTATATCACTTTTTGGTCAAGTACTGATGATAATAATATAACAAGTTGCATTGTTACTATCTAAAGTCAGTAATTCCTAGCAGGGGAAGTCAATGTTTGAATTTAAGCTTTGAAAATATTTCAGATTATCTAAGAATATCATAAAGCATAAGTAAATGTATGTATGTGTGCTGAAACACAAGAGAGGCATAATTGACATACTTTATACTTAAATCTTTAGTATGAGCAAAGTATAATAGATAAGAATACTGTAAATATAAGTGAACAAAAAAAGATAAAAAGGATAATGGATTTATTCATCTTTTTAAAAAATGAAAGCAATCATCATTCAAATTCAAAAGGATGACATTGGTAAAGAAGAAAATTCTATTTACTGGCATCAAAGATAACAATATAAACAATAGTTTACAATGAAAATAAAAGAGAATTCTTGTCATTGTTTATCAAATATATACCAGCAAATATATTAGATATGAGGAATTCTCATGATGTGTTTTAATTTAATGTTCCTATACATCAAACAAATTTTAAAATTCAAAATGGATATAGAAGTTTAAAACCTTCAGAATAGTCATAAAACAACAATATAATTTTCATAATTTCAAAATTATGTGAGTGATAAACAAATATTTTAATAAACAAATATTTTAATAGACCCAAATAATATAATTCCTACAACTACTTAAAATATGAAACATATCAAATAACCTTGCATTTGAACCTGATAATGATCTGAGAATGACTTCAAAACCAATAATTTACCAGTAAAAGAACCTTCTATTGAATATAGTTTAAAACTCTTACATCAAATTGAGTTATGTACAGCGATTTTCCCAGCGACATGCAATACTTGTAACAGATAAGTTAAAAACTATTTCTGATAGTTTATAATCTTACTTTTAAGAAATTTCATGAAACATAGTGAAGAACAAGTCTTGAGTTTGGCACTGGCAAAGAGTGAGATTTATGGATTTCAAATACAAATAAAAAACTAAATTACCTGAGCATGGTAAGATTAATAAAGTCCACAAAGTTTACACAGAAAACTTCAAATACTGAGGTTGATTACTTGTGTTTATGTTAGCAAACAATAGAAATATTTTCAGAGTATTTTGGAATATGCAGTTGTTAAAATAAGCTACTCCTATGTTAATTATATAATAATATTCTTCAAGAAATAGAACACAGTTTATTTTAACTAGAATACTCTTAAAAAATATATGTATTTTTAGAACTCTCTAAAAATAACCATATTTTCTATGTGCTAATTATGTATTTTGAATAGAAAGCAAACTCATGTATATTTAATAAAATGTACTATATTTCCTTGAAGAATTAATGTCTTTATTAATTTAATTGGAAGATAATCTAGTATTTATCTACTTCAATCAGTTCTTTTTGGAGACTTTCTCTCAAAGTCATTTCCTAAAATACGAAACATTTGATGCTTACATATGCTAATAAAAGTTGTTTTATTTAATTAATTTCTACTCATGTTTTCATATGAAATTGCTCAAATTTTTATAAAACATCTTTTAATTTTAATTTTAATGTACTAAAAACTTTTCATGTAAAAGTGAAAATTAAATCACATTTTTGAAAGTCAGAGTACAATGTCTAGAAAACACTTAAAAAAAAAGCAACACAAAATCAGCTTTTAAGATGTTACCTTTTGAGTCTGTCAAAGGCCACAATAATGAAGGATCATGAATACCTCTATATATAGCAACTATTAAATTTAAAGAAAAAGAAAACAAATAAAAATATTAGTCTTAAAACCTAATGGATATAACTTGTAATATCAGATTTGTTCTTCAGAATTCAAACTACAAATAACAAGTTGCAGTCTATCCCAGAGAAAAGTATTGAATCCTTCACTTGATGTTTAATCATAACATTGAATGATTTAGTCATTCAGGTTAGTTTTGGGGCATAATTTTTGTTATTGTGTATACCACAAAAGGGAATCCAAAAAAGGTTAAAACACCCTTGAAGAGATTGAGGGGACTGATTTAAATTTCAGACCAGAATATTGTGGTGACGGCAGATGTAAATGTGAAATACACATATATCTAAAAATTATGATTTTATAGCCTAAGAAATCTTCAGTGGGTACTATAAATTTTACCACTTATTAATGATTTTTGAAGTTTTAAGATTTTATATTTACTTATTTTTGCATAGAAGAACTGGGGTGCAGACCAGAGGTGTAGAGGGTTAGAGGATTACCAGAGACAGAGTGGGGAACAGAACTATTATTTGCAGATTAATAATATTTATGGATTCATTCAAAAAGACAGCATGATAAAATCTCTAGACCAAATGTTAACTCTGATTAAACAGAGATCTTGACCTTACCATATACTGTAGAGACATAAAATGACTCTAAAAATAATATTTCTATCTACATTTTAAAAATGTGATGTGTATAAGTCAAAGGAAGAGAAGCTTAGGGAAAGAGATGAAGAAGAGCCCCCTGAGAAAATGTTACTGAGCTGAAATGTGGATGACCCCCCAAAAAACAAGAGAAACATGTAAAAATAGCAATATTTGCATTAAGATCCTATGAGGGCAAAGAGATTGGCATGCAAGAGACTGATGCTGGTATCTCTGGAAGTCTCATATAAGGACACTATATGCAATACCCAGTACTAAAGGACCACAGTAATGGGTCATAGCTTTTGCTAAACAAGAAACAAATATCAAATAATTTTTCTCAAAACATGAACATGATGGTAGTGGGGAATGAACATTTTTTGGTTTGGAAAATTTATATGCTTAATGCCGCTTTAATATCATTGCAGTTGATGTCATGAAATATATGTTAAATTATAAGTTATTCTTGACTGTGTATGAAATCTGAGAAGGAAGAACTGGCTCTACTGAATTAGTGAATTCAGGTGGTAAATTTTTCAGATAAGGAAGACATAACGCATACTGTTAAAGTATACTCTCAAGTAGACATTGGATGAAGTTTACACATAATGATTTCAAAAGATGACTTCATTGAACTTTAACACATGAAGGGGGTGATGGTGTTAAGCTAGTTAACCACAAGCTCACACCCATCACTTCTAGTAAATTTTTGTATCAAGTTAGTATGCTTTATCTATAAGTAATTCAAAGTATACTCATAATATAATTTGATCTCTTTTATTATAATGACAATTAACAAATTAATGTAGTTTTTGATAAGTTTAATAGACTGGAGACCATTCTGCAGAATAAGAATATTTCAGATAATCAAAAATATGTTCAGATAAAAAAAATCTCAACTCACCCTGTCACAACTCTTCATTTTCAGAAATTCACTATGCTCAAGATATGGTCCCTGAACTAGTAGTATTAGCATTACCTAGATATCACCTAGAAACAGAAAGTCTATATCTTCCTTTGGAGTCAAAACCAGGATTCAGTGTTTTAATAAATCTTCTAAGTGACTCCAGTGCACACTAACCTTTGAGAATTACTGCTCTAAACTTTACTATTTTCAAACTAATGTTGGTTTAATAATATTACATCATTCATTGGATCATAATGAGGATTTTATTACATAGTGCTGTGAAAGGAATAGCACAGTGACTATTATTGCTTAGTAAATGCTAGTTATGATTAATATAATTATTAGCTATTCTTTTGCCTAGCGAGGCTAGCAATCTCATCCTTACAAATGAATGTTAAGTCAATGAATCTCTAACTGTAGACTCCTGAGAAGCAGCAGCAGAAGCATCTGGGAACTTGTTAATAGAAAAATGCCTGGTTTCTAGCAATCCCTACTAAATCAGAAACTCTAGAGTAATTTGAATTTGATGATCTCTACAGGTGACTTACACAGATAAGTATCTGAAAATCAAGAGTCCCACAATGGGTGTAAATATTTCAATAACCATGACAAAAATATTTTTAATTCAATCACTTATCTGATCCTTTGAGTAAACTGATTTTCAGTTAAAAATAATCATATTAATTACATACACAATATTCATAGCATTGTGAAATTTACTTATTTCTACTAAATCTCAGTTTGCCATTTAAATCTACTTGCCATTTGAGTTACTATTAATAACTAAAATATTATAGGAGATCAACAGACAGTTGATAGAAAAAGTGTTGCTACACAGAAAATATATTACTTTTCTTTCAGGTAATTACTTTTAAAGATGCATCATTTTTCTCCAGTTTATAAGGGGAAAAAGAAATACTATTTCTACCACTTATTAGCTCATCTAACCCTGAACAGCTCAGTCTCAGTTTCCCCATCTAAGAAAAAATATTATTTTATTAAGAATTTTTTTGATATATGCTTTTTAAAATGTATAGCCAAAAAATAAATTGTCAAAAAAGTTGTAAATTAAATCCCATGTTATAAACTATGAACAAAGATAATGGTTCTCTAATAGAAACACATCGGGCACCACTGGAATATTATTGAGGCAATGTAAAGAGTATGACAAATTTTTGTGCCACTACCATATGCATATATGTTCATGGTATGATTGATGATTAATTTTTTCAACCTGACTGGGTCTCAAGCTCCTCAGATTTTTGGATAAACCACTTCTTGGTACATTTGTCAGAGTTTTTCTGGATGAGATTAATAATTGAAAGAGTGGGACTCAGTAGAGCAGACTGTTCTTCCAGTGTGGTGGTATCATCCAGACTTTTGAGGGCCTTATAGAAAATGCAGAGAGAACATTTTGTTCCCCTCTGTCTCACAGTGGAACTGACATTTGATCTTTTGTGTTAAGACAGTGATTTATACTACAGATTGTCTTGGTTCTCAGTTCTTCAAACTCTGCATTATTTATACTACTTATTTTCCTGGGTCTCTAGTTTGTATATGGCGTTTCATGAGACATCTTCTACTTCCATAATTTCTCAAGTCCTTCTCTTTCCTTCAGTCGCTTTCTCTCTCTGTCTCTCTCCCCATGTCTCTCCCTCCTTCCCTCATCCCTCTAGATATATAAACGAACCTATCCATCTCTCTCTCTCTCTCTCTCTCTCTCTCTCTCTCTCTCTCTCTCTCTCTCTCTCTCAACAATCTATCATTCTGGTACATAGTGGTCTTATTTTTCTGGAGAACTCTGACTAAATGCAATGTATTACATTGGGTCTACTTGAAAGTTTATGTTTTAGAAAGAATCTCATACTGACAGCCTGAAGGCCTGTCTTATTAGTCATGTAGTTTAGCAACTTAACCAAAGATAGTTCACACTTTCCTGACCTTCCCAATGTAGTATATAAAACTTAAGCTGGAGGGAACAGCTTTGAAGTCAGAGGACAGTTATATATCTGTCTGATTTTGACTCTCTGCTTCTCTACTGCAATTGCAAACACTCATTTGATGTACAATATAAAAATGTTCTTTTCTGTGCACTCATGAACAGAAATGGTATTGAAATCTACCACATATTGCTAAAAATCACTGAGTTACAGTGCCTTTCCTTTTAAAAAGGATATTATCTTTTATAATATTTTATCATTAAAATTATAATAGACAAAATGGTTTGCATTTTATGCTTTGTGCAATATTTTATGATGTATTACTAAGGACACAAAAGCAGGTATTGGTATGCTGTACCATGCATTTTTTTCTTAGGATTAATTACTGAAAAGTCAGATACAGTTAATAATTATTTGCATTTTAATACTTTATTCATTGCAAAATGGTGAAAATATTTTTGAACTGTCTGAAAAAGGTCTTTAAGAAGAAACCAAATTAGAAACTAATTTTATAAAAATCTAGAAGAACAGGATTCAAACTGCCAGTTTTTATTTAAAAGAGATCAAGTGCCCTAATTCAAACCAGAAGTGCTTATTTGACAAACTGTTCACCTGAGCATTCTCAGTAAATTTTATCTCATTTGCAAGAAGACTGACGGGGATTGCTTTTTGTTATGGGACAGCCAAGATGACCTTTGAGTTTTCTTCTTAATTCCAAAGAAGAAAAAAAGAAGACAGACATGTTTGGTGAATTCTGATAACCAAGGGGCCATTTGACATTTTAAGTTAAGAGAAATAGAATTTCTAATGAGAATGCTGGGATAACAACTAATATAAGTGAACTTGGCGGTTTGCAAGTCTTTACAACTCAGCTGTTAAAAGCCACAGACATGAGTCACAGTAAATTTAGTGAATAAATAGTAAAAGATAGTAAATAAAATTAGAACTGGGGAAGGTAGAGTGGAGAATAGACTGTAACATGACATTTGCAGTTTAAATGCCTAAATCTAAATACAATTATACTGCTGATAATAACGTTTAACTTAGAAGAAACAAATGTTAAAGAAAGAGTGCTATCAAAGTAACTTAATACTTGTTCAGTGGCAAGCAGCTTCCTAACACTGTTAGTGGATATCCTAATGACATTTTTTTACAGCTATATGAGAAAACAAAACATCTAAAGTTACTTTTTAAACACATTTCATATACTGCCCGTTTATGGCCACTCATACCCTGTTTTGATTCATGTAAGATTCATCTGTTTCAAAATGAAAACTAGTAAGGAAATAATTACAGAAACCTATGATATTATATAATTAAGTTGGCTGTGCTGTTTCATAAATACTTTCAAGTGTGTTGGTGAAACTGAGTGGAAAAGTCACAGAGCTTTCTGGAAAGCAGCTATGCTTACCACCAACTTATCTGTTGTCCTTTTATTTATGTAAGATACTCAAGAGCAACTTTGTCAGTGTCCCTGTTTAAGATACAAAAAATTTTAATGCCTCAACATGTTATTTGTAGTGGCAGTGTGGGAGCAAGATGTAAAAGTAGACATTTGTAGAGGTTTGAACCAATAATCCCTGGAGCAGAGAAAAGATGTAAACCTACTTTACCACAATAAATATAATTTGAAAAATTTAGAAATGAATGAATGGAAAACCAAGAACATTGAAGACAGTGTTGTAGGAACTGCATTTAAGGAAGAAATACGTTTTATTTTTATTTCATGAAATATAGATCTTTAGCAATTCACTGAATAATGTGTAAGTTTGAGCAGTAATGAATAGATACAAATTTATCAATTAAATCCTACTGCTCAATTTAATAGTAAAAAAGTTTCGATCTCTAACAAGTTAAATTTATGTAATTTTTCATTAACCACAAATCAACAAAGCAAAAATTGCATGATTTTCAGTATGATTTTAAAACATTTAGTATTTATTTGCTACATTAAGTGAAATTAGTTTTACACTTTTGTTTTAATCAGAGTTCCCTGAAGAGAACACATAGGACCATTCCAGGAATACACTAGGGTCAGATAAAATAATAATAATTTCTTTGAAAAATGTACTTTTAGATCAAATAAAACTGTTCTCCATAGAATTCTAAATCTATGCTAATAAATTAGGTTGTGTTTTCACCTTACTATATCTTGGACCTGACATTTCAGGTTATCTTTATTGTCACAGATAGACTGGTGATTTTTCATATCTGTGAAAATGAAAATCACGTTTAGATGTAAATATTTTTTACTTATAAACTAAAACCTTATTAATTTACTTTGGATTATCTTTTATTGAGTGTAGTGTTTTATACAACCTCAATTATAAGTGTATGTGTTTTGATATTTATTACCAAAGTAGAATAAATTACTGTAAGTGTTTTGAGTTTTTGCCACCAGATTAAGAATGATATAGTCTACATTTCTACAATTTTTACAGTGAGTTAAAGCAATACTCAGTATCAAAAGGCAAATAAGTACAGTTCTTTTCCTCATTCTAGTCCTTTGTGTAGGCAGGTTAGCTTTTACAAAATTGCAACATGGGAAATTTCCTAAAATGTACCTATTTTTTGAAGATTGTATCATGAATACTGAAATGTAGTCGAGGAAACAAATTGTATGTCCTATATTGTATTTTTAAATAATTTTGTAAACTATGGCAGTTTGGTCAATCCTTGATTTTTATTTTAGTTAGCAGATGAAATGACAAAATTTATATTTTTATATTCTAAAGGTAATTTCAGTTTAAACTTTCAAAATGAAATTAAGTGTGGTTATCTGTATAATGCTTATTTATAAAATATATAATTTTGGTAAAATAAGTTCTGAATTAATCAATACATATACCATTGTAGGTTTTACCATAACAGGTTAGCCTTTTAAAAGAAGGTATAGACTCTCTTCACGCTGGATTTTCACATTGCTGACTTGGAAGAAGCAAGTTTCGATGAACCTATAGCTGCAAGGAAAAATATTCTGCAAATAACCTAAGAGAGCTCAGAAATAGGTCCTTACTCTAGTTAAGTCTCTGGATGAAAATGCAAGTTGACAATTTGATTTCATCCTTTTGAAACCTTAAATATAGAACTCACCTAGGACTTGCTTAGAGTTCTGAGCTATAGAAACTGAGATAATTAATGACTCTAATTTTATGTGATTAATTTGGTGGGAAATTTGTCATCCAGCAATAGAAAATCAATCAACCACTGACTTTATATTTCCAGGGTAATTTTCTTGTACTCCTTGCAAGTATTCCACATGGCTAGACATTCCTACATGACTCAAACTTGGTCTTTCTCGAGCTCAGTGTTTACTCGTTCTTTTCTTTTGACTGTCATCTATAGTAAATTAATGTCATCCAATCAATCCATATTAACTCTATCAAATCAACCAACAAGCTCTTTTAGAAACCTAGAATAAACTAGCCACACAACTGAATAAAACATCTGGATACACTCTTTTCTTGCTTCTAATCAACCATCAACTACTCCATCAACACTCATGATTTTTGTGAATATGTAACTGTCCACTCCCTCAAAAAATTCTAGTGAACTTTTCCTTATTTTCTTTTCTTTCCTCAACCTAGCTAAGGATCTAGCTTGGATCTAGAAATTCATGCCTGAGAGATGCCGATACAAATATTCCTCCTCAGGTATTCACAGCATAAGATCACATACACATTGATTATGCTTCTAAAATGCCATACTTTCATATAATTCTACTTTATCTTTTTCATGATTCTCTGCCTAATAAGTTCTAATTTACAAAATCCAGATAAGAAGATATAGCTGGTATCCTCTACAGTCACCTAAAACAGTTATCCACCACTCCAGTTTATATCCCTTTGAACTTTTATGCTCTTTATAATATATATATATATTTATTACAAATTGTGTTTATGTGGTTCTGTCTCTTGCTAAATTACAACCTTCAAGAGCAAAGGATATATCTTTTTTTTTTTTAAGTTCAGAAAAAGTCTAGGATGTTGCAGTTGTTTTTGTTTGTTTGTTTAAAGATTTATTTTTGTGTACAAGAACTGGGATACAGGCCAGAGGTGTGGGGGTGAGGGGGAGTGAGAGGATTCACCAGAGACAGAGTGGGGAACAGAACAGTCAGGTTACTGAAATACACTGCTGAGGGGAGCAGCAGGCAGGACAGGAGAGGTCTACTGTACCATGTCGGTCAGCTCCCTGGCTGGGGATCAAACTCATGCTGCATGAGTTTCATAGTGTAGTACTTAACCCCTTGTGCCACCATGGAAGCCAACTGTCTTAATAACCAACTTGAACAGTCTATCTTGAATGAGGTATTCTCCATATTTTCTAATATATGAATCAAAAGATATTCCTTGTACTTATTTATAATATTTAGAAGGTTTTATATAGACTGGATAGAATGATTTTTAGAGTTTCTGAAAATACCTTCTAAGTCTTACTTCAGGTTTGATTTATTTCCTAGCATCAGTAGTTTAAAAAGCACTTCATAAAAATAAACATTGTAACATTAAGTTTAAGAAAATTTAAGAAATTTAATAATCATCATAACAACATTTCATAAGTGAAAATTTCAGCATTTTCAAAATGACTTTGAATAGCTTTTATATTTGTTTCCTAAGGTACATTGGAACTTAAAAATATATAACAAAAGTAGCAAATATAAGGTATAACATTTATATTATTTTACCCAATGAGAACTTCCAAAATATTATATGTATTAGCTTGTATATTTTATATATAGTACAATATTAAAAATATCCTGTGAGCATTTAGGTCAGATGTTAAGGTACTAAACACAGCAGATATTACAGCACTCTATTACAATTACAATTTTTAAAAAAAAATATATATATAATTTTAGAAATCAGAGTGGATTTGTATGGAGTCATTCTATATCTAAACAATATCATTGTCAACAACGTGTGCTATTTTAATATAGTTATGACAGATGTAATTAGAAAAATTAAATTAGACATGTATAAGTTCTTTATTTTATAAAACTTAATGTGAATCTATAATTATCTCAAAATAAAAATTAACAAAACAACTTAAATTCTCTTTACTCATAGGCATCCTATTCTTTTCAATTCTTTCTTAAACCTACTCTATACAGACTTTTGTTTCTATAATTCACTTGTTGTCCTTCAGAGTCATATACGAATCTGCAATTCTATTTCCATTCCTTTGTTTAACACAGATGAAACACAGATAAATTCTTCCTTCCCAGTAGACTTTCAGAAGACGTGTTGGTCATCAGTCTTGTTTTTCCTCAGAACTAACCAGTGGTTCTTCCTCAGGCTCTTTTCTTGATTTTTGCCTTTTTGTCCTTAATATTGGAATTCTCCAGATCACAGAGTTTTGGAAACTTCTATTTATCAGAATAAGAGAATCATTTTTCTGATTCATGTATCTTAATAGTCTTAGTATTCTGGTAATTTATTGTATAAGTCTCTAGGTCATAACTGTCTTGGAAAACCTAGTCTACTACATCTTGCTGACAATTGTACACGTGTTACAGGCATTTAACTCAGCATCCTTCCCAGAACTGCTCTATCCTAGAAAAAAATAGAAATAAATATTTTATTATTTATCATTTCAATTATTTAAGTTACATTATTTACTATTTGATTCATTTTAATAATTAAATATTATTTTATTCATGTATTTATTTCATTGTTTTAAAACTTCCAATTCATATTAATAACAACCCTACCTTACCAACTTCTCAGTAAAAAACCTTAGGTCTTCCTTACCAAATTTTGCTCCCTCAAATAATACTTTTAATTTACCAGAAAATTATGCCCCAGATCCAACACTTCTCACCACTTCCATGACTAGTTCCCTGATCTAAATCATTATCTTTCACTTGGTACCCTGTAAAAATGGCACCAAGAGTAATCTTAATACAGTTTCTTGCATGACTTGGACAAAACTCTAAGGGGAGTTCTACAGATACTCATCTCTGACTTTGTATTTTGGTATGTATATTAGTCATGGTATTCAGGTCCTCTTGTTCACCTGTTTATCTCAGACATGTTAGGTATACCCCCAACTATGGATTTCTAGTCAGATCCTTCCCCTGGAATCTATTGCCATCAGTCTCCACTACTACCATATCACTGCTGAAGACATCTTCTTAATAGGTCCATGTGTATGTGATTATCTTATTTAATATAAAGTTGTGCATTATTAAGACTCCCAATTACTGATTACTGATTGCTCTTACATTAGTAAGAGATACATAGAGATATTTTTAAACACATCTTCTATCATAGCTTATAATTTTACCTATTTATTTTCTGTTTTTCCACAATCCCAACTAAAATGTAAGCTATGTATGATAATTGGAAAATTTGTCTTGCTCTGCAATATTATTCAGTTACCTAGAAGAGAGCTTACTATATGTTAATGTATAATTTGTTATATTTATTTACATTTGCTACATTTATATGTTGTACATTAAAACCAACTTGATAAATACCTGAAACAAATATAACTGTTGAATATATTCAAAAGGAATATATAATTTGGTAACCTTCACAATTTCATTGGAGACAATTAAATATATATTTTAATCTAACTCTTTTCTAATTTCAACTAAGCTAAGGAAATTTTGTAAAAAGCTAAATGTTACAAGATATTTGGATCCCCCAAATGCAGAAATGCCCAATAAAGGAAACAAGCATTTGAACTTTCTAGAAAGTCTAAACATACTTATATCTAACCTCCATCGAGCTTATGTATTTCCAAGAATTCAAAAATATTCAGAAAGTGAAGTCACCATGAAATATAACCATATGAAAGGAGATAAAAACAAAATGATAGATTCAAATGCAGTGTGACTCCCTCTGCCCATAAAATATTCCCAGAATGCCCACAAAGATTTCTGAAGTTAAAATAAGAATTATTGCAAGCAAATACATTTTCTTAAAAAAAATAATTGACAGATTTCTCTTTGAGGAACGCATACAGCCAAAGAGATAAAACAATAACTATTAGTTATATAGTTGTAGTTCCCTTTTAGTAGTTGAAAACACCCAGTCTAATTTACTTTTACTGAGTCTAAACACTTAACAAATATTTTGTATGCTCATGAGGACTATAGTGTAGCATTTGATGATTCAAAAATGTGATAAATTATTCAGGATTCACTATACATTTGAAGAATAAGGCAAAATTTGAAAGGCATTAAAAAATAGCTAGAAAAATAAATAACCCAATGAAATTTAAGAAAATCCAGGGTTAAGAAAATATTCAAATAAAATAAACTCATTTTAGAGTATTTCATCTATGAAACAAAGAAAAAAGGAATAATAAAGGATAGATCAATTCATGGACATTAATAATACAATAAAGAAGAGTTCAATATAAGGATTAGAAGATCAAGGAATTCTCTCATAAGAAATCCTTTATTAAAGATGAAGAATTTATAATACAACATAAAACTAAGACTACAATGATTTCAATTCATAAAATCCAATGCCCTAAAAATAGGCATTTATACCTTTAACTACTATTCTGAAAATAAAAGGAGTAATGTTGTCAAACGGAAAATTCAGAAAAATCTCTCAAAGACAAACCAAAGTATATTATTGTGAAATTACAAAATAGAATGGCTAAAAGGAGATCTCATATCTGCAAAAAAAAAACAAAAAAACCCAGATAATGTGAGAGTTGTATGCAGAGGATTAGTAAATAAAAAAACATAGAACTTCTCAAGAGTGAAACCAAAGTTTAAGGATCATAAAGCAGTTTATTCATAATTCTAGGAAAATCACCTCTAGAAGGGAGAGAAAAAGGAAATTAATGACCTATTTCTTGTGATCTAAAACTGAATTACTGTCCTCCAGCACCTGGGGATGGAATCATGAAAATAGAGAAAACAAACAAAAGTAGATTATAGGAATATTTGTGCTGCAGTGGCTATGGATGCTTCATAGTGCAGTACTTAACCCCATGCACCACCAGGAGTTCCACTGAATAGTTGCTTTAACTGAAGAATTAGTAGGAGCATATCAGCATAAAGAGGAGTGCAAATGAGAGTGTAGAATTTGAGGTCTATAGGAAATGTTAATGTCTATATTTACCTGAGGAAGAATATATAAAATTGAAAAAAACTGAAAAAGAAAATTTGCAGGCACGATATTTTCTAATATAAAAGCAAATGAGAGAAACAGGAGTAATAGTTTAAGAGATTAAATTGGTTGCTGCTTAGAACTGTGAATCAAGGATTTTCTGTTGCAATAACCTAAGGTCTGCTTTTTGTGGTAAGCCTTTAGAAATAATTAGGTTATTTATACTGCAAAATATAAAGCTTCAATAAAAATAGTAAAAATAATTTACTATATTTAAGTTTACCCTATCTCTTGTTGAAAATAATGCTTATTATCTCTTGGTTTAAGAATCATTATTTCATAAGGTTTTTTTCCTATTTTCTGTTCTAACTCTAGTACTAAGATCCTACCATAGACACTTGAGGTTTAATATAATATCCATATTTTTGGTTTCTGAGAGGCACAAAGCCCTAACTTCACAGCTGTGCCACTTACAAAAGTCTGTGATCTAATCCTTATTTGCTAAGTAAACTAAAAATATGAAAAAGTGTTGAAAGAAAGATTTGATTCACAATAATATTTTAATTATTCCCTTTCTCTAGTGGCCAAGGTGCTTGACTAAGCCTTCTAAACCATTATTAATAGACACATTCATTATTCATGTAGTAACTCAGTGGGATAGTCAGAAACCTAGAAATAACAAGGAGAGGAATTGAACACAGGAAGAGAGTAAGTTTTTTATGGAGTTTGTGTGCACCTGAACTTTGAAAAACATTAATAACATTGAAATAAATTTCCTGCTACTTACAGCATGGGGTATATTTGGAGCTCTGTAGGCAGAAAGAATGTTCACTTGACTGATTAGAACAAAGAGAATAAACAAACTCACAATGACATCACTTCTAATCAAATACAAATTGTGTTAAACACCCCATTTTCCTGCACCCCAGTATCCAGGGCTTTTGCTTTGTTTTCTTTGAAAAAGCCATTCTTTTTAACTCTAGGTTTGTTCATGCAACTTGACTTGATAACATAATAGGGAAGAAAGCACAGCATGTCTTTTCCAAATATAGGACTTAAGAGATTTTGAGTGCTTATTCTTGCTCTCTTTATGCTTCTGTGACTGCCATGAGAACCCAACAGGTGCACCCTATGGAGGGATGCAAGCGAGGAATCCCAAACAAGGTTATCCTAAATTGTGGAGAGCCATCTGATCCCTAGACATCGGAATGAAGCCAGCCGAGATGAAGAGTGGCTTTAACAATCTCAGATGGCCACATACACTTGAGAAACACATGGGTCACCAAGGGTCTGTGATTGTTTTGGATGTGGGTTTACATGGCACTTTTTTTCAGTCCTCCATACTTGGCCCTAGAATGTATATCCAAAACTTATGTAATGAATCTTGTAATTATGCTTGCAACTTTCCTCTTTTCTTGAGAACAGATTCTGAGTATGTCTGTTAGCATATGTGCAACAAATCTGTTGTTTAGTGCCTGATTTAGAAAAACATGCTCAGTGTATGTTTCTTGCAAAAATTCAGATTTCATGTCCCACTTTCTCTCTTTCACTTTATGGAGCTCCTTTAGTCCTCTTTATATACTTATAACTAAGTCACTGAATTTTCATTGTGATAATCTCTTTGACCTCTGTCAGTTCAGTCCTCTGTAAGTGACTTCTCTCAAGAAAGGAATAGATCTGTCTTTTTACCAGAATTGGACATTAGGATGCTATTGGTCAGTCTTTGTTTCCATTTAGCCTCATACTGTAATAAAGCAGACTTCACCATCTACTGCTATGACCACAATCCACTATCCTCTGCTGACCCTGGGCTCCTTGTTCCTTTTGTTTTATTCTGTCCCAACTGGCAGAACAGACAGAGCAGTCATATTATAAAGCAAGGTAGTGGGTGATAACAACATCCTAATAAATGCAAAATGATCTGATAGTCCCTGTAACTGCAATAATGAATCAGACCATGATAGATCACTAATGTAGTGGAATTTATTCCTGAAAAACTGTTCAGTAAGTAATGTACATAACATTTTTCTGAAGCTGTTATTTTGCAATGACAATACAAAAAGATCCTAAAAAATAAAAATATAAGAATTAAAGTGATCTGCTTCATTCTCAAAATTTGTCTCACCTTAATAAGAAAAGTCCTAATGGTATAATCACATATAGATTAAATACATTAAGGAGAGAAAATGCTATTTTAAATATTAGAGTAAGAGTGTAGCCCAGAGATGTGATTTATGCTTGAAACATTCTATTTGACAATATCATTAGATAGTAACTATATTACTGGAAATATTTTTTAAACTATTCTTAATATCACACTGGTTCTGTCCAAGTAGATGTATTTCAGCTATTACTTTTAGAACCTACTTCTATAGATAGCCTTTTAAGAATATTCTGTAAAATACTGGGAGCATCCTGGGAAATGTCCTCTGTCTGCTTTGGCAGGGAGTGAAAAGTCATCTATTAGACTAGAAACAGCTCTATACAGTCTGATGTTGGAGGCAAATTTAGTATTTTCACTCATGTGGATGACCAAAGAACCAGATAAAGGTTTAAAAATGGGTACCCCGCCCATGCATATCTGCAAGTCATTCTAGAGAAAGGAAGAAATTAAATCCTACCTCTCTTCCTCTGTGCATAGTTTGGGTCAACACATCAGTGGAGAGGGGGATCATTGAGAACTAGAAGTCCCCCTGTCAAGAATTACCACATTTTTACTATCAATGACTCACTGTCTAAATTATAAACTAAATTCAAATTTGTTTGTTGCAACAGTTCTCAGAGTAAGAGCTATTGGATTTGGATAAATTTTGTGTTCCAAACTTCACTTTAACTATCTGATAAATATTTGGTCTAAATATCATTGAATCTTCATTTGCAACTAACACTTTGTTAAAAGAAACAGGTAATGAATGGTTACCAAAAATATTATAGGTACTCTTAACGATGTACTTGATTTCTGTTCACAGAGACTTTTGAACTTTCAAATGAAAACTCATAGAGAAATATGTCAATAGAATTAAATTAAAATTTATCTTATAGTGAATTGCATGTTTATACTAAACAGTCTATAAACAGGTAAAGTTAGTGGGCAGGAGTGAGGAACCCCAGAACCCCAAACCCACCTGGCTAAACAGATTCTGCCATTGGCCATAGATAAACATACTCTATCAGCCAAGATGAAACATACCGTAGTGTTTAAGACCTTCAGCAGAAAATAACTTTAGTATATTTAGTGTGTAATAGAAAGAAAAGAAGGGAAATAATAGATAAAATAGTTTCCACATGAAATACCCATGGCAAAATGCCCAGTCAGACAGGGTTGGCTCAAATCAGTACTGCCGAGGCCCCAAAACTTGTCACAAGCCTAATGCACATTCTGGTGGAAACTTAGGAAAGGGCAGAAAAGACCAGTCAAAGTCTGGAAGAAAAGAGCAAACTCAAAATCAAGCTAAAGGCTGCCATTGTCAGCCTTGCCACAGGTCTCTCACACATGTCTGTTTCAAATGTCTCCTTCCATGCCCCCCAAGTCTCTGCTACAAGTACAAGGCAGAGAGGCAAGTGCAGCTTCTCCACATGTTCTGCTCCATGTGCCTCCTCCAGTTCTCCTTGACCTCCCCCTCCCATCTCCCAGTCTCTTCTAGCTTGCCCTCTCTGTTCAGCTCCAATCATCCTTGGGTAGAGCAGGGAATATGGATCCTCCCCTTTTCCTGGAGATTACCCTGTTGCAGTAACACAGTTTAAGTGAAAAACATTACTTGCTAAAATAAGATGTATTATTGCAAGTTACCTTTTTTTTCCTACTCTATGTCTGAAAGGCAGTGCTGATTTAGAGAATGAACGAAGTTTTCCTAAGTTAAATTGTATATATATTTTTCAACATGTGATGCTTTTTTCAAGGTCTGGCTGTGTTTTCCCAATAGATCAGTTCCTGAAATTGAGAGATATTAAAGTTTATGATAGAAGAGCTAGAGATACGTTTTTCTCTTCTCAATCTGCTTATCCTGAAATGCATCTAGGTTTTCTTCTGCAGATGAATAAACTGTAATCCCTTAGCAATTCATTCTGTTGAATTTTTAAATAAGTTTCTCTTTGCTAGCTCCTTGAGAATGTATATGTTGCAGAGCAAATGATTCTCATGCTTTCCAGAGCATCGGTATACAAACTTCAGGTATTATTTTGAATACCAAATGATTTTTCACAAATCAGGCTGGTATAGAAACAACTAATAGGAGGAGACAAAAGCCTCCTTTTAGTCCTTAAGGTACATATTAATCTTATTATAAGTTATTATGCCTGAAAATATGCTTAATTCAAGGCAAAATTCTACTCTGTCTTATGATCCTTTGTTTTATAATTACCATTGCCCACTTATAAAGTAAATTATTACTGTCTTTTACCCATTATTATGCGACTAGTACATCATTCTGGGGTGATATACCCAAGAGTACCAAGTGCATTAGGCTTCTCCAAAGAAACAGAACAAATATTGGTGTGTAAAGTGTTCCTGACTCTGAAAACATATTTTATTATGGAAATGGAGCTTTGATCAAACAAAATGTGGTCTGTGAATGAAGTCAGACAGTCATGCCCAGTTCCAGCTGCTAATAGATAAGAGATCATGTAGCTCATGGAGGTGACAATTACCCTGCTAATTCCTTTAATCGAAGGCTTTTCCCTCAACCTTTGTGTGATCTCTGCCATGTTTGTATACACACACTTTAAACTTGACTTACAGATGGCAAATTTTAATCTTCTGTGCACAAACGTTTTTAGTTATCATGTGATATTTGTTGGGGCATCATTAGTAAGTTTAAAAACTAAGACACCACTCCTTTCCCAGCAGGCAAGTTTCGGGGGCTTTAATAAATAAAGGAAACCACAAGGTTGTTATGAGGGACCATAAGATATATCACCTTGACCATGACCTTCAGAGTTCCAAGAATGTGGAAACAAACACATTCTGTATCAAAAGGAGGTTAACACCCAAGACTATGCATCACAGCGGGTAACTGACCCAGCAGGTGCTCTGAGACTATAAGAGAGCCTCAAGCCTCATGAATCTCTTCTGTCTCAGCTCTTGCTCCCTTGCAGTATATTCAGTAAACTTTCCTTTCCTGCTCTCCACTCAGTCTCTGGTGAATTCCTTCACAGGGCCAACGCCCTGATTTTCCCTGCAACAGTATTCTCCCTAATTTTGATTGCCTCTATGAACAGAATTTTAAGGTCTGGACAATTCAACTCCATTTCTCAAATAGAGAAAATGAGCCATCTTTGAAGTTTACTAAAAAACAATTTAAGTACTAGTAAAAGTCCTAGCTCAGAAACTAGACTGTGCTGTGAATTATTCCAGATCTCTAGGGAGATAAATTTGAACAGACTAAGATTCTCTGGTTATGAGTATAGCTCTAGAGATTACTAACTTAACCAATGAAGCATCTTGTCTGTACAATGGATGTATTGCTGGTCTCTTCACACAGGGTTACTTTGAGACATACTATTAAATTTTCTATCTTATTTTGTTGCTGATATTTGTTGTCATCATGATGTTTTTGAAGTCTTAGATGTAAATTGTAGCTTTATTTCTAATGTCTAATATAAAGTGTAGCAAACACTGCATTTTCAATATATATTTACTTAAGGAATTTACTTCTTTATATATCTTGACTCAAGGGTTAGAGTCTTTTTAAAAACTTTGCAAAGTTGAGGTGAAGAGAAAATTTCAATTAAATTTAAAGCAATACAATTCGGAATAAAAATACACAGAAATGCTTATCAGAGTAAAGGGCATAGTGCAATGTTCAGATATTTACACCTTTTTCTTTTCACATTTAACTGGAAAATAAAAGGTTTTGCCTCTATTTATGATCATTCCAGTGCTTGCTTTCTTTAAAATATCCCCATATGCTATTTTTTGGCAGTGTCCTTCCTATTTTATCTAATTTGAAAGTTATAAAAATTATCTTCTAGCATAAGTGCTAAAAATCTTTTTATTGATATTTCCTCATCAAATTGTTTTAGAATCTTGAAAAAGGTCTTTTTATTTTTTAGGTTTTCCACTAAATCACTAAAAATTCAGTAAACTAGTGATTTTTTTACTAGTAATCACAAGAGACTATGATGTATATAAAGGTAAATATAACTATTATTACGGAAGATATTCTAACATTCTCTAAATATATGATGGTAATAATTTTAAGGTAGATATTTTGACTTAATATTACATACTTTTAATTTTAAACAATTATATTGATTTCTTTTTTATTTTCTTATTACATTTCGTCATTCTTGGTCTCCCAAAATGAAAGAAAACCTCTTTATGTTAGACCAAGAAGATAAAATTAGAATATTCCATTTTAAAATCTACAAATATTTACAAGCACATTAATTAAGATTGCTATATAATTGTGAACAGAATACCCCCTCTTTTCTCAGGTTAATTATTCATTTAGTCATTATTTTTGTTAGTGCCCATCAAATCAAAAGTTGTTTAGTTTATATCTTGGATATTGCTCACATACAAATGTTTTCTTCCAAATAAAACGAAAGTTTTGTTGCTTTATATGTAATTTCAATGATGGAGAGATAAAGAAGTCTAATTCTTACCATCTAATTCAATTGCAATTAAAAATGAAATAAACAAATTCAAGTAAAATGCATAGAAAATGCAGAAGATTAAAAAAAATAAAAAATGTCACAATGTCCTCCTATTTTAGTCTTCTAAATTTTAATGGGAAGTCCAGGAAATAAGCATAATCCTATTGTCTTTGCCTCTCTTTAAATGATAAAACTTTTATAAGTTAGAGCATTTCCATTATTTTGAACTTTGTCAGTTGCATTGGTTTGAGAAGGAAAGAATATGTAAAAGAAGTGTATTGTTTTGATTTTATGTGAGTTCTAGAAGGAATAATCCATAAAATCAGTTCAAATTGTTCACTCAATTAGAAGCCCTTCACAACTACCTGGCAGCACCCCCCCCCACACACACACACACACTTCCAGAAAGAGTCAAAGAAGTCCAAATATTTCCATAAAAACCGATACAGTGAAACCATCACACATATGGTTTTATCAGAACATATTCTCTTTCTGAAGTGAAAATAACCTCCTTCTGAGAATAAAAATCTGAACAGAAATCCCATTCTTGATTATCTGCAAAAGCTACAAAAGCACTTATGGGCCTATTCAACCATCAGATTGGCAGAATTTTAGGGAGGTCCGTTCCTGAAATGTATCTTTATTTCCTGATGTGCTTATTGCCAATGTTATTTTAGCTGTTAGAGTATCTTAAAGACATAAAAGCAGTTGGCTAGATGTTCGAAAGATGATGACTGTAGCCTGCAGCTTACATAAACACTATAGGGTCCATGGACATAGTTGCAATAAAGCAGAACATCGAAAACACGGCTTATATTAAACTTAATACACTCAGCCCGGAAGATACTTTTAAACATTTGCTAAAATTACTTTACAAGCAGGCATGTTCACTATAAAATCATCGTAATAGAGAAATAAAGCAGGGGTACAGAATAAAAGGCAAAAAAATGCTTCCAAACTATTCCATTTAAGCATCTAAATAACAACTAGTGTTATCTTGATGCAATGTACAGAGTTTCTTTACGTGAAATCTCATTTATGGCTTTCTGGTATAGATAATTATCTTATTAAACTTAATGTTCCCAAAAGCTCTCATGTTTTTGTAATACCTAAACAACTCTCTGACTTATTTACCTTCCAAATGTGTGTGCCGGTAAGTTTGTGTTTGCACGTAGTGTCTTTTAAGAGAGTTTAGTTCCTGGGCCACACCCACGGTCACACATGTATGTTTGTTAGCACTTAACTTTACAAATTATAATTATATACTTAATATTGTTTGCTATTTACTATTATTGCACAGAATACAGAATCCGTAGAGTTGGGAGAAGAAAAGTTGTCAAATCAAGTTAGCAGAATTTTGTTGTTAGAGAATTCAGGTAAAATTTTATAAATGTAGACTTGCCTGAAACTGAACTACATGAATAGTCTTACATTGAATTGTTGCCTTCTCTTTATAAAAAAAGGGAAAATTTGAGAGGAATAAGACCCTACAGAAGTATGAACCCACACTACACATCCAGCAGAGTTTCTTAGCCATGTGAGATCTTCTAGGACAAGGGAAGGATGGACAACTAGTGAATTTTCTTGTTGACCCTATTCTTAATGTGTTTTCGTGTTCCATCATTTTTATACCATAGTCCCTACTGCATTCAGCATAAATTGGATTGACCTTAAAATTGTTACTTTACAGGTAGCAACCATGAAAATTCTCACATTGTTCATAAGCCACAAGTACAAAAATGAATGTGTGAATGTTTGTGTGTATATAAATATAATTTTTAAAAATATGTTTCACTTCCTCTGAAAAGTGTTCTGTATATTTCCTATGAAGATACTGGACATTGTTTCTGGAAATGCTTATAATAAAAATAGCATGCATGCTTGGTCTTCTACTTCCTGTTATCATGTAGAAAACAACAGAAGAGCATTTTCTCATTTCTAACAAAAATAATAAGCTCAGTAGTCTGTACTTTTTAAAGCTCATCAGAAGACTAAAGTTGCAAGGCCACTGGATGAAATAAAGTCCAAACAGTGAGGGTGATAATTCAAACAGGTAGGTGGAAAAGCAGAACACATAAACTGTCTTGTTTTAGGCTGTTCTGCAAGAGGTGCAGAACAAGCGGAAGTGCCCACCATAGAAACAGGGATTAAAGAGATTTTAACTAACTCAAAGATGCAGTTTGCACAGCAGTTTAGAATCCCAGCAAGTTTTCCAAATAAGCGACATCTACAACTATACAACTCATTTCTACAGCCCTTTGTCAGTGCTCACAGAGAAGATTAGTGGTAGGTCAAGTGGCCTTCGGGAAAACTCCAGTGTACAGACTTAAAAGGAATACCAAGATAGAAACCGCAAAATCTAGAGATATTTCTCTGCACAAGTTAACTTCAGAGTTGCTTAACTGTCACAGGAGGACAAATAGACATGTCAGCAGACACTGCTCCAAAACAAGGTATAGCTGTCTGCTGCTGGGAGAGGGATAGGAACCCTTTTGACCCCCAGAACACTGCACTGACTTACGGCAGGATTCATCTGCCACTGAGGGAAGAGTTAACACTGATTCAGGCCTTGAGATGAGCAGGAAGAAGATTGATGGACAAATAGGCAGACATCTTGAAGAAGCCTCACCCTTGAAATTTGCAGCATTAAGTTCTACCATAGACTAAAGCTGAAGTGGAAAAATTGAGCAATCTTTCTACCCTATCCAAGTGTTTTGTATGCGTGTGCATGTAAACACACACACTATAGAACATTATCTCTCCTATAGGCAAATCCTTAGTACATTAGCAAATATAATCCAACAATATTTAAGAGGATAATATTCAGGGATCAAGTTAGAGTTTATTCTAGGATTGCATACTTGATTTAACATGTGATAATTAATGTAATTTGCCATATTAACCAATTAAAATATAAAATCATGATCATTTAAATTGATGTTAATAAAATACTTTTGATGAAATCTAAGAAGCTAAGAATTGAAAAAACTTGCTCAATTTTATGATAAGCATTTTACAAAGAAGTTACAGCTAATAAAAACCTTTTAATGCTGTTAGCTTTTTTATTAGTTCTATTCAAGAGACAAAAATGTACTTTCCACACAACCTGGCAGTGCCCAACTAAGTAGTACATTAAGAAAAAAACAAAGGCCATGTTGGTTGGAATTAAAAAGTAAATCTTTTCTGGCAGATACCTTGTGCATAGAAAATCTTAAAATTCTACAAGATACTTGTAAGTTTCTTATAAAATTTATCATGCAGTTGCCATCTGACCCAGTAATTGCACTCATGGGTATTTTTCTAAGAGAAACAAAAACCTATGATGAAACAAATCCCTATTATGAACTTTCATCATTATAAAAATGAAGCTTTATTAAGAATAACAAATCTGGGAAAATAATACCTGGAGACCACCAGATATTATTTCAGTTGGAAAATGGTTCAAAAAGCAGTAGTTCACTTAGCCTCCAAAATACTATTAAATCAATAAAGAGTGAGTCGCTTATTGGTATATACAACTTGGACACAATCTACAAGGAGTTATGCCAAATGAGAAAAGTCAATCTGTAAAGATTATACAATATATAATTTCATATATACATACATCCATATACATAGCATTGTTGAAATTACAAAATTATAGAAATAGAAATAAAGAATAGATTAGTGGGCATGAGGAGCAGGAAGAGAGAGGGGGAGGCAGCTATATAAACACAAAACTAGGGGTACATAAAATGTCACTATCCTACATGTGATTTTTTTCTAGAGTTTTGCAAAATTTTTCCATTGGGAAAAATTGGGTAAAAAGTACAAGGCATCTTTCTGTATTCAGTTTTCATTTCTTATGATTGCATGTGAATCTACAATATGTCCAATTTACTTATATATCAATTAAAACATTTCAAAGTAACACCTGTCCTACCATTTCAAAATGTTCTATAATTTGTTACATACTTTTGAAAACTTTTCTTCAAATTTAAGAGTGCTTATTTCATACACATCATGTTATTTCTAA
The DNA here is from genome assembly GCA_019455555.1 of Galemys pyrenaicus. Taxonomy (NCBI): domain Eukaryota; kingdom Metazoa; phylum Chordata; class Mammalia; order Eulipotyphla; family Talpidae; genus Galemys; species Galemys pyrenaicus. Next base: position 7,571,587 of record JAGFMF010011629.1, read on the forward strand.
ATGAGGATTATTCTCATTTTATCACATAACATTTTACACTTCTTTAATAGTTTCTGTTGCTCATACTATATAATTAAATGTAAGTTTAGGTCAGGTTGACTTATTCATTAAATGATGCTTTTTAGATCTATTGCACTGTCATCCTTATTTCAATATCACTATCAAATAAAACTCAATAATTTTATAAGAAATACTGATCTTAATTTTTATTATTTAGCTTATTCTTGAGTTAAATTTTCATTTAAATAATACAAGTTAGCAAGTGGTCAGTTTTTCAAAATACATGATTGTGTGAGATGAAACTGAATTTTCTTCCCCCACTTTTTAGATATTTGAATACATGTCATAACTTTTGAACAAGAAAAGCAAATTTGTTCAAATTTAGAGTTTTCCAAGGTCATTTAGTATAAGTATTTAAAAGGTGTCTTTGGCTACTAGGGATGGAAATGATATTGAGGGACAGAATAAACACATCTTCACAAAATTAGTTTGCATAAACAAATTAAAAACCCTGAACTGAATGTGTCTTTTGTTCCTATTGTCCAATATGAACAGAAAGTTGTATTGCATTTTTTTGTGTGTTTGTGAGAACATGGAATTTGTCCCTTGTTTTGAGAATATTTGAGGTAGCTTTTTCTCCTATTGACAATGTTAGAACAGAATGCATGAATACATATTTAAATCCACATATGTATATAAATACACATGTTTACTTGATAAAGATTTCCCAGATGTACACTGTTAAAGCAGAGGACATGTGTATACTTCAAACATATAGATAACTGAAATTTCTAAATAGTTCAAAGATTCATTAAATATAAAATATTTGAAATTTAGTAGCAATACGTTTAGTAACAATAAACCAAAAATGTTTGAAATGTATTAGCAGTACATATATGCGTATATTAGCTTAATGCTAATATACATTAGTCAAACTATTTGAAAATAAATAAGATAGCACTAAAAAGAATTATTCCTAAGTCAGATCACCTTTGTCTCTCATTTTGCTTCATTTTTTCCATACATATTCAGACATTTGAAGAAATAAGCCCCTTAATTTCTCTATAAAATCACACTGAAAACAATTAGTATGTTTAATTATATATTTTAGTCAGACTCTTTTCTGCTTAACTGTAACATGAAAATTATCTTCACAATACAAAATATACACATCTGCATTATTTTTATAGGATATGAGAGACTTTAAAGTTTTTCTCCTTTTCGGGCCTTCCTGGTGGTGCACTATGAGGCAAACCACACCCACAGCAACATGAGTTTGCTCCCTGCTGCTGGCCAGAAAGGGGACCCACATGGTGCAGCAGGCCTCTCCTGCCTTGCTCGCTGTTCCCCTCAGCAGTCTTTTTCAGTCCATCTGCCTGTTCTGCTCCCCACTCTGTCTCTGGTGAATCCTCTCACCTCCCGCACTTCTGGCCTGTACCCCAGATCTAGTCTGCATAAATAAATAAATCTTTAAAAAAAAAGTTTTTTCTCCTTTGGAACAATGAAATGTGAGAATATGTAATGTGTATCACTTGTAGGAAGAAACTTTAATATCCAATATCCTGTTTGACCTTTTCCATTTCCTTTACCGTAAAGACTGATATATCCTAAATGGTGGGGTTGTGCTAGCTTGCATTCTTGGTTGAGGGTGACAGGAAACAGAACCATTAGCTAAATGTGAGTAAAATGTAGCATAAAAAAAAATTATCACTTGTGTCTAAGTCACTGAGATTTGGAGGTCATTTGTTCCTGCAGCATTTTCTAGGTTAGTCTAAGGGATTCTGTGTAAGATTTCCTGCTGGTGTATAAAAGAAGAGAGTTAAACTTTGTGACATTAGCTTTATTTGCATGGGGGCTATGTTCTTTCTTGAAACAACACGTGAGCTAATCTCTTTCAATTTACACATCTGAAATAATCATTATATTATTCTGTTAAACCCTTACAGGTCCTTACTACTTATGTTAATTAGGAATTCTCTTTGGAAAACAAGAACATAATTATAATGAAAAGAAAAAATTATATTCTAAATGATCCTTTACTTTTCTTGTAAATGTGTCTTACATTAACCCATCCATCCTATCACCAGTTAATGCCAAAAAAAAATGTTAAAAACCAGAGAGAGAGGCAACCAATGTTTTTTAAGGAAAACAAAAGTTACTGAAGGCATCAGCTGGGATGAAGAACTCAAATAGCAATCTTGATGAATTGTTGGAAGCTGAGCAGGGAATAGTACAAAAGTGACAATTGTTCCATATCCCCCATCTTTCATGACTGTCCTCCAGGAACCCAGCTATATTCAAATGGTGAGGAAGGCAGACAGGGGAAATGTAATCACTATAAAACATGACGAGAAACTTAGACTCACTTTCCAGGGTAAAGGATTTCATGAGTGTGAAATTCTGAAACGTAATATCACGTGGAAAGAGGGTATTACCTAATGCTGGTCTCAGTTTCCCTTAGCCAATAAAAGGAAACAGAATTAGAGGAGAAAGAAAGTAGTTTAAATTGTCAACAAATTGAGGAGGGCAGGAGACTCTTCTCTGAAAGATCACAATGGTGTTATTTGAAAAATGGCGGGGTTATTTATCAGAGTACATAGAAGGGGTGTAGAAGGCGGAGTGGTCAGTGTTTACCCTTGCAACCAGTTGATGCCAGTCTGCTTTCGCCATTACGAGGTGGTCATCAATTGAGAATGTGATCTTCCTAATAATGCTCTTTTTCCTCAGAATATAAGACAACAGTTGTTAAGCCTAGAGGGTTAATGAGGAAATGGGAGTGTTTAGCTGGTGGGACAGAAACAGACACAAGTCCTTCTTTCCTGTTTCAAGGGGACTCTTACCCACCAGAATCACCAAAATTCCAAAGAATGCGATTGGGGATACTATGGTAAAGGAAAGGAGTAGGTAGCAAAGAGAGAGGGAAGCTAGTTTCTTGAAAAATAATTGTGAATGCCACTCATGAGCCAGAGGCCTTAAGATTATCAATAAGGGGCCTCTCTGGTGGCTCAAGGGGTTAAGGCACATTTATATGAAGGTATCTGCACCCAATGCAGCACAAGTTCAATCCCCAGCCAGGGAGGTAATCCACATGGGGCAGCAGACCTCTCCTGCCTCACCCGCTGCTCCCTTCAGAGGTATATTTCTGTAGATCTGTCTGTTCTATTCCCCACTCTGTCTCTGGTGAAATCTCTCATCCACCCCCGTCACCCCATCCCACTCCACACCTCTGACCCTATTTCTTGTATGCATAAATAAATATTTTTTAAAAAGATTATCAATAGGAATATTATAAAACTATCCCCTATCCTAGCTATCTCTCCAGGACAGCTCCTGTATAATGAGTGAATTATAGCTGAAAGAGTGACAACTCTCTCTGACAACAATACGTTAGGAAGCCCCAAAGCCAAGAAAGAAGGCAAAAGTAACAATTCTAGGACACTTGGTAGTTCCTGATAATTACAGTTACAGCCAATGCCTATTCATAATAACATAAATCCTCACACTGAAGTCCTATTTTCTGAGGTCTTATATATAACATATCTAATATTCAACAACAAACAAGATTTAGATGGCATGCCCAAAGGCATGAAAAATCACAGTTAGAGGAAGTAAAGTATGCATGAGAAGCTGATTTGGATATGACAGAAATATCAGAATTATCAGACAGGGAAGTTCAAATAATTAGGATTGCTATCTTCAGGATTATCATTTAAAAAGTGAAGTGCATACAAGGAGAGGTGAGTAATGCCAGCTGATATGTGGAAATTCTAAAAAAGATTATAAAGTACATGTTGGAATTAAATAAAAAATACTTTGACAAATTCCAAAATGTATTCAGTGGTTCATCAGTATACCCACCAAGACTAAGGAAAGAATTAGTGAATATGAGACTAGGTACTTTAAAACTTAGCAAAAGGGAATGTGAAGGGAAAAAAGAATGAACCAAACCAGACCAGAACATTAAAGATCTATGGGATAATATCAAAAGATGTATAAGTTGAATAGCAGGAGAAAAGAGAATAAAGGAGAATATTTGAAGTAATAATGGTTAATAACTGCAAAATTAACATCAGACCCCAAATCACACATCCAGGAATTTCAAAGAATGTCAAAATCTTGGTGTCTCTAGTGGGTACAAATTCCCACTTCAGTATTCTCATGACCTTTATGGTATGAATTGCTGCTAGAAATGTAATGATGCTTTAAGGAAGAAATATTCGATTCCTCAAAGCACTACACTTAAATTCATAATTTTTTTGACTCACTTAAAAATGCCCTTTATTTTAGCTTAAATCTGTACCTAGAAAACTGGCTAGGGTCACGAATCAAAACCACCCTCTCACAAACTCAGAAATCCATTTTACTCCAACCATTCAGTGATCAGTCTTCTCACTCATGCCACTTATTTCTCCCTGATAGAAAATTTTATTCCAGTGGCTCTTTCTTCCTGAAGAGTTTATTAGATCAATCAGTTCCATTTTAATCAGTTTCCTAAATCTCACCCTCAGTGAGCCAAAGACTCTGCCCATTCCCTCCCAGAAGCTTCCTGGCTGCTGATGAGCAAGAGGGAAGCTTTACTTAGCAACCTCTCCCTCACTACCACTATCCCTAATACACATAGTCATACTAGCCAAATGATCTGTTATTGAATTATCTTAGGGCTAGGTAATACAAGGAAGAATATGGCATATGGCCATTTCTGTACAAGAATGCCCCTCCTGATAAATTTCATGTAAACGTTTAACTATAAGAAGCTAACAGCTGATTTTTGCCTTTATGAGAAGAAAAAATAGATATGTTTTATCAGGTCATCCATGAAATTAGGTGGCCGCATTTGGGCTTAATGATCGATGTTAAACTGACTTTTTTGAATCAAAGTGTTTTTTTTTTTTATTAAATTTATGACCAAGTAGTTTAGCTATATATTTTGTAGTATCCAAAATTTGAAAGAATTCTTATGTTTTTGAAAGCTCTCTTAGGTCTGAAACAGTGCAGATAAATAAATTTTGGATGGGGGAGAATACACATCATATAAATAATGAAAATAATGACAGTACTAAAGATATCTACATTGAAATACACCAGTAGTCCATGCAGTAAAGGGAGAACACTATGGCTTAAAGGGTGTGCCAGAGAAAAGGATCCATAACTGGCAAAGAACTATGGAGAAATAGGATACCAATGACACCTGAGGGACATGGAGATATTTTGCAAATTTAGAGAAGATTCATCAGAATTGTAAAAATAGAGTCTTGATTATAAGGCCAAAGAGATAGGATACAAATAGTTTCAACAATTTTGGTAAAATTTGAATTTCCTGAAAAGATGGAAATATAAAAGAAGAAAGAGTCATTGAATGATGTCTATGATAACAGCCTACTATGAGGACCCACCCTGGTGGCACAAGAGGTTAAGTCCCAAAACTCTGAAACTATCCACAGCCACTGCAGTACAAGTTTGATCCCTGTAGGTCAGGGAGGTGACCCACAAGATGTAGCAGACCTCTCCTGTCTCGCCCACTGCTCTTGTCTTCAGTGTACTTCACACAGTCTGCTTCTTCTGTTCCCCACTCTGTCTCTGGGGAATCCTCTCACTGCCCCCAGACCTCTGGCCTGCACCCCAGTTCTTTTATACATAAATAAATAAAAATACATATGTAAAAATAAATTGTGAAAAAATCCAACCTAATATGAGAAGAAAAAGACACTGTAGGTTGATCTAGGATTAGTACTTGCAGGAGAGTTGTATCTAAAGGGCAAAGTTGCAGAGGACAAAACAGATGTAGTGATTGGTAGAAAATTTCTTCTTAGAATGAAAATTTAGAATCTACTCTTGAAGCACACAAAGAGAGGATATGGAAAGAAATTATAGAATTTAAATGACAATTATGAACAATTCTTGAGTTGAGGCTGTTAATTATCTATCAATATTCATCTCCTTGCTCCTTCTCCTCTCCTTCCTTTCCTTGCTCCTACCAGTGATCATGTAACCAAGTACCAAATTCTAGGTAAAACTTGATAGGTGGTACTGATGTATTGCATTTGATCCCTGTGTTTCAAAGCAGTACACACAAACTTAGGCTTTTCTCCCTTTTTTCTTTTGGGAGAATTGAAAACTGTTGCAACTTCCTTGGACCTTAGAATGGACACTGTTCTCTCAACTCTGAATCATGTGTCATAGGAGTGACAGAAAAAAACAGTAAATGACTTTTTGATTGAAGACACTCATAAGAGGACTACTTTGTTGTAATGGCACAATGTGTATCCTTTTGATAAACTTTTTCTAGTGGACAGGTCATTTTCATAACTCCACCAATGCATTTCTTATTAAAATGCACACAAATCCAATTTCTACTAGAATAAAATGACTAAATACATACAGTTATATATTCAACAATATAATCTTCACATCAAGGACATAAAAACACCTATAACTAAGGTTGTAAAGTTGCTATGAAGACGTTAAATTAAAACAAAAATCAGATGACCATCAAATCTGGGTCAGTGAGTATTCCATGCAATGCTAATGTAAAATTATTGTTTTGATGACATTGTTGAGTATCAGTGAAAAACTTCAATGATCTCCTGAGCAAATAAATTGATTTTAAAATTTAAACTTAATTATTTTTATATCTAAGTAACATTTGTTTACAATACTTTGTAGGTTCCAAGATTACATTTTCTCTCTTGGGCAGTCACCAAATGTCCACTCATAAACCACCAAGAACCAATAAGCCTCTTCTACCCATTCTCTGACCCTCTTTCTCCTCTGTTAACCACCACACTATTATCTAGAGACTAAAGATTTGTTTTTGTTTTTGCTAATAAAAAATTTAAATAACCCCAAGGTTTATTTATTTTGGGTTTACCTATATCCCTAAGTATCCAAAGGAATAATTAATCTTGACTAAATTACTGCCTGTTGATTTACCACCTCCCCCCCCAAAAAAAAAAAACAAACAGCATTGTCAGTCAGTTCACAGCTCCTTTGTATGAAATAAAAAATAATGGACTTTTAGAAAGCAGAAGACTTTATTGCTGCTGATGCTGGTCCTTTATTATTGTATTTCAGTATTTATAAACTTTCACTGTAATAATATTTTTAAAGATGAACTTCAAGATAGGTATGCTAAAAACATTAATTGAAGTTGAGTTTATAAAGCAGTCAATGGGCTACATGCTTCACAATCTTTTATATAACACTATTTGTGTGAGTCAAGACACTGTTAAGCTTTTCTCAGTTTATTCTCCAGAGTGCACTGACCAAACTCTAATCTCATGGAAAGGTAAATATAACTGAAGTGTTTGGAGAGGTGATGAGAAATCAGTGCCCAGAAAGAGCACTTAGCCATAAATGTCAAAGAACAGGGTCATAAGTGTTTCTCTACCTTTCTTAAAAGTGTTCTACTTTTATTTTTATTTTCTCTTGGGCTCTTGAATGAGAAGGGATGGCTAGTGAACTGACCTTCTAGCATTTATTGTCTTAGCACAGCTCCTTCTTTGAGTAGATGTGTTTCCACTACATTCCATTTTCTAAAAGTTCTTAGACCCTATTTATTAAGGTTGTTCCATCTTTGTCCACGCTCAAGGAATTCTTAATGAAATATACTTCCAGGTGTGGGAGGTGGCATGTAGTACAGTCCCTAGGATTGATTCGACTCTATTTTCTGTTATACAGGGCATTGCTTCTGACTTTTTAGTTCTTGGACAAAGTGACCAATCATGACTTCCAGGAGCAGGCCCTTAACGTTATCTAAAATACATCATTCATAGGCTCCAGTATCATATTTCTAGGTGTGTTAGTTCAATCAATATTTTCTAAGAATTTCCTTTTTTATTAAAACTCAAGCTAAAAACTGTCCCCTACTGCTTTCGGCTGCCTGCAAGGGACAGGCCTTTGGCTTGGGGCTGGGGTGGGCAGATGGTACCCACAAAGCTGGCATATCCCACACTTAGGCAGCAGGAAAGAGCCAGCTTTGTCCCATGACTGGTGTCACAGCAATTGGGTTTCATCAACACTATCCCTTCTACCGTTTTGACCTATCGCATCCCCTTCTTAACTTCAGAAGCCTTACTAGGCTTATTACTGTTCACTGATATTTGTATTTTTGTTTTGTCAAATTGTCAGTTATGTAAACATCCATAAGCAAGCATCTTTGTCATTCTAACTACTTTTATCACACATCCTCCAATTCTTTCCATTTTGTAGATTTGTGTTTTTGCCTTCAATAGTTTGATGCTATTGTTAAGCAGATACATGCTAAGAATTGTTATCTCCTAGATAGTGACCACTTTATCATTATGTAATGTTCTTTAAAAAAAAAAAAAAGATTTATTCATTTATGTATACAAGAACTGGACTACAGGCCAGAGGTGTGGGGCTAGGGTGAGAAGATTCACCAGAGACAGAGTGGGGAGCAGAACAAGCAGATCCACTGAAACACACTGCTGAGGGGAGTAGCAGGCAAGACAGGAAAGGTCTGCTGTGCCATGTGGGTCCATTTCCTGGCCGGTGGCAAGGATCGAACTTGTACTGCAGTGACAGCATTTTCTTTATAGTGCATTACTTAACCCATTGGGCCACCAGGGAGGCTCCTGTTTTATTTTATTCCTGGTAACTTTCTTTACTTTGAAGTCTGATCTTTTTGAATTAATACAGTTACCCTGCTTTAATGATTAATGTTGGAACATTACATTTTTCTTCATTCATTCATTCATTTTCTTTTAATCTATATGACCATTTATTCTGTTTTCTTTTCTTTTTCAGAATAAAATAAAACTTGCTGAATTTGCTTACTTTCCAGATGAGGAAAGAGTTCACTGAAAAAATTATCTGAATTGTTCAATTAGTGGAAAATTTCAGAATAATTTATGTGTTAGAAAGTAAGTCTTTATATTTAAATTATATTTATTGATATTAGTGCATTTAGACCTTTAAATTGAAAGTAATATTGATATAGTGGAAATCATATTTATCATATTTGTTATTGTTTTCCATTTTCTGTCTTTTTTTAAAATTGTTTTATTTATGCATGCATGCAAGAGCTGGGATTTAAGCCAGAGGTACAGAGAGGCTAAGAGGATACACCAAAGAGTGGGGAGCAGACCAGAGAGATATACTGAAATACACTGCTGAGGGGAGCAGCAGTTGAGACATGAGATGCGGGAGAGGTCTGCTGCACAATGGGTTATCTCCCTGACTGGGAATCAAATGTGCTTCAGTGGCTGCGGATACCTTCATAATACTGAGATGTAACCCCTTACAACACCAGGGAAGCCTTATTTTTCATCCTTGCTATTTTCATCTTTCACTCTTGTTCTGCCCATTGTAGTTTTAAAACAGTATCATATATGATTCCATTTTCTCATCTTTTTGTTAGAATATCAATCTCTTCTTTTTTATTAGTAGAGTTTGCAATATACTTTTATGTATAATCCAGGTACTCTTTCAAAGACTGTACCACTTCACAAGTACTGTGAATTCTTCAAAATATCTTATAACAAAATAATCTTAATTCCTTCTTTATACCCTTTCTATTAATGTTGAAATCGATTTAACTTGCATATAAACATATTTAAAGATATATAAATACATAATCAAAAACATTTTTCTATTGTTATTTTGAAAAAAAACCTGTAATCTGTAGGATAAATTAAGAAAAGGAAACTTTTCATTACATCTTTACTTACTTCTGTGATTCTCTTTCCTTCTCCATGTAAATGCAAGTTTCTGATCTATATTATTTTACTTCTTTCTAAAGAACTTCTTTTTTTTTTTTTTTTAAAGATTTATTTATTTATGCATACAAGCACTGGGGTACAGGCCAGAATCACGGGGGGTGAGAGGATTCACCACAGACAGAGCGAGGAGCAGAACAGGCAGATCAACAGAAGCACACTGCCGAGGGGAGCAGTGGGCACAGAAGGAGAGGTCTGCTGTACCATATGGGTCCCCCTCCCTGGCTGGCGCAGGGATCGAATTCGTGCTGCAGTGGCTGCGGTTTGCCTCATAGTGCGTTGCTCAACCCACTGCGCCACCAGGGAGGCCCTCTAAAGAACTTCTAAAAGGTATTGCAAAGCAAGTCTACTAACAATAAATTGCAATTTTTGGCTGAGTTAATCATAATTTCTACTTCACTTTTGAAGACTAACTCCACAGGATAAAGAATTCAGGGTTGGTGAGGCTTTTATTTTATCAATACTATACAGATGACTCTCTTTTGGAGTCCATGGTTTCTGAGAAATTAGATATAATTCTTATCTTTGTTCCTTTCTCATTAAAATGTTTTATTTTTTAATTTCTTCTGATCTTGGACTTTTTTTCTTTAAGGTTTTGTAGTTTGAAGAAGATATACCTAGTTGTAGATTTTGAGCACTGAACTAGCATCAAGTTCTCTGGGTGCCTGAATCTGTGATTTGGTGTATGACATTGATTTAAAGGACATCCTCAGTCATTATTTTTTCATACATTTCTCCTTTTTTATTCTTCTCATTTTGATGTTTCCAACATGTTGCACATTTTGTTTTGTCCAATTTTCCTTTGATATTTTATTCTTTTTTCTGCAGTCTTTGTTCTCGTTATCTTTCAGTGTTTGAGAATTCTACTTATATATCCTCTAACTCAGAAATTCTTCCTTCAGCTGAAGACAGTCTACTAATATACCTCTCAAAGTCCCATTAGTGAATTTATCAAGAAAAACACAGTAAAGAAAGGTACCTAGATTTAAGATATAATTACTACCTTCTTCCGTGGAAAGACAGAGTAAGTCTTCCCAGTAAAATGAGGAAGATACCCTTAGAAAGAGAAGTTTATATATAAATATCTTTTTTCAAAAACAACCTCCACTTAGCCTTCAGGGTCCCTCCTAGAGGATCAAAATGACAGATTTGGGGTTGGCATATTTTGCTCCCTGACACTTGCACCTTCTTGCTTTAACTATAAAATGTCTTTCTCTTGAGGTCACAGCTCCCATCACAACTTGTTCAAATGCAAATTGCCACTTAATAAAAATAGCCCAGGTTTACCTATGTCAAATGGTAAAGAACTGCATAAATGCTACAATAAATATGCATAGCATAGTGATTTTTAAGAATTCATATGCCACATTATAACAAATTAATTATCTCAGTGGGCAGAAATTTTCTTGAAAATAGAGCTACTAAGATCTTTTGGGGGGAAATTTTGCTGTTACATGTTTCTGGTTTTCATTCTCAAGTTGGACAGTCATGATAAATTCAAATCCTCCTACTTTTCCCCTTTTAATTGTCTTGTCTTTGCTTTGAGTATGCTTTGAGTTTATATTTCAATCTTTTTTCCGTAATACCAAATTTCATGTAGGAAAGTAAGTAATTTTGAGACAACAATCTATAATGTAGTGACAACCAGATATTTGTAAGATTAGTTTACGTTAAAAGGAAATAACCAGTAGTTTTGGCTATAGAGAATGACTTATGTAGATGAACAGGAAAGTCCTTAACCCTCTAGCTTGAGTGAGTGGATAAATGGTGCTATAATTCATTGATATATATGATGAAATTAGAGGAGTTGATTTTTGAAAATGTTGACAAAAATAATGATGCTGTTTTAGAGAAGCATGTGGACCAGCATATAGAAAAATGTGGTGTTTAAAAAAAGAGAAAAAAAAAGTTTGCTTACTTGTTTGTTTGATTATTGGTCTTAATATAACCACTGATAAAAAGGTGCCAGCATGTAGTACAAATCTGAGGAAACGAGGAGAAGATGAATGTACAAAATGTAGGAGTTCTTTTGACTTTCAGGAGTAGAATCAGAAGGATGATACCCATGTGAAAGATGAAAGGCATTCTTCACCTGGGATGTTGGATAATGAAGAAACAGTCATGATTCTACATGGCAAAGAAAAACCTCAAAGCAATTCTTGTCTGGTACATTCTTTGTTCCTCAAACTTAACAAATTATTAATTGATCACAATCCAGAAGCAAATGTCAACTCTTCTCTTGATTTTGTCAAAGGAAAGAAAACATTATGGATTATTTCCTAATCATATCAGTTTAGCAGCCCTTTGCATTGAGTAAAATAGTGCTTTATGCATTTAAATACATACATATATGTGTGAATGTTTTTCTTATTAGTATTATTGGATCATTCAAAGTAAGAAAAAGTACCTGGTTAAGTAAGAACTGAAGAGTAATTTTATATGCTCATTAAAATTACCTTTCTTCTTTTTCCAATTATTTATTCCATATTTTATAACATTAAAGAAATATACAAGCTTCTTTAGGAATGGAGAAATGTAGTACTATCTTCCGATCATAATTTCATTCTTTCCCTGCTCTGTCCATAATCCCTACATCTATGATGTGAAATAATAACTAAATTATTTAGGAGAGAAATAAGATATCTTTATGCAGATTGTTAATAAAAAACAGCATTATATTACCAATACAATTAGTTATTCATGAACTAAGACATAGATCTTTCAATGATGATAGTTATTGAGGTTTTTAGTAGTTAAAGTATGACAATAATTTCTGTAATCAAGATAGAAAAATATCCATTCTACAATCCAACTGGTGTAAGAGTCAAAAGAAAAATCCTTAAAGTTATAAAACAAAATACAGATATCCACCAAGTACTAATTTCTTTCAGAAGAAGATACAAATAAATCATTAATTAATAAAGCAAAGGCTGCTGGCACTTATAAATAGTATTGCTGTTTCTGGATAAGAAGATTCACGTAAGAATCTATGTGTAATATTTTACCTAGCCCAAGAGACACTTCTCCTTCTAAGAAAACATGTATTACCCATACTTGACATAATTATAAAACTCTGCCATATGTTTCTGACATATGGCAAGCATTTTTGAGGAGCAGATAATGCAAGTTGCTAGACAATTATAAAGAAAAAAAAGATATCTTAGGTTCCTGTACAAATGTGCTGATGATCAAATGATTTTATTATTAAAAAGAACTCTAGTTGAAATTCTATATTAAGAATACAGAATAACTCTGAAAGACAAAATTAAATAGTTGGGTGCATGTGCTATATATACAGTGAGGGTCTGGATTCCAGTAGAAAAAAATGTACACAATAATCACAAATTAGGTTTATTTGAATCAGTACTTTACCTAATTTATAATTTATTCTAAAATGATATCAAATAAGAAATAAAAATTAAACTGATGAAAATGTAAAATTTTATGTTTTTCTACTTTACCAAATCTTAACTTTATGTGATGTCTGCTGCTATTTCATCACACTCTTCCTTAGCATTAATGAACTACATGAACTCACACAGAGAAAACCATCCTGTGACCCAAAAGAAAAGACAACAAAACAATATAGGAAAAATGATAAAGAGATAGCTTGTAATGTTAATTATTTTCATCATTTGATCTGAAAGATACATATTCCTTATCATCATATCAGGTTGATTTTGATATGAATAAATGTTATATAATTTTAAACCCTAATATTAATGAGAGTTGGAAATCATTCTTAACAAAAATCTGTGGCATAAACATATAAAATTACAAAAAGTAAGAATAGATTATATTATATATAAATATATATACACATACATATGTAATATGCATTTAAAATAATCATGGCATATTGATGTCCTTGAAGAATTATCAACTAGGAAAATCTAAATGAGTATCTCTTTAATTTTGCAACTTTGATAATTGCAGTTTGTAAATACATATATTTTCAAATAATGTGTACTTGTATATCATATGATTTGCTGAGTCGAAACTAGATATAATTTAAACACTTTAATAACATATTATTAATTTTCTCTGGTATAATTTCAAGGATTTTTCAGCATATACAAAGTTATTATCATTGTGTACAAAGAAAGTTTAAAACATTTCCACTAAAAATTTTTACAATATAATTATGTAGACAAAACTAGAAGAAGAAAGATGTATATACTGATTCAGGCAATTAGAGAGCAACTGACTATCTATAAACTATAGACACGTGAAATTCACATTTAAAAACAAACCAAAAAAAGCTATAGGACAATGTGGGTTATTGAGTGATAACTTTGAGAGGTACTGGAGCAAAGGCTGTACTCAAAATTATGTATAATAAGAGGAAGAGGGAGTTAAGAATAACATCAATCAAGCAGAGACAATATAACATATAGCTTAGCAGATTATTACATATACTCTACTGGCACAAATATATATATACATATATTATATATAAATCAGTGCATCTAAACTGGTAGTTTAAATACATTAGACAAAAATAGAAGCTTATTTTTCATGTATGTGTGTGTATGTGTGTATAAACTATAAAAGTAGTGTATGTGTGTGTGTATAAAGTATAAAAGTGTTCTGGGGTTGGGATGGAAAATATGTGGGTGATATTAGGTTTTTTGTGTCCTCAATGTGCTGGTTTCATTCCAAGTCCCACACACCCAGTAGACTACTGTACCTAGAACTTCAAGTAAGTATTCCAGGTTAGATGCATAAGATATAGGATACATAAGAGAGGATAAACAGCTTCTTCTCCCTTTATGAAATGCTTCTTTGAATTGTTTCATGTTTCACTAAAATTATATTATTAAGATTTAATAATACAATCCAACTAACATCAGGAGAATTTGAAATATGTGGTGTTTTAGCTGGCCAGAATGTTTTATTAATATGTACAGTAGACTCGTTATCTCCCATTATTATGTTCTACAAAGTCAATACAAATATTGAATTGGTAAATATGAAACCATGACTCAGGGTAAAAAACAGGGTTAGGTTCTTAAAAGTCTCTAGTTTCATTTTCTTCAATCATTCAGTATGTTTGTGTTCATGTGTTTCCATTTAAAGGTTTCTTATTTGATATGTATTGTGGATTGATTAACATTGAACTCATGGGCAAACTTACCATAATTCATGCTTCAAGGAAGTATATCAAACACACATGATTTCTCTACAGTGCATATCTCAGCTTTCTTGCATATAAAAACACTAAACGCCACTTCAGCACTATACCTGGGGTTGATTATAAATAGAGAGCAAACAAAAGGCACAACAATGCAAAAGTAGTGGTATCAAATGCACCATGAAGAAGATCCTTGTTTGTAGTAAGAAGGTGAAACAAGGTGTCATCCCCAAAAATGTTCAGAAAGAATTTTCCCAAAGTGTCCAGAGCAGTATTTTTTTCCAATGTCACCTGGGCAAGAGGAACTGAGTTCAACAGGGGCCTGTGAACTTTAAGAAAATCGGTTATCATTAAATTAAGGAATGAAGATTACCCAGATTTAGATTTAAGGTCATTTCCAGAAATAACTTTTTGTTGGAGAAGCTTAATATTGGCAGAGTAAAATCTAGAGTTTCGGGGTTAGTTATGTATAAGAACCCCCCTCCCCAGCTCTCCTTGAGACCTAGATCCCCATTTCATCCTTTAGATCAAGAATAAATGCACTTAGTCTATCCGATTTATTCCAGAATTTATAGCCATGTAAATTCTCCACATGTATGGGATTAGCTGTTTTACTTTCTGATGTTAAATTTCTTGCTTGACCAGTCTGAGAAGAACCTCAAAGGGGTGGGGTAATTTTTCCCTTGGACCCTTCAATGTTTTGCTCTGTTTGCTGGGAAAAGCACATCCAGCTGTTCATTTTTTGCTCCTCTTCTGTCTGCAGAAGACTGGTAAAGCACTGTGTGTATTGATTTGGGAGTAACAAAGAAATTTTTGCAAGTAGGCAAATTGGCCAACAAGAAATCTGTGAATAGTGAGGATCAACTGTAATTAGCAGAAAGTGGATATTGAAATGCAAATATAATCTCAAATAATACATCTTTAGAATTTATCTTTAGAATTTATCTCTCATCAGGGACTGACTTGCTAACATTAACACTTTCATTATTCAAGGTAAGTTTCTCCCCTATTTTAGTGAAGATTTAGTGAAGGTAAAATAATTGAACTAATTTGCCCAGGGTAACACAATTAATGCTAGAAATAGGAACACATATCATTTGGTTATTGTGTTTCTCAGTTACAAATGCTTTTAAGGACCACAAGCAAAAGCACAAAGAAAAGTCTGTAATTCAACTAAATATGTTCACAAATATATCACCATTTTTGCCATGTTAGCCTAATTATCTTAACCAAAATTTAAATTCACCATCCAAATTAACAGAAAATAAGATTGGAGGTATGATAAGTAGATAATGGGAAACATCTTGTGTGCAAAAGAAGAAAGTGCTAGAAAATAAAGGAGTTTGCAAGAACTGATACATGGGACCTGAATAAGCTAGAGGCAATTCCTATTTTTAAAAATTCCATAATCAGAAACTATATATAAAATTGGAAAGCTGGGAAATGGTTAACCTTGCTGATACACACATACGCACTATGTTTCATTCTGTGAGTTGGTAAAAATTGATTTTCTGCACAACAGGGGAAACTTAATTAGTATGAAATTCTTCTTAACACTTTATTAAAATATGTAAATACTTTTATGATATAAGTCAATTATTATGTATGCTGTCAAATTTTTATTTTGTCTCTGCCTCCCAAAGAATCTTTATTTCAAAGGAGAGGCAAAGCCAACTAAAGAACATCAACACAAATTACACCTCAGATTTTCAAATGAGGAAACAAATCTAAAAGCATAAGTGAATATTTTATTCAGAATCCAGCTATTAGCATAGAAAATCTAGAATAAATGCAGACTCTGCTATTAGCTTTAGGTCCTGACAAAAGTACAAAGGAAGATTTGCTATTAGCATTCGGTCTCATTACTTCTCACGGTTGACTCTGTTTCTCACTGTCCTCCTGAGCATGGATGTGGACAACAAAGCCTTTGTGACTAGGCTCCACCCATGGTCTCTGAGAGACCTACCTTTTCCTCCCCAGCCTTGTTGGTCCTTCTTTAGATTCAGGAGCATGCACGCCAATGAAGTTTTCAAGAAGATTAGACAGAAGATCAGGGGGAAGATTTTTGCCATTGGGCAGGAGATTCCAAGGTCGGGCCATGGCTGGAGGAGGCACAGGCTTTGTGTGGGGCTATCCCTTCAGTACAGCTGCTTCTTGGATTAATGGGACATGGCTGAGCTCTCCCAAACCCTGGTTCAGTCTCTAAAATCCTGAGGCCCCTTGCATAGATCATAAGACAGTACTGCCTAAATGTCTCAATCTGTATCCATTACTCAAAATCATTTATTTGTTTAAATTTTCTTTCTTTCTCCATGTGGAACTAGGAGATATCAATTTATTTTACAGACTCTCTGCTCCTTAGTTTTCTAAGCATTCATATTTTATTGAATGTCTGTCTTACGCCAATATTTATTTTTCTTGAGGATCACAAAATATGGCATTGATCACCAAACATGTAATCTGTTTCCAATATTAAAGGAAACAATCAATATATTTAACTATGAAAATGAAAAAAAAATCACATAATACATAGAAATAAGCATGTATATTTCAGGTAAGTGAGTAATAAAAATTAAAATAATGTAGCATAAAGTCAAAGAAGAACAACAGAAAGAAAATTATCAGTAAAATGCAGAATAATATATACAAATGCATGAAAATATCTGATAGTATATTCAATTTTATTAAATGTATGAGAGAGAGGAAAGATGGAAATAAGGATATCTTTATACCATTCAAACTGATCATTTATAAGATATAGTAACACAATGCTAGTTAGCTCAGATTGGTATTGATAGTTTGCAAGAAATATAAATCATTATTTCTGAAAATCAGCCTCCAAGTAAGAATTAGTTTAAGACAGTCTACTCATTCTATATCTAGAAATCTAACCCAGACATTTAATTGTAATTTTGTAAAGATTTGTATGTTCAAGAAAGAAATGAAAACACTGAAGATTTCAGATTAGGAAGGATGATGGATCAAATGTGGCATGTACATAAAACCAGATATCACTAAAAGAATTATTTGTTAAGACAAATAAATTTTTCCAACTTGAAAGGATTTGATCGTCAAACATATTGAAGGGTCATTAAACTTTGCACTTTAAAATTTAATTTTTAATAATATTCAGAGAAGTAGGATTAGGTGCAAAGCTTCCTGTAATCTTTCTTAATTTCAAAACAGTGTTGTAACAGACATCCCCCTAAGCTATAGAAGGCCATGGAACTAATATTTTTCAAAAATATGCTCTATATGTGTGTTTGTACATTATTGTCTAATTGAAGTTATAGCCTGTAGCACGTTCAGACATAGATCTCTTATGAAGTCACTTATGCCCTTCGACTTCTGAGTTCATTCATAGCTGTTCTCTCAGATGGGTTTATTTTATTTTATTTTATTCTAGTCAGTTCTCTGGAAAAGGTATTTTGAAATGCAACCCCTGGCAGGATCACTTTTATAGATAATTTTAGCATCTTTTCCCTTACCTTGGTATCATTGAAGCTTGCTTAGGGGCAACTCTCATTCTCCATGGTCCCCAAGTGTCACAGTCTTTGAAGAGCTTCTCACCTGCCCTGAGGAAAACCTAGGTAGTGGCCATATACAACATACAAAGAACTTTCTTCAAAGAAATCTTTACTCCATTTCCTCAAAGTCAACAGAAGAATATGACTGGCTGATGTAATCTTAATATCTACTAGTGTGTTCTTCATATGCGGTCTAGAATCTTTTACTATATGGGGACATTTGATCCAATAATAATCTTAGCCTATGGACACTTGTCAGAAGCAGGACACCTTACAGTGGTTGGGTATTGCTTCTGATCTTTTGATTGTCTTATACATGGCATCTCTCAGCTCTTCAGTCGATAAATATTTTGAAAATATTTTATTATGTATTATGTATTCAAGGCTTCTGTTAAAACCAATGGGCCTGGAATTTTGCACTGTATAATTGCTGGGTAATATACGTTGAAAATCTTCAATTTATAAAAGCTCAGCATCTTACGGTGGCCTTCATATTTTTTCAATCACATTTTTTTAAGGTTTTGGGATGCCATCTAATTATGTATGGTTTTTGGCCTCTAAGAGCTTAATTAAAAGCATAACAAAATTAAGCCAATTTTACAAGTATTTTATATACTATATATTTGTAATCATAGATACTAACACTAAATTAGTCATGCATATTATATATAACATAACTCTATATAGTTTGAATAGCACAGGAAAATGTATACTCTGGAAGAACTATTTTTATTTAGACCAAAGAGATTGCAGATTTACATCTTCTGGACCGTTATCAACCAGCAAATTAAAATACATGTTTAATACATTGGTACAACGTCTATCCAAGTCAAAAACATGATTGAGACAAAATCCACTGGTTCCATGTCCATAATCTGTTTCCATCTGTCAATATACAAGATAAAAAACCACTATCTAATGTGTTATTTTTCACTATAATAATTTCTGCTTTATAGTCACTGTCTCAGTCTTCAGTTCTCTTCTTCTTCTATGTCCTCTAAGGTAGAATTGAAACTGCAGAATGTCTTTTGTATCTTAACCTTATCGTTGTTCACTAATAATTACATTAACTAGACTAAGTTAATTTCTTTCTCCCTGGGAATCTTACAATTCTTATTCCAAAACAATTGAGCCATCCTTTATGCTTACTTTTATCTGATCTCAAGACTGAGAGATAGAGGCTTATATTCTTTTTTTTTTTCTCTTCTAATTTTCTCTATTATTTTTCACCTCCAGTTTCTTTGAACACTTTGATACCTGTTTCACAGTAACAGTCTCCACACCTAGATGCCATTTCCATCACTTTTAGTGAATATAGATAACCATAAAGACTGTTTGGACAGTAGCCAAATTCTCTTTGATATTTTTATGATTTTTATGACCATCTACACCCCCACTCAGCAATCCACTATCACAATTTCAATTTTGATCATGTCATGAACTATACTACAAGGATTCTATCACTACATATCATTAATTCAGTGATTTCCAGTTGTGACCACAAAATCATTTATTATCCTGCTCCTTAGTGAAAAATCTTTGATTAGGAACTGAGGCTTCTATAAATTTCTCCCCATCAACCTCTTTATGTTTTCACCTTGCCATTATTCAGCTTGGTTTTCATGATCCATGATTTCAAGGACATTCCTGCAAATATTGTAAATGCTTTTGATTTTCTGTTTTTATTAAGCCTATCAAGCAAAACAGTAATCTTGGATGACTTAAACTGTCATAATGCAGCATGTCCTTGTCCCAGAAACTAATCAGTGCTAAGTAATTTCACACATGAGGTCCTACTGCCCCCCTAAATTCATTAGTATCCCTCACAAGCCATTTCTTGGGATTGACCATTTATCTCATTCTCCACAAGATGTTTTAATCTTCTGTCTTTTCTTCTAAGTTTGGCATCCACATTTCTCCTCCACTCTGATGCCTTTGCTACTTGTCAATTAAAATAGGATCATGATTAGGCTACACACTTGATGTACCTCATTTAAATGATGTTACCTCATTTAAATGGATGTTCAGATTTTAATTCTGTGAATAAAAAGCTTTTTTTTTTTTTAACAAGTTTACCAGTTGTCCATCGAATGGGAAATGTGTTAGACAGTAGAACATCTCCATCTATGGTCCTAGACACCCACGTGCAGAATTTGGAAAGCAAGGCTCAGCAGTAAGTTGGGCCCAGAGAGGAAACATCACCATAGCCACAGCTGTCTCAGGAAGGAGACCCCAAGGTGACTCTGGGTAGCTTGCTCTGCTAGGGTGAGCATCAGCAAACCCTGTAGGGGTACTCAGTAGCAAAGGCTGCAGATTTCCACAGTGATAATGAAGATATCAAGGCCTCTCACTCTTTTACTCATTGGAATGAAAAATTTCTAAGGAAACCTTCTGGCATCGAAAGCTAGAAACTGGTGGAATGAAATAATATACATAAAAGTAAATGCTTCCTGAGTTTTGCCCAGCAGTAGTCATTGGTTTTTGATTCAAAATGTGTAGTTGCTTCAATCTGTGTTTGTTTCTTTAGCATTTTGGTTGTGGAGAGGAGCATTGGGACCTCTTAATCTGACAACTTGCTAATACCATGACCCATAAGATAAATTATAGGGTTCTGTATTGTTATATAAAAATCTTTATTATGACAAAGACACTAAAATGTGCATGGGGTGAATTTCTAATATGTCAATTTTGAATCAATAAGATATTGACATTTCTAAATATTATCTTTAATGCAGAGAACTTTGGAGGAGGTATAAACAGTCTAACCCAGTCTAAATGGTTTTGCTCTTATGAGTTCATATTTAAATATAAGCTCAAATAAAATAATGGGAAAAATAGGTAAATAGACAGCACCTGAGAAGCATGACTAGGCACCCGTACCAAGGCCTTGGACCACACCGCTCAGTAGAAGGTCGACCAGTCAGCCTGAGCTGAGGAAGGACTGGACCTGCTGGATGGCCTCCTGGACCTAAGTTCAAGGATGAATAGTTGGTCAGATGTGTTCACCAGAAACAGGGTGTTGGGCCTCACAGTTTCAAGTCCAAACTCAGACATCCTCTGGGACCCAAGAACCTGTATAAGGCACCAGTACCCAGAACCCAGCACCTGGCAAATGTATTTTGTAAATTTCCTTTACAAAAACAAACAAACAAAAAGACAAAAAATAAAGTTGGATTCAATATCTAGGTATCATATCATCTAACCACATCAAAAGAAATGACAAAAATCTGGTTAAGTAACATGTTCAGGAATGCACTTTGCTTGAACATCAATATCTGAAAATAACTATAATCTATGTTTTCTACTGAGGCAACTTTATTCTTAAAAATTTTAGTTACGGCGTCCCTTTTGCTATCAATATTGATTTGTTGTTTCTGTTTGAATTCCTCCTTTACTTCTTTGTATTTGGAGCCATTTCTCACTTGTTACTGTCTGGATACATATTTGATTAGATTTACATTTGATTAAGATTAAATATATTCATAATGGTAAATAGAAGCATAGAACAATATTTTTTTCATCATTATAACTAAATAAACATCTGTAAATAGCCACCAAAAACTTAAAAGTATCTATATTGAAGAATGGGAATTTTTGAGTTAAGCATCTGATATGATAATGGTTGAAAATCATTTGCATATCTTAACAGTCACACTACACTAAAATTATGGTTCAGTGGGACATTAGTTCCTGCTTTTATTCATAGCTTAGCTCTTATTTGGAGAGTCTTAAAATGCTTGATTTTATGTAAATCATGTAAAACCAAAAGATAAATAAAAAGTGTGTGTATGTGTTTTGCACATGCATGGGTGCATGTATGTAAAGTTTAAATCAAAATTCGAAACTAAAAAAGTGCTTGCTACTTCTTCTCTATTTACTTCAGAATTCCTTCTTTTAATAAATGTTCAGGAACTGACAATAGGAATGAATGAACATCAAACAGGGTTATAATATTGTCTGAAAAACTATACTGTTATTTTTATGTCAGATTTTAATTCTAAATAATGACAATAGAACCCCAAAACAGATGTAGAATTTTATTAGAGGCCACTATCCAAAAAGGCTGACTGGATATTAAGATACTAAGATGAAGAAAGTTTCTGTTTAAAAAGTTTGGTGAAATTTAATGAATGTAGATTTATGAGTATATTTAATATATGCTATATAGAATGTCAAATCATATGAAACTATCAAAGTTTAACTTATCTTACCAGTGAAATCATATGAAACTATCAAAGTTTAACTTATCTGACCAGTGGTTCAACTTAATATTATAAACATTAATAGTTCATATAGTATACAAATGTAAGCATTTGTCTCACTACAGGTAAAACTGGTATCACTGCTATAATTTTTAAAAATAAGAACCCTGCCTACTATTAATACTACTGGTTTTCATCAACTGCAAAACAAATACATAAAAACACACCCAATTTTGATTATTTTTGCCATTTGTTGGAACAAGTCAATGGTCACTGACCACTGCATATTGATTTTGTTTCATTAGGCTATACACCACAGTTCCAATTAATTGTGCCTATGGGGTAGAGAGAGAAAATAAGTTCAAGGCATAAAATATAGAGGGACATTAGTGGCTATCCTTAGACATTGTCTATCAAAATGAAGGGAGGGCCATTCAACCTCTGTGATCAACACATGCAAATATGGAAGAAGCATTTTTATCCAAATAACATTTTGGCAAAAGACATAAAAATAACTAAAGCAGTATATAATTTATCTACTTCATATTAACTTTAAAAATACAAATGTAATTTTTTAAACATATGGACAGTTCTATTCAATTTTTCCTCTTTCTATTTTTTTGCATAAACTTATTCATAATTCATCCTCTTCAGTTCTCCACTTTCATCTCTTTTAAGCACATCAAGCAATTATAAACACTTGTAGGCATTTTGTGTGTAGAATCCTTTAAGCTATCACTGATTTCATTCCTAGTTTTTTTGTATTTGTCCAGCCCACACTTACATTGAAAGCATATTTCAAGCTCACCTTTATGGAGTTGTTTTCCAAGAAGGCAACTTAGTTTTTATAGAAACAACTCTATTTTTGCATCTTATTTTCATAAGTTTAAGTGGCATTTAAATAAACTATGTAAGGGAAAAAATAAAAACAACTGGTACAAACAGATTTAGGGATAAACACATCTGATACTTGGTACACATACTACTGTAACAAAGAGAACTGTGGGAGACAAAAGCTATTCCAGCCAAAGCATTAAGCAAGCCAGAAGCATCAGTATGTTTACTAGACTAACTTAAGAACAGCATTGTTCTTTAGGGTAAGTTGGTAGAATAGAGGTCACTTAAATTTTTTTTTGTTATATTCTTATTCCTTATTTCTTTAAATTTCATTCCTTTTATTAGCAAATGTGTCTCAAATGGAAATGGAAAGTAGAAATAAATGTGTTCTTTTCATATTTACTAAAAAGATAAACTTTTATCTTATTTATTTATATTTTTTAAACATCCTTGCTTATTTTTTCACAATAGTTTTCTCATCACTCAATTTCTAATTTTCTTTACCAAATTATCTGTATTTCTATAGAAATCTGTTTTACTTCTAAATCATTTATAAATCGGGCCTCCCTGGTGGCGCAGTGGGTTAGGCAAACACTATGAAGCAAACCGCAGCCACTGCAGCATGAGTTCGATCCCTGCCGCCGTCCAGGAGGAGGACCCACATGGTGCAGCAGACCTCTCCTGCTGTGCCCGCTGCTCCCCTCAGCAGTGTACTTCGGTTGATCTGCCTGTTCTGCTCCCCGCTCTCTGTGGTGAATCCTCTCACCCCCCACACTTCTGACCTGTACCCCTGTGCTTGTATGCATAAATAAATAAATCTTTAAAAAAAATCATTTGTAAATCTACGCATTTGGCTGTTCATGATCATGAAGTACTTGAATACAATATTGTCAAGATGCAGTGAAAAAAACACCTTGAGCTCTGGAAATTTTTGTGCTGCAACAAACAAAATCAGACAGGTTCACAAAAATCAGTTAGGGTTTTCCCTGGAGGTGCAAGGGGTTGAGAGCCACACTGTGCGGTTTCTGCAGCCACTGCACTGCATACTAGCTTGATACCGGGCCAGGGAGGGGACAGATGGCACAGCAAACCTCTCCTGCCTCATCTGCTGTTCTCCTCAGCAGTATATTTCAGTAGATCTGCCTGTTCTGCTTCCCACTCTGTTTCTGGTGAATCCTCTCACCGCCCCCCCCCCCCAATCTCTGGCCTGTGCCCCAGCTCTTGCATGCATAAATAAAAATAAAATCTTTTGAAAAAAAAATCAAATTAACAAAATACATATGGAGAATTTGCATTGTTGTGAATTCTAAAGAGTAATGAAATAGGAGGGAGGATAACTTCATCTGACTTAGAATAAAGATGAACTCAGAAAGAGAGAACCTGTTCACTGATAAACTACAACTGGGTGAAACCCCTAAATTACATTTTTCCAGGTTATAAAATGGAAGAGCACTGATTTCTTCCCAGATTAGAAAAAGAGAAGAAAATTTAAAAGTAATGATATATCTGGTTTCAGTTAGGGAAAGAAAAGGATTCAGGCAGAAACAAAAAAATGTCTCCTTAGTCTTCAGTGTCCACAGTGTCCTCATCTTTAACCAGTCTACAGAGCAATATCCTCTCAAATACACACAAGCACTATCAACCTCCAGTTCCCATATAAAGGAAACAAGAATCCTACTCTACTTTGGGAATATGGAGAAAATCCTATGTGATATTTTAAGGGAGACAGACTCCACAGTGAGAATTTTGTTGAAGATTTTTATTTCCATTACTATGAAACATCCTTAGAAAATGGAGTCTGCAAATGTCTGAATGGTTGAATTTTTAAAAGTATATGTGTGTGTTTGTATGTGTTTCTATTTTAGCTCTTAACTAATGATTACTATATCAGCACTGTCTCATAGGCACTTTAAAGTGACATTTGTCTTCTATGTAGTTTACAGTTCTAATTATTTAATAATTCTATAACATTAATCATATTGCATATGATTGTATCATGTACTTTCACCCACTTGATTTCTCAGGGGGTTTTTGAAACTCCTTTTCCAGTGTTTTTGTTGTTCTATTCATAAGATATTTTAAAACCCATATGAATGCTATTGTCTCCTTCGCATTAAAGCCTATGGCTATTAACTAGTCTTTTGAGTAATTGTGTTTTTTTAATAATATTTTTCCAATCTTTACATGTTGATGTAATCAAATTGATCCATGGTAATTTTGATAGTGTTTTCATTAGCAATTGGCCTGAGAACCATTTCAGTTTAAGATATATTGTTTTTTTTTGTTTTGTAGTACATAGTCTTTAGAAAATATATTGTTGAAGGAGAAATTTTTCTTGTTTTTGCTCTTTGTGCTTTTAGTTTCTTTTTGTTGTTTGTTTGAACTCCAAAAAATTAAAACTACATTTTTAGTAATAGCAGTTTTAATGTCATTCACATTTACATTCAGAATTCACATATGTTTGTCCTTTGTTACTTTTGGTTCATTTTCCCGTTACTTTGTTTTCTTAATTTACCATACATGTTCTATTAGGTATCTTTTCTCCAATTATTTAGCATTATCTCTAAGGAAATTATGCTATATTAATTATTAGCTTTCTTTACCTGACATGTCAAAGCACCTATAATTAAAACATATATGATAGCTACAAAACAGAAATTAAAAGGCCTCGTAACTTCCTAGACAGTTGATAGTAGAGAAACCAGAATTTTATGTTTCTTCTATTGATCCTCACATTATGTATACCTTAAAGAAAAGAAATTAATTCCAGTTGTATATTTTGTTAAGGCTAATAGTTCACACATTAAAACATAAAATGATATTTGGGACTGTAATATAACACAGGATGAGATAAAATGGAATGAGATCATCCCAGTAAAGTATATCTGTGTATTGCAGGGTCTCTGTGTGTTAATTGGTGTAATATTTTAAAAGACATGGTCAGTAATTTTCATTTGATATAAGTGGCCATTTGGCAACATGATAGTGCAATAAGAGCTGAGTAATGGGATCAAAAGGACACTTGCCTTAGCTGACTATTACTTCTTATTTAATATACATTAAATAGACTATTAGTCAAGAAACCTTGTAAAGAGGCTATGGCACCATTTATAGCTATTGAAAATAATTTAACTAAATTGTGGTGAGATGATTAAAAGAAAGTATTATATATAAGAAATTATATGAACAAAGCTAGGTTATTTGGTGATGTCCTAAAAGAAAAGATTTACTGTCTCCTTAAAATAATGAAGACTTTAGCCTTTATGTCTGATAAGGTCAACTTAACAAATAGCCAGTTAGGTAAGTGTATAATGAACTTGGTTTTATTTATATATTTATTTTGATGATTCTATGAATACAATTGTAAATGCTTAGGTTGAATGAATAATTGTTAGTGCTATAAACATTATGTTTGGATCTAAAATTCATGTGCAAATAAATATTTTATTATGGGTTGCTGAAAGTACCTTCTTAAACTATTTAGAAGATGGAAAAATTTACCTCTAAGCTAGCTTAAGTTTTCAGCTGGGATTCTTTATCAACAACAACAAAAACTTATGACAAATTAAGCAGTTTGTTGACTTGAGAGGATGACTATAGGACAAATCCAAATGAAAAATAATTCAAAGCAACAGTCTAAAACTAAAACTTATATAGCATTTCAACAAAGAATGATACATTTGTTGAGAAATGACAAGATAAAAGAAAGCATTTTTCAGTTTCTATGGGCAGCAAACTATAGAAGCAGATTACGGAAGAAAAAGTTTGTATTCATGTTTCACACATATTGACAAATTTCATACAATGGCAATAGAGTTTGTTTTGTTATACCAATTCATTGACAAATAGGTAAAGATATGAAGAGAATACTTCAGAAAAATTCTGATCTGCAAAAATTAAAAAGAGCAATGTGATAAAAGATGACCAGAATGTGACAGTCATTATGTTGCATTTTTATTGTGAAGAGACATTTAATTAACATAAGTACAAAAACTAGTAGCCACCAAATATTTGAATCCAAAATTAAATGTAGAAAGGAACTGGTAGAGGATGTTATTGAAGTTTTCTATCCCAACTCTATCAGGTAGAAACAATTTAATTATGTCAACATCTTTCATAAAGCAAAGGGAAATTCATAGATGAAGTTCACCAATTCTATCAGTCATACCCACTCCAAGATTTCAAAATCTTGAAACCGCTTTGAATCCAGTCCTTGGTCTCTATGAGAATATATGCACACTAGTTATAATGGGTCAATAATTAACACAAACTATTAAAATTTGCAAATGATAAATCTTGAATGTAGGAACCCAAATGGTATGATAAACACTATACTTTCATAGCAAGTAACAAACAGCATACAGTTAAATTTAAATTTCTAATAAATATTTTTCATTATGTGTTCCAAATATTTCATAAAACACATGTATGCTAACAAATATTTTTTATTTATCTGAAATTCAGCTCTAAATGGCATCTTTTATTTCATCTAGTAATCCTAAGGTTGTAAGATATATATTCTTATTACATGATAGCAACCCAATTGGTTAAAATATTGACTTTTGCTGCTTTGAATTTACAATCAAGACTCTGGGAGAATATAGGACATTTAGAAAAATAAGACTTTTCAAAAAAAAGTCAAGTTATTGGTGTCTGTTGATGACTTATGTTCACTCCACAATAAGGTACTAAAAGAGACAAATGTCAATGCTACTAAAAAGAGAAGCTTCGATTTAAGTTGACCTGTCTAAAAGAAGAACAGACACATATATACAATTGGGAGAAAAGAGAACCTTTCTACTTTTTGCCAGATATCCAACAGGGCTAAATGTCCATAATTTGAAACTGTCAAAGTGACTTCTTTGTCTCATGCTGAAGTTCTGGACAGCTAAGAAATGAAGTCCAGAAATATCAGAATCTAACTTTGTATCTACTGGGAAATTAAGACAACCACTAAAGGAAAACAATGTTTGGCAAATATCATGGTATTCTCACACATAGCCACAATTTATCGGATGGCAGGCAAGAACAGAACAGAGGTGACTAATTGTACCTCTTATTCCTCATTGGTCAAAGTTAAATGCCACAACTGATGTGACAAACTGAGGTCTACAAATCTATGGTTAAAAGACAGAAAATCCAAGAGAGGGTTTACATTCAATGAAGTTACTTAAAGTATTTCTGTAGCTGGGATTATAAAATGGCCCCTATTCCCCAATTAAATCTTTGAACCTTAATCTGAGGTTTTAAGAAAATTAAAGCTCTGATATCAAAGTAACAGGGAATGTATAATTATTCCTTCCATAGGTAATCTAGGTAAATCAACAGTGAATGGGTAAATTGAAGATAGTTGCCTTCAAAATATATCAATAATGAATTTACTTTAGTATTCTTGTCAGTGGAATGTGGCATAGAAATTGTATCAACAATCACTGCATATTCTTTTGATATGCAGTGTTTTCTATGTAAGTGTTTATTGTGAGACTTTGTTTATACATTTACCTTTATAATTTGTAAGTGGAGTCATTTGAATGATCAGACAACTCAAAGATTACAGATTTTTAAGAGAAACATCTGGACATTTTAAAATTATACGTATATTCTGGAGTAAGATATTCTTACATAAATGTAAATAGAAGTATAATAATTATATCTTCATTTACATAGTTGGTATATGGGGCACTTGCATTGGGTTAGAAATTTTTGGATGTGCGTAAAGAAGTGAATACATTTACTGTATATATCAAGCATGTGTGTGAGGTCTGAGTTCTCAAGAAATGGATGATAGCATCCATTATATATGTGTATTCAGCACCTAATTTCCCTATGTGGTAGTAATCGGAGGGGGAACACCCTTTTTTTTTACCATGAATCAGGTTAGAAACAGCCACTTGATTTACTTGACTCACATCAAAAGCATCAACCTTTCTCTTGGAGCTGGTAGAGATGCGTCACTCTTATGGGGCCCATAAACCTGAAAGTATATGTCTCCAGAGTTCATATCTAGCCTATTTACTGCCACATATAGATAAAGGAGAG
Organism: Galemys pyrenaicus; assembly: GCA_019455555.1. Lineage (NCBI taxonomy): Eukaryota > Metazoa > Chordata > Mammalia > Eulipotyphla > Talpidae > Galemys > Galemys pyrenaicus. Next base: position 7,601,063 of record JAGFMF010011629.1, read on the forward strand.
AAAAGGAAAGTAGAAGTAGAAGACAGCAAAAACACACAAGATAAAGTGCTCTGGAGTCAGTTAATATATCTAAGAAGTCTGTAGACTATTGTTTTCAATCTATTATAGATGCAGTAATACATTTGTGGACTATAAAATTAAGGAAAAGCCAAGATTTTTTTTAATAAAACAGAATAGAGTAGAATATTTTTAAAACACCTACGTGCATGATACAGAAATAAAAAAACATGATGATACTTTTACTTATGCATCTATTTATAGACATATAGTTTTCCCGGACTCTCATGCAAAATCAATTTCTTATTTTGAATATTTGTCAAAGATATTTGAAATCCAGTGATGATATTCTAGTCCTTACAACTAAGCCTTCTAATAGTTTGTTACCTTGAAATTCCATCTGAGTCTACCTTCCATTTTTGTTTTCCTTAACTTAATGTTATAAGTACTTAATTCACAATAACTTATTTGATCTTCCCAGCATGTCTATGAGGGAGTCACTTATATTCTCATGTGTAACAGTGAGAAAATTGAAGTACACAGTTTGTTATGGTACCAAAGTCACTGATAAGTGGCAGGATCAGGATTTATACTGCACCTGCAATTTTTTTTTTTGTTTTTTGTTTTGTTTTTGGTAGAAGCAATGGGATACATAACAGAATCTTAATCATGTAGCAGTATATAATGTAATGTTTTCCAGAAATAGGAGAATATTCCTAAAACTGACAAAGAAACTGTCATATGAATTTTAGTGTTTTAAAGTCAAGGTCAGAAATTATTGTTGAAATTCCTGGAGCCAGTTCCAGTTTTTATGGGAAAGTGCTATCCTAAGATTACTATTTATAAATTAATGAGCAATCTTTGAATCCCTAAATGCCTTACATAGATCTTTAGACTAAAGTGATCATTATTACAATAATATTGGAACTCTTTATTCTTGAAACCAAAGGGATGCAATTAGTTTTTTTTTTTTTTTCCAGTGAGCTAACATTGGTAGGTTCACATATTTTAGATTCAAAATTATATTTGTAATATATTTTTTTCATTAAAAATCTGATTTATTTTTTAAATGAACGATTTAATTCAACTTGGTATCTCTGTGTGATATTTGATTAATTCATAAATATTAAGTTATTAGTAGTGTGATCTGTGGATGAACCAGGTTTCCATTTAAAAATATAAGAATTATTGTCCAATTGCTTTGATCCAAGCCATATAAGATAAACAGTTCCCTAGTTATTGAGCATGGTTTTAAAAGAACTGAAGAGTAACTCACACAAATTCTTGTACCTCATTATGGCATCTTCCCTATGCTAGGCATTTCATATACTTCATTTCAGAACAATAATGAAACCTAATAAACTGATGCTTAGTGAAATTAACAAAACTATACAAGGCCATGCAGTACATTAGTCGAAGAATTAACTTGTAACTCCAGATACACCTGAGTTCAAAACATGTAATTTTCCAATTATGTCTGCTGCACTTTTTAAATATACTTGGAGATCTGAACCAAAGACATAGAATGAGCATTGTAGAAAAAGTTATTTTCGGGGAAAGTAAAACACACCCAAGTTAAGCTGAAACTATGTTAAGTTTGTGACAAAGTGATGAGTTAATAAACAAGGATAATAGAGGGGAGAATAGAGTTGACCTGGACTGAGTCAAGGGAGCATAGAGTTTGTAACCAGGAAAATTGTTTCAGAGTGGTAACTGTATTAACTTAAACATGATTGATTTTCTTTCTGTACCAATGTGGAAAACCATGATAAAGCAACAAACATCTTCAGAATTTGGTATTAAAATTCTGGAATTCAGAAAATTTGGAATTCATTGTCTTACTGTGTCTTGTTTAGATATTATAATCAAAAATGCTTAAACTCTTTATAAAACAATGAATTTTTGCTGAATCTGTTACAGGGTAGGGAGAGGAGCACCCTAGAATTTTTAAATTTGCTTTTTTTAAAAGGGTTTTGCCATTTGCCGCATTAAGACAAACATATAAGGCTTTTAATGGAAAAGGAACTTTAATATAATTAGGGAACAATATAGGAAAGATAAAGAATATAGTTATTAAGTTAAGTACTTAAAGTTACTTATTTTTTTGAGGGTAAAACTTTAGCTAGATAGGATTGGCTTAAAGTAAGGCCTAAAAGCTTGTTACAAGTTTAAAGGACTTTTTTTTATTGGAGACTTATAGAAAAGGGTTAGAAAGAGTTAGACAAATCTGGGAGGAGAAGAGCAAAGTTAAAATTAAGATAAAAGTTGCTATTATTAAGTTCCCATGGGTCTCTCACCCACATCTGTTTGTGGGAACCGCCCTGTTACAAATCCAAACTACTTTTTACTAGCATGGGTTTTACTGGGATAGCTGCAAAAATAAACTTTGCAATAAAGAAGTTTTATATATATATATGTACATGCGTATGTATATGGATGGATATATAATAAAATCATTACATCGAAGTCAAGAAACAAATATCCCTACATTAAGATACAATGCCCATAAACTAGCTATAAAGAGGGCAGACCCACCAAAATGTCTTTTTTTTTATTTTTGCAATAATTCTATTTCCTTTGGTATGTTTAATTTTTATTTATAATAGGCTCACTACCCTTAATTCTCCTCTTTAAATGTCCTAGTTGCTCTTAGCGACATCAAATTATGATGACTCCCTTAGAGCCTTCACTAAGTTTTAGGTATATTTTACTGCTCTGTGACTTGCAGGGCATAATTTAAAGCTAAATTTTAGCTTTTTAATCTCTTTTTGGTTCAGTAAATTTATTGCCTATGAGAAGTGTAAGAATAATAGGAGAAATAATTCTCCAATGAATTAACGTTATAGAACCACCTTACCAGGATTTCTAATTTTTAGGGCTCAGCTAAGCAATAAGGGACAAGGGGACCGTGGTTTCTCCAGTGACAATGAAAAAACTTGGTATAACTGCTTGTGACAATGTTCTCTGCCACCATAATGTGGTTGCGGGATCACCTGGAAAATGTTTAAACACGGTCATGCCTGTAAGTTTCTAAAATAAAGATTGGAAATGTAGTATCACATTCCGAAAATTGCAGTAAAAGTCTACAACCTGTACAAAAAACAATTAGTTCAAGAATAAAGGATATGCGTGTGTCTATATACACCAATCAAAAATCATTAGCTCACCCCACATTCAAATAAATTAATTTTGAGGTATCAGACCACTGATAGCAAGAAAGCAAGTTAGGCAAGTCATATGCAGCTTTAAAAAAAAATAGAAGCTTGAAGATCAGGATCTTCTGTAATTATTTACATTTATTTTCTAGCCTATATGGATAGTTGCATATCTCTTCACACACTGGAGATGTATTAGATGAATTCCAACCAAGTGAATTTGAACTGATGGTTGCGAATAAGATTCTGTCTTCTGGCATTAAGTCTGAAAGGGAGAAACTAGCAGTAAACAAGTGGCTAATGGGAAAGTAATTGACTTTATGTGACTGCACACTCCTTGTTAAAAAAAAAAGAAAGGATAATAAATTGAAAGGGATGTATTGCATGGCTAGAACAAGTAAGAATCACCCTGAAGATTTTATGATTAAAATACATCTGAAAATTTAGTATAGGAAAGAGAATACTTTTCAAGAAAATGTATGTTTTGTGATCAAATATAAGAAATAAAATGTAGGGGGCCTTCTTTGTGATCTAGGGGTTAAGTCTCAGTGCTATAATCATTATGGCCTGAGTTTGATCCTCACCCAGGAAATTAACCCACATTGGGTGCAGCAGACCTCTCCTGCCTCGCCCACTGCTCCCCTTAACAGTGTATTTCAGTAAATCCACCTGCTCTGCTCCCCACTCTGTCTCTGGTGAATCTTCCCACAACCTGTACCTCTGGCCTATACTCTAGCTCCTCTACTGAAAAATAAATAAAATTTAAAAATCTTTTTAAAAGTCAAGAGAAAGTACAATAGTGTAATACCCATGAGGGGAAATTCCAGGTTCCCTGCCCCACCCTAAGGATGGGTGAAACTGGGCAGGTAGGAGAGAAGAGAAGACAGGAAGAGGAGAGAGCAAGGAGACCAGGCAGAGGCACACAGAGAAAAGAGACACATGAAGAAACTGTGCTTACTTCTCAGCTCTGGACTGGTAACAGGTCTAGGGGGCCATGACAGGAGACACTTGAAACAGAGATGTGGGTGAGAGAACTGTGTGGAGGCTGACGATGACAGCTTTTATTTTGATTTTGATTTTGCTCTTTTTTCCAAATGTGCCTGGCCCCTTCTGCTCCCTTTCCTATGGTTCCTCCAAAGGTGACAGGCTTGTGGCTGACTTTCAGGCCTCAGCAGTCCTGATTTGGGCCAATCCTGTTTGGCTGGTCACTTGCCATGGTTAAATCTGAGTGCTTCATGTAGAAACATTTTATCTATCCTCTCCCTTCTCTCTTTACACACTAATTGTATTAAATTTATTTTCTACTGAAATCTTATGTATAGAGTATATTTTGTCTTGACACAGGGAATGGCAGACCCACTTAGAGTCGGCAGATTTGGGGGTCCCAAGGCATTACCCTGCCCTATAACAGATTTCACAACCATGGTAGTTGATGTCTTTTTTGGAGTTAGTGAACTTGGAGAGTGGGGTTCTTGGGTTCACCCTGGGAAATGTTTCACCAGAGCTCCCTGTTCAGCAGCATATAGTGAGTTCCCAGGAAAATTTCTCCACTAGACAAAAACATTAGTTATTTTTAAGAGCAGATTTATTAGAGAAAGGGACAGAAGAATAAACACAAGACACAAGTGGACAGGAAGAGCTGCCCTAAAAATGACAGGTTTGCTGAGAGAGGCCTGCATGTTTACAGGCTGATGGCCTTGAGGAGAGCTGCCTCTACTGAGGGAGGTTAGTGAAAAGAGGTCCCAACATGGTACAGGTCACTGGCAGGCAGGAGGCTTCTGTCCTGCAGAGGAGAGAGTTGGTGAAGAGAGGCACGTTCATAGTCACAGATGGGCAGAAGGATGGCTGCCCCATTTTGAGGGCAACATTAGGTTTTTATCATCTTTTGGTGTGGGGTGACTCATCTCTGTATGTGGATGGTTTATTCCTTAATCGCCTATCTTCACCTTTAGTCTGTGCTCTTGACAGTCTCTATCTGGATGTTGCACTTCTTTAGCTGGGTGTTGACTCCTAAGAGTCTTGGTAATTGATTTATGCTAATCCTTTCTACCCCTATCTCTTTGTGTGGTACAGGTTCTTGACATTGTTTTTTTCTCCTTCTCTATTCTTTGTCCTCCATCAGTAGGATGGGACTTTAGCCATCCATGGTTAGTCAGCCCTATGGAGAAAGGAGGATTCCCCATAACACTGGCTTTGGGGGAAACCATAAGCGGTTTTAGTTTGTCTAGTGTGTTCGTGTTTCAGATACATGTAGATTTGAAAAATTGGTTTTGACCTTGTAGAAACTGTGTGTATGTGTCCAATTTGTTTCTAGTCATTTATTTGTTCAGTAACTTGATTTTGTAGAAATTGTTTTGTGTGGTAGCAAGCAATTTTACTTAAAGGTACCTAGTGTTGAGATCACATATAAGTCAAAGATGGATTCTGATCCAAAATGGCATTTAAGTCCCTAGGTGGGCTTTTCTGGAAGTAAGTAAGCAGTTTCACTCAAAAGATAAGTTGCTGTGACTTTGGACTTTCCTTTCCAACCCCTGTTGGTTTATAGGTCTGATTAGCAAGTCTAAAGGCAATAATAGTAGGTCAGTGATGAGTTGTTGAGATTTTGGGTTTTGTTTTTGTTTTTCTTATTGTGACTACTTCCCACTCTCTGTTTCAAAAGATTTTTTCTGTAAAGATTTATTTATTTAAGCATACGAGCACTGGGGTGTAGGACAGAGGTGTGGGTGTGGTGGTGTGAGAGGATTCACCAGAGACAAAGTAGGGAGCAGAACAGGTGCTCTACTGAATATACTGTTGAGGGGAGCAGTAGGAGAGACAGGAGAGGTCTGCTGTGCTATGTGGGTTAACTCCCTGGCCAGGGATCAAACTCTTGCTGCATTGGCTTTAGATAGCTTTATAGTGCTGAGTCTTACCCTCTTGTGCCACTAGGGAGGCCATGCCTCAAAGAATTTTTGAAAGTTAACAATGGAGCACTGTTGGTTTAAATTAGCAAATGTATGCCCCAGTGCTAGGGCAGAAGAAGCCTTGAGCTATTGCTGGTTATTGCTGGTAACCTTAAGGGATTCTTGGAAATAACTTGGGTTTTGCAAGGTCTAAGTTTAAAGGGGTTGGTGATGAGAACTTTTGTCTACACCATTTGTTTTGGGCATATTTGCCATTTGAATTCTCAGATTTGTTTGATTACTGATGGAAGACATGATTCTAAGACTCTACTTCCTACTGCAGAAGGTCTGCCTTAGAAAGCACTCTTCTTGATGCATGAAGTAATTGTACAAGATTTTGATACCTGTGTTTTTCTGTTCCTCCCTAGTTTGGGGGATGTGATTTCCATTTTGATGTTGCTTTTTTAGCTTTTGTTCTTAGGTGGATAACTGAATAAGTTGACTCCTTTTAATTGAAAGTTAACTGTTGATATTTTGATTTTGCTCTTTCAGGTTCTGTAAACAGAAGATGTTGGTAGCTAACAGAAGATGACTCCTTTTGATTTTAATTTATCTTAATTGTCTAGGCCTCTAGATGTAAAATTGGTATAAGTGTTGCCTATAGACATTTTGAACTAGGGATGTAATGGGAATTGGTATAAGTACTTCTAGGAAACATCTGGATTTGCTTTTTTTTGTTGTTTGTTTTCTGTTTTTTTTGGTTAGTAGGAATTACTTTAGGTTGTTTTGAAACATGCTTATAAGACTGTATTGACTATAAATTTTCTGTCTTATCTGGGAAATTGATATTGGGTACATATGGCTTTTAAATGTTGAGAAGAATGGAATTTTGCAAAATTTAAGATTTTTCTTTGGAAAAAAAAAAGAACTCTAGTTATGATACCAAACCGAAGGTTATAGTTTGTCAATGTTGTACTACTGAGCTTAGCTGTAGCTTTCATAAATTTTTTTTTTTTTTTTGCTGCTGTTGTTTTCTGTAATAGGGTCATAGTATATGCAAACAGAGGCAATTTTACTTCTCCCTTTCTAACATGAATATCCATTATTTGTTTTGTTTTTCAATATTTTGTTGAATAGAAGAGATAAAGGTGACCATCCTTGTTTTGTTTCTCACCTTAGAGGAAAAATCTTTAGTTTTCACCACTGAGTATGTTAGCCATGAACTTTTCATATATGTATTTTTTCTATTCTTAGTGTGTTGAGAGAGTTCATCATGAAAAATGATGGATGTTGAATTTTGTGAAGTTCTGTTTCTGCACTGTTGAGATGATTGTGTCATCCTTGCATCTCATGGATAAATCACACTTGTAATGAGGTATAATTTTTTTAATGTGCTATTGGATTTAGTTTGCTAGTTTTGTTGAAGATCATTGTGTCTATATTCATCAAGAATTTTGACCTGTAGTTTTATGTGTTGTTGTGTCAGTGACATGACATCATTGGCTGGGATAGCTATTTTTAAAAAATAAATAAAAGTCAACCATGTATTAGTTAGAATATGGAGATATTGTAAAACTTGTTGAAAGGTCACCAAGAACCATGTACATAGTCTCAGGAAGGACCAGTTTTATTAAGGAACAGTTGCTGGGTCAGGCGCTTAACCAAGGGTGGCAGAGTTGCACTAAAAGAGAGCAAGAGATGTTTTTATATGTTTTTTAGGTGGGATGGAGAAATGGTTGGGTGGAAAATTTTAACAAATTCTGCCCAGGCTGAAGCTTATTTTTCTGTTCAGGCTGGCATCAGCCAGAGATATGGGTTTATTGCCTTCAAACATCTATATTTTCCTGGGACAGTTGCTCCTCCCGCAAACCTAAGTTTGATTCCTGCCTGAATCTGACAATTGTAATGTGTAGATGTTATGGAAGAAGTATATAGGCTCTTCAAAAAAATTTTTTAATAAATTATTTTCAGTCAAACAAAACTTTGCAAATGACTTGATCAAAATTCTGTGTATAAAAGGAAAAAGACATTGAAAGTAACACAGGGACACAATTTGAACTGAAAGCCCTGTATGATTCATTCAAAAACCTGTGCTCTTTCTACTTCATCAAACAAGAGAAGTCAAGTGGGATAGTGGTAAAGAAATGTCTTTATGATTAAGAAGTCATTAGAAACCTTAGAGACCCTGGTTGTGTATTATGTTGGAGGAGGTAGACATAACTCTCAGTGATTAATGAATATGACTAAAGAAGAGGAAGCCAGAAATGACATAATATTCTGAGATATATGACTTGGGGAATGTATCCAAGAACAAAATCTTTAGGGAGGAAGCAGGCTCTTGAAGATTCTTAAGGAATAAGTGCAAGTGTCATGTTTTCATAATTTGGGGTGGTTTCCTCATGGGTATCCTAAGATTGCTGAAAAGAAACATGAACTTCAGCTCAATAAACAGTGCTTCTAATGATGAAAAAAATGAAATGCATGCAAATGCTAGTTATATGAACTGAACGTAATGATTGATAAGCAGAGATATGAATATAACTATGCAAAAGATAGGTTATTAAACACAGATTCTGGGCTTGTGTTACCTACATTATAAAGTCAAAAGGTCTTATCAAACATTGGGTACTTAAATGATTTTCTCTTCTTAAGCTGGCATTCCATCTGTTTTTATCCTAAAACCATGGTATGTTTCCTTTATCAATCACTAGTTTATCTATCTATCTATCTATCTATCTATCTATCTATCTATCTATACATATCAATATTCAACAATAACATATATATGCATATATACCTACAATGCTATTAAGGTATATTTATATAATTTATAATACATAAATATAATAATGTTTCTATATGAACAAAATATATGTGTGATTTTGTTAGGAATCTGTTACTTTTGGAAAACAGTATGAGTTGGCATGCGTAGGACTGTGGCATTTTGGATCACCTGCCTAAATAATCTCAATCCTTTTATTTCTAGTGCAGACTCTTAGCAGAATAATAATTGACATGTTAAATACCAAAGGTCTCTTAAGACATTGAACAATTTCAAAGGTTATATTATTTGAATCAAGAAATAAGAGTCCCTGCTGTGAGAGTTATATAGCCTATGCTGAATATTTCTAAAATACATCCCAAATCAGAGTTTTGATAGAAATGTGTGTGTGTAGGAAGTGTTTGAAAAAGACAATAATCTGAGGCAATCAAGAGATTCATCTCTTTCTTTCTATTCCTTTCTTCCTTCTGTTTCACTCAGTACTAGAAAAACCCCCTCACTTATTTCTGATACAAATCTATCATTTCTCCTCTATTCTAGCAAATTCATTACCTGCTTGGTGAATGGGAGCAATCCGTATTACCCAGGAAGGAAAGTACAGGATAACTGTTTAAAAAACTATTGTATTTTATTTTAATAAATAGTAGTTAGTATTAATATGGAAGAAATAAAAATGCTGTAAGAATTTCTAAGGTATTAACATTCTGAACTTTGTATAAATCAATACACTGTAATCAAAATGTATGAAGCCAGAAAAAGAAAATTAAAAACCTGACCAAACTCTGGAGAAATAGTTTCTTTCATAAAAACTGAAAGATTTTTTTTTATTTTTTAACAAATGAGTTCAGCTGCTACTGATTCATTTCTATTAATGAAATTTTATACAAATATAGACTTACAAATTACTAAATAAATTGGAACTATATTTGTGCATCTCATGCAGTTCAACTTTGAACAAAATAGAATTTATAAAATTCCACTTGAACATGTATACAATTATTTCAGCTATTCTAGGCAAATAGAGGAACTAAATCAGATATCTATTGATTTAAAATTTTTCAGTTTTACTCTCAAATAGGAAACAATGGAAATTAAATGTCTAATGATGACTAATGTATCATTATGACAACAATAAAAATACTTGTTTGACAAATATTAATAGAAATGTCATTTATGTAAGGCTTTTACTATAGTATATTAATTATAGAAATAGTATTTTATGAGTAGACATTTCATGGGGTTTTATAGTTTTTCATAGTTATTCAAGTGTGAGAACAAGGATAAGTTAACATTAACATTAGAAAAGGTAAGTTAACCTATACTTTATTTTTTGGGAGATATGTATTTCAAATATTAATGCTTTATCATTGCTACTGGCCAAATTGAAACAGGTAGGTAAAAAGTTGAATGTAAAAATATTTCACTTTGATTTTTACACTACCCCTGCATATCTTGGAATTGCTCTGCAATTGGATAGGAATAGTAATGTGTTTATAACCTGGTGAGCCTGGATGTTTTGTCTTGACTCTTGGCTAAAGTAAGAGCAAGTCCAGGACCTCATGGTTTTAGTGTGCTATTTCAAATATAAATTACCTTCTATTTCTTAAGACACTCTTATTTATACAAGATGTATGGTTAGAGAGGCTGATTTGATATCATGAATAGGGGTGTAAATTCCCAGTAGCAAATTTGAATGGGACATTTTCCCAAAGCAAGATTCTTTATGCAGATATTAATTCTTCTCCAGCAACAAAGTTATTTCTGCATATCGAAAGAAGATTTTGGAATGCCCACAAGAATCTCTAGATCATAGAGACTGTCTATGTTTTCTTTCTCCAGGTGTGTTATAGACTTTGTCTTAAGAAAATCCTACACGAATATCCTAAGTGAGACTACGAGTTTTTTCCTTATCTGTAAGTTATTACTGTTTCCAAATTTTGTTGATTTCACTTTTTCAAGCTTAACAATATGCTTACAACTCAGTTTATCAAACTTAATATTCATTTAAAACACTTTCATTAAAAATAGTATTAATTCCTTCAAACATTTCATGTATTTTTATTGATTTGCTATTTCTTTATTGACTTTAGACAATATCTTATTGTTACATAAGAAATGAAGTTCTTCAACACTTATCTATTTCCAAGTAGTTTTATTCTATAATTTCAACCAATGATGATTTTATTCCCACAGTTCTTTAAAGTACATAAAATGTGTTGGTATTTTAAGTTTTGATAAGTTGTGTGTGGGTAAATAAAATAAAATTGTACTTTTCTAATAAAGAAGATATTATTGGCCTCTCCTTTTTAGTATATTTCCTAAAAATATAATAGATTCCTAATAATGATTCAATTACTTTTTATTTACCCTACATCTCAGTCTTCTATTAGAATGATAGCACATATTCTAAAATTAACTTAAGACACTGTCATTAGGTTTATCAGGGACTATCAAAGTTGAAATTATTTGTTTCTCAAAGAAACAAATAAGAAATTTTAGTTGCTCTTTCTTTCTCCATTAGTATTTAAATGTGTGTGAAATGTCGTCCAGTCTATCAATGGCTGTCTAGAAGCTTGAATTCTGATAGCATACTTAATTATAAATTGTATTCTCTCCCTTCAATTCTAGTATGAAAAATTCTTTGTGTTGTTAGGATTTTTTTATTTCCTTTGCAGTTGTATATAAATTAATTCTAAAAATTAAAATCCAATGCAGAATGCTTGCAAATTTATGATTGTATAAATTTTATTCGTGAGAAAGATTGATAGGAAAGAATAGATGATATATTTTGCAGTCATTAAACCTGTCCAATTTGAATAAGAATGTTGGAGGCATCAGTGTGAAATGGATTCTCTTTACATAGTACACAATTGCTTTTGAAAATTTATGCCACAAATTGCATCCTAATTGGGACATGACTTTGATGGATTTTTCTTAATCTGGCACATTGAGTTGTTTTCTTTTTTCATTTTATAGCATGTATTTATGACTTCACTTTATTAATAAGCATACTAAGTGAGTGTCCTATATCATGTGTATAGATAGATCAATGAATCCTAGTCCATGTAGGAAGTTAAATACTGGAAGGGGTTCAGGGCATGTCACTTTGGCACGAAGATTATTTTGAGCTGGAAGCTACTGAAAACAGAAGGAGAAAGAAACATTTTAGAAGCTCTTTTATTTAATCAGAAGCAGACATTTCTGAGAAATGTGGACTACCATAAATATTCTCATCTGAGGAAGTTTTATGACCATGACAGAAAGTCAGTGCTGAGATACACATGCACTAGCAAACCTCATTCCTTTAGAGTCCTCCAGATATTTACCACCACACAATTTGCCACTCCTGAAAAACCTAAATCCTTTTTCCTTTGCTCATCAAGTTTTTACAGATTTATTGGTCTTTTTTAAGATGCTGTATAAACTCAAGTTCTATCTCCTCCACTGAGTTACTTACACATCACTTAGGCTTCCCCATGTGTGGTGTGATTCATATGTTCAACTCTGGTCTCATGTTACTATCTGTCATATAATTTGCAAAGCCCAAGCCAAACATACCTAGGAAGGCAAAGGAAAGAAACTTTGCTCACTGTGTAATCTGCAAATATCAAAAGGACAACTGAAAGGATAAGAAAAAACTGCCATTTTTCTCATCAGAACAAAGTAGAACATTATTTTCTGTAGAGCTTGACAGTGTCTTGGAATGAGAGACAAAATCAAAATAGAGAATAGGAGGCTTGATTTAATACAGAGCCTTCAATATTGATATATATGACTAGAATTGAGCAAGAATCATAATGTAATAATTGTAGATTTGTAGAAAAAGCCAGGGGGGAAATTTGAAGCATTGGATTCAAGAAAATTTAGTACACACTGCTTGAGGGGAGCAGAGGGCCAGGCAGGAGAGATCTGCTGTGCTATGTGTGTCCTCTCCCTGGCCAGGGATCAAACTTGCGTTGCAGTGTCTGCAGAAGCCCCACAGTAGGGAACTCAACCCCCTGCACTTACCAGGGAGGCCCTATGCTGGGTGTTTGATGAAATTTAAGCAACAAAACCATTTTCCTGAACTGGAAATCCTTGCAAAATGTTAATGAGAGTACAATAGCAAAGTCATATTAATATAGAGTTGTAGACTGAATTTTGAGCCACTAAAATTCATATATTAAAGTACTAACCCCCATTATCTTGATTGTAATAGTAATATCTTGATTTGTAATTGTAATATCTTGATTTGGAAATGGGGGTGATAAAGAGATAATGAAGGTAAAATAAAGTCATCTGGGTGGGTTCTAATATGAGCTGAAATACACATTTCTTATAGAAATATATAATTAGACAGACATGATAAGGCATAGAAGAAAAAACATATGAATACAAAAGGATAAGAGAAACCTCAGAATCAATTCAATCCAGTTAACAGCTTTATCTCAGATTCCTGGCCCCCAGCACATCTCAATAAATTCCAACTTAGTTTTCCTACTGAATTTCTATAGTCAACCCACCAATTGACTGGTTGATATTTGTTATAATAGTCCTAGTAAATATATGTATAGATAAACAGTTCAAGTAGCATCAGTATTCTGTGTTCAGACTAAACTTGTGGAGCAGTCACTTCTTACAAATTTATTTTTTCAGTATGCTCCTGATTTTATTACATGCATTATAGTTTCTATTGTATCTGTTCACTGGGGTCAGTTTTTATATTGGGAACATATACCTGCAGGTAATATTTTTCAGCAATTTCTATGTGTAATGTATCTATATTAACTTTACCTGTTCGATTTATATCAATATTTTTATTAAGATAAAATTGTTTTACAGTTCTGTATATTACTTAGAGGTATAGGATTACCCCTTTTGGTATATGTTACCTCACCATACCCACCACTAAGGTACCTATATTCCTCCACCATAGTTAACTGTACTTTTTTTCTGGCCAACTCTTGTCTCTTTTGACATGGGCCATTCTCACAGGTGAGAGAGAGTATCTCACTGTAGTTTTGATTTGGATTTCCCTGAAGATAAGTGATGATAACTCAAAAAATTTACAAATTCTTTTGACTATAGAACTATATTCTATTTCATGTCTCAAAATAGTCTGTTATTTTCTAACACTTATTATTGTTTAACAAAATTTGAAGTAAGCAAAATTTGAAGTAAGCATATGTGTTTTATGTTCTAATTTTTAAAGTATGAATTATACTTGCTTGTTATCAGTTATCTATTCATAAATATAGATTCTGTTCTTAACTGTGGATGCTCATTAAAATCTTTCATCAGGAAAGTTTTCAATGATGTAAAGGACCATATGTCAGATCAATGAGGTCAGAATTTTTGATACAAGGACTTTTTAATCACATTCTAAATGTTCCCTCGGTGATTAAAGGTTTACTGGAAATATCTCTGTGTGTGTGTGTGTGTGTGTTCTTCACAATCGTTGTTTATTCTGAACTTGAGTGGCAAGTTTGTAGGCATGGTACTTGTAGAAATGATGGTCCCGTTAGCAAGCTTAATATTAAAGCTATTTTCAAATTCAACCAACTTTAGTAAAATATAGATGATGGTTTTATTTTGGCACAATTAATTTATGCTAGCAATTCCTGTTCCTTCTGGATAGATCATTGCACATGTAAAAAGCATAGCTCTAGAAGCTGACACTGCAATTTTGATAATTCTCACAACATGAGGGTGAAACTACAAGGTAGGAAAGCATGATTGGCAAACATTTCAGTCATTGACATAACCTGCAGTCAATAGCCCTCTCTGCTAGCAGTGCATCTCTCCCCTCTCTGTTCTTAGCTTTGTGATTCTCTATGCTGCTATTGGGGTGAGCAGTTCTGTTGCAGCTGTTTCCTATGTGTGTACTGGACCATGGCTCTCTGCACTATCTTTGATGTTGCTGTAAGTTTCCATCTGCCTCTTTATATTCCAACATGTGTCAAAATCTCTATAACAACAATTATTTCTTTTCTTTCTATCTCTCTGCACTTTTTACTTTTTTTTCCTCAAGGAATCATGAAAAGGAGAGAAGAGACATATACTTGGTATATAGTTAGAAATAATGATTCCATTCACATTATGCTTTCTTTTCAAATGTCTGCGTACAGGACTATGGACTAAAAATTAATACAACAGATAAAGTAAAACTACTTATATTCAAATAACTATGGATTTATTTATATGAATATTTTGAAATTAAGAATTAGAGTTATTTTATTAAGGTCTTAAAAGGACTTTTAAACATAATCTATGTCATACAAATTACAACTCTAGTGTTTTTGTTTTCCATTTACTTTCAAGTGTATGCACCATATAACTGGCTTGGATTCATTTTTTTCACTACATCCTGACTGCTGAGAGATGTCTGCTCTTGTGATTTCATCTCCTATCTGCTCATGAATAATTTTCAAAAACTGAGCTCTTATATTTAGACAGCTTTCTTGCAGTGCAACACCTCATTGCCTACACTGCGGGGTAGCCTGGATGCCTGCCTTGCATGTCAGGTTGCGTATATCAGAGACAGAATTTTACATTTTCATCTCAAGTGCCTCAATACTGCACTACTTAGAGTCATTAAAGAAGTATTGAGAATTTCTGTGTTTGGACTTTAATTAAATTAAAACAACATTTATTTAGTGGTATATCAATTTTAGTGGAAACTAAACCAGGTACTACATATCCATAGGAGAACTACAGTGTCAAAAGAAAAAAAAAACAACTAGGTTAGTTTCATTTTTAGTACAGAATAATAAATAATGACTTAAACATGCTTTCAAATATTAACTCCTGTTGTCTTGGAGGAAATTTTTTTTGACAGCACCTTTTTATTTCATTTTTAGAAATTAATTAATTTAGTTTTAATTAAAATCATATTTGGATATAGCACCCAAGATGCTGGGATCATTTTTATCATCTCAGTGGTATCACCTCCTTAATCTCCACAGGTAGAGGCAGAAACAGCAAGCATTTTGTTCAATCTCTAGAAGGTATGTTGAGATAATACTTGGGAAATTCTAAGATTTAAAACAATAGAGTGAGTGATGTCAGTGAAAATGGTGTAATAGATAGCTGCCCTGGCCCAGTATTCCCCAGCAACATTGATAACTCAAGCAGAAACTGTCAGAATCAATCTAGTCTGTATTCTGTAAAACAAGGAAAGATTTATAACAACCAAAATAAAATGATGAATCAAGAAAAACAGAATGGAGGATGTTCAGAATGCTTTTTGGCATTTTCACCTGCCCTTGACATACCCTTCTTCCAAGTTCAGGACAGATTGGAAGATGATAACCCTTGTTCCCAATGTCAGCAGACAAAAGAGTGAGCCTGGACCCTTCCAGCCAATTCCACACTCCAAAAGCAGAGGTGTATAAGCTGGGCATGAACCAGCCATGTCTGCTGCTCCACTTGCTAGAGATCAGGATGAACCCATGAGCCCTGTTCCCAAGTCTGGGGAAGGACTCTTGGAACCCTCTGGTCAAAAATGAAAGAGGAACCTATTGACATCAGTTTGGACAGGCATGTTCTTACCTAATAGGAAAGGGGTCCTTGCCCTTGATTATGGCCAGGAAAAAATTCCAAGTCATCTCCAATCAAAGCAAAGCAAAGCTTTAGTTTGCAATATTATATATGGGAGGAGTCCTAGTGGGTAGTGTTGATGGAAGAACAACTGTTCCAATAGTAAGGATTCCTGGCTTCAATCTGGTGCAGGGGGGATTCTCGCATGCTTTTTCTGAGGTTTACTTCACAGTCACTCCTGGGGTATTGCCTTATTGTCCACAGGAGGAATTTCTAATTCATTGCTTCTACTATGCACCCAGGGTGTAGTTTTATCAACCCCAGCAGACTGGGGTGGGTGTCTGCCAGGACTTTTCTGGCATCCTGAATGTAATTGGCCATTAATTTTCTTTAGGCATTGCTCTCCCTGTCCACACTGCCTAACAGAGTCAGCATTTATTGATTTGTGAAAGAGCAAGGAGAAATCTGGGGAGAATCCTCTGGGCATGAAAGATTCAACCAAGTGCCAAGGCTAGGGATTTGTGTAGGGTTTAGGGTTGAGGTTTGAGGACAAAGGAATTAAACTTTATTGGCTGAGAAAGCAAGGAAAGTCAGCTTGGCTAAAGTCTACTTGACTGTCAGAGTGTGTTTCACTCATTGTTGCTGGTTGTGAGCACCACTCTCCAGTAACCTGGTGGTTCTGCATGACCGTATCAACTCATGAGTGAACAGCTCATAGTGTCTCTGTCTGAAGCTCCAGATTGAAACAGTCTGGTTTCAGGTCTGTAACTGCCTTCTTCAACAGCTAATGGAGTAAGCTGTAAAGAGATGGTTCTGGAATGCACAGACTAAGGAAAATTTAGTGGAACATAAAACCACCATGGACCAAGGGGATGTATGCAGCAGGTGCCTGGGCTGAGAGTTATCACATTTGTTTAACTTCTTGTTTACCACCCTGTGGGAAGAGCAAAGTTCTGTCCTTAATCCCTGCCTTGTTTTTGTCCCAGGACCCTTCTTTTCTCTGGATCTTGGTCCCTGGTTCCAGAAAGATCAGAATAGAATGTATGCTCAAAAACCGTGCTTGTCTGTTCTGACCTATGAAGGATTACTTGAAATAGGCGACAAATTGTGTTTGTTTACCCTAACTTGGAGCTCAGTCAGTTTTGAAAATGTCTGGGATTGCCTCAAAACATGATAAGGTAAATGAAAACTCCGTAGTCACTAGGAGAAAAAGAATACAGTTGAAACAAACAATAAAATACCAAAGGGTTGGAGGAAAAGCTTAAGAGAGTTTCTTTGCCTGTGTATACTGGGGAATTTTGAAAATCACCTGTATGCCTAGGGTAGGACACATGCTCAGAAAATAGTGGATACCTTGGCTTTTCTCTCTGACTGTCTCTGTAAAGGCTAATGGGATGTGAAAGCACCAGTAGACTCTTAGTAACCTGTTAATGTTGATAGAGTGCCACATCACAGAAACAATCTAGAAAGACTGGGAAATAATTATTTTTTCCCTTTTATTTTCCTCCCTTCCTCTCTTGAGAAAGTCACTTTTAAGGAATTAACTACCAAAGCCCTAACTGAATTTTGTACATAGTACATTAATTAAGCTCACCACTAAAAGTCCAGCTCTTTCCATTACACTACAACACATTCCTTTTACCCTATTTGCCAACCTGCTTTCCCTTCTGGTAAACATTAATTTGGTCTTTGTCACTTGTATTGATATGGTAATGACCCTGACTGATCAAAATGGGAATGGGTGTGCAATGGTGACAGAATGACTTCAGGTGGTAAGCAGTTTTTAGGAAGACACTGGTAAATTGACATGATGAAAGCAAGGGCAGATAAAAACCTGGTTGTTCAGACAGGCACCACTTGAATCAAAATTATCAAGGATCTAGATGAAATGCCTCTGAGAAGTGACATAAATATAGGCACCCAGTTGGAGGCAATTTGAGATGCTAATAAACTACATCTCTATAGTCCTGGAAACTTCCAGAGAGTTTGTTGAAATCTATGGGACTATCCCCCTTATAAGAGGCATTCCTTTCTCCATGCAGTAGGACTGACTCCTTAGTCTCCCGAGACTGTTATTATACTATGTTTGCCCACTCTGTTGCCAGTACTCAGATTTTTCTAAGAGGTTCATTTCCTTCCTCCATTTTTATGACCAATTTTGTTATATGTTTATATTATTGCAACATATTTCTACTCAACAGGTTCATATTGTAGTTATGGTATTTGGATTGAGTCCTAAGCGAAGCCTTCCTTCTTCTCAAAAGTTAGCACTCTAAATCTAAATATATGGAACCTGATAAAACAGTCTTACAGTCCAAAAGTTTATTTTTTTTATTCAGTTCATTCATTGGTAATACACACATATAATGATGCATATTTAAACATAATATTAACATATGTTGTTACTTCAATAAAAAATATTTAAAAGATTACAAAAGTGCTTGCTAAATAGAAACTAAAGGAAAAATAATGTCAGAGACTACATATGATAATAATACAAGCTAACATCTTAATAACAAAGACAAACAACCAATTAAAATTAGAAAAAGAATGTGTATTGACTTTGCAAAGAAGATATACAAGTGACTAAAAGGCACATAAAAATATGCTCAACATCATTAGCCATTAATGAAATATCAATAAAAACTATGAGATAACACATTACCAGCTAGGATGGTTATATTCAAGAGAGAAAGACAGGAGAGAAAGATGGAGACAGTTTCAACTAAATAAGCATGTTCTCATTTAGTAACTTTGATATCATCTTGATAAGTTTTAATAATACTTATGTCAGAGTTCTCCCCTTTATAGACTACTTCTGTTGTGGGGAAAGGATCCTGAACAAACCCCACAAATGGGTTTTATGAACCCCTACCCCCACCCACTCCCCTCCTACCCCAGACCAAAAAGATCCAAGACACCAAGGACTACAAATCCCAGAATGTCATCACCAAGGAAGAAAGGATCTCTCGTAACTAAAGTTGGAGTTTAGCAGCCAAGCTTGGTATATAACCAAATATGTGGGCCTTGGGGGTTCCTTGGTTTTTCACCAGCTTTCAGTGTGCTATTAAGGTCCCAGCTGAGCAGAACTGATAGGACACATTCACCAATTTCTCTCTCTCTTTCTCCCTGGGTTATTCATTTCATCATGATCCCTTTTGGTAAATAAACCCTTTATTCAGCTTTTATGTGAATGCCTGCAATTGAGCCTCATAAGTCTTTTTAAGTGTGCAGGTGAGGACCCACGGTCAGTCAACCCACTTCATATTGAGGCTGCCCTGTAACTGTTCATATAATCAAATTCTCAAGGAGGTGAGAAATAAATAAAGGCATTAAGGTACTGAGTCAGCCTCTTCCACAATACTTATATAGTTGTTTCTTTGTTTTTTCCCCAAGATATCCAGGGCAGGCTATTTCCAATGTCTCCTTGGCACATGTAAGGGCAACTGATGCCCTATGTGTTTGGGGAGTAACTGTTAGTATTCCCTTAGAGAATGAAGATGTAATGTCATCTCCAGAAATAGCTTTTCTATTATACATATATCTCAAAGCAGGGGAAATAACTAGAGACAGGTTTTGTCTCACGTCATTTCTTGAAAGGCCCCTATTCCATTTCTTAGTTCATGATATAAACTCTCAGTTTGTACCACTTATAGCCATGTAAATTTCATTATGTATATAATTAAATTTGGTCTTTTTCTTCAACTAATCTCTCTGATGTCAATTTGGTTTGCTCAATCAACCCAAGGAGAACCCAACCTATGTGGGAATTCACCCTTGTACTTTTAATGTATGTACTCTTAATGAAATGTACTCCTAATGAAATAATGTGTTCATACTGACGAAACATGAATTTTTTTAAAGTTTGTACAAAAAAACCCCATGATTTTTACTGTTAAAAGGCTAATGCAATTATAAAACATAATAGGTTTAATGTAAAAAATATCTTACAATTGAAATGACTATTTCAGAACTTTTTCTCAATCACACAAAGTCATATTTAAGTCAGTGTATATTCACACCCACTGAGAATTTGATCATATCACATATTTACTGCATTGACTAAGAAGTTCCACCTTTTTTGCATTTTTTAAGAAATCATACATGATGTAGAATCTATTAAAATTATTGTAATTAAGTAGTGGATATTATCATTCAAAGTAATATGAATATGTAAATGAATGTTCTGAGTAAATATTTGAGATTTATTTAATCTATAGCTAAATATTTGTACTCCATTTTTCTTCTTTTTTTCTTCTCCTCAGGCCATTTGAATTCATTTAACTATCACCCAATGATACTACCCTCATTATTCATGGGAACAGAAGCAAAGAAAATAAAGAAGCTTTTGTTCTTAAGCAGTCAAAACAAGGCATGCCAACAATAGTAACAAAGCAATGGATTCAGTAGTAATTAGAGATTTGGAGTCTCTTTGTGAAACTGTTATTCCACAGAAACTTTTAATCTTTCCTGTTTCTCATATATTCTGTGGTTCTGACTTCTATCAAGTGACATGTGGATTTTGTGCCTCCAGGAAGTTTCTAAACTAAGTACATGCACACAAGTTTCTTCTCCAAGACTCAACTCCTACAAGCAAACTTCCTTTAGGCTAAATTACTTGAATATATAAAGACATTGATTTACTAAATTAATTTTTATTGAGCCCCTGTTAGTACAAGGTTATGCAATTAAATGGTATGTTGCAAAATAGTATATAAAATAGTTTACATTTGTCTGTGTGAAGGTTTTGAAAATGCAACTATCCAAGGTTAATTACTAGCTAAAATAAAAGCAGTAATTTTAGTAGGACAGTGTTTTGTTAAGTAAAGCAGAAATATGTTTATGACTTTCTGTGACCATATTTTGTTAAAGGTTACCTCACAGAATGTAATTACAACTTCAAGATGTAGTGTGAGCAACTGTTATAATTTAATATCAGTGAGTAAAATATTTAAACATTTTTATGGTGTTGAGTGAGCAAAACGCATTGTAATTTTAACAGTAATCAACAGGAAGAATAATGATGCTGTTTTTGCCATGTCTCATATTTGAGACAAAAAAATCCTATGCTGAAGCAAAAATGTATAGCAGAAAAAAAGAAAAGAGGGAAGATTTTTAAAACTCTTCTTCTAATTGTTTAAAAGAAACGTGGTTTAAAAACCTTGTTTCCATTTCTTCCTCTCAATAATTTTGATAACTAGGAAGTCCTTCTTGTTTATCTAAAACTGAATTACTTTTATGAACAGTCAGTCCAGTCAACATGAAATTTGGCAGGGACTAGTATCTCTGAACTACTTCTTGGATTAACCTCTGTAGTGTAATGGAGGTTGTCAGACTCGTGGGAGTGATGGTAACTACAGTGACAGAACACCTGGTTATTGCCATTCCAACCCTCAATAATAGATGCCCAAACATACCCCCAGACACTTGCAGAATTTCTAGTGTGTTAGACCATGACAGTTGATAAATTATTACCAAATACATCTAAAAATGGGTTTCTAAGCTTTTGTCTCTGAAGAAAAAGATATAATTTGCATACTGGGAGCACAACATGGCTAGATATATCACAACAAAAAAAAATAATATGCATGTATATATATGATAAAGTATAAAATAGGAGATATCAAAATTAGGCAATTAACTAATGTAAAAATTGGAATTTACAAAGTAGCTTATATATAATAAAATTCATGTTTTCCGAATAAAAAAAAATGAAGATATATGTTTTGCACAAGAACCTAATAGAGCTAGAAGTTACTATAGAACATTAGCAACAGAAAATAGAACCAAAGGTATAATATTAGTATTGGGGGCAATTCTACATTTAATATTTAAGTTAAAAAATTGTAAACATCCATGTTTGTTTTTTCTGGTAGCCGTAGAAGCGCCAGCACATCCACTGGGACACGCAGAGGTACGAGTCATGGAGTAGGTCTGCAAGGCAATACACTGCTGCCCAGTAAGCAGCCCTCTTGCTCTTTATCGGCAATAACACAGAAGCACGATTGATCCTATGACAATGGTAGGGAAAGTAGGGTCCGGGAGACAAAGGACATTCATCTTCTGGGGAACAGGACCTCAAATGGATCAAAGATGATAATCAATTTTATAGGGAACAGGGGAGGACATGTTGGCCTTGCATGCAGGGAGTACTTTCTGTGCAGGTGCTTGGGATAATTTTGGGCTACTCCCGGACCATCTTGGACTCTGACCACACAGTCAGTCACGGGCTACCTAGGCGACCCGTCCGCCTGTGATGTGGGCCATTTTCCTGAGGTAGTCATGGGGGAGTGCCTGTTCTGAATTTCACACACACATAGGAACACACACATAGTCCTAGCACACACAGGTGCAAAGTTCTAAGGTGGGAGAGAGGCCACAGTTTTTCACGATATATGTGAGATCATCACAGATTTCCTGCCACCAAAGGGCCCACAGTCCTCTACCACATTGCACTGCACTGCCCGTCCCCTCCCCCTCCTCTACTCTCCCCCTCCCCTACCTCATCATCTTGATATCAACAGTCTGATTTCAAGGGTCAGTCTTACAACTTGTCCTTGTGTGATCCTTTGTATGATTTCTCTAGATTCCCCATGAAAGTGAAACCATCTAGTATTCATCTTTCTCATTCAGACTTACTTTACTTAGAACAATTCCTTCTAGTCCATCCTGTTGCCACAAATAGCATAAGTTTATATTTTTAAATGCTTAGTAATATTCCATTGTGTCCATATAAAATTAGCCATCCTACCCAAAACAATTTATAGATTGAGTGCAATCCCAATGAAAATCTTAATTCTATATTTTAATTGCATACAATGAAAAATATAAAGTAAATTACTATAAGAAGTTAATTTTCCTTGGGGAGAATTCTAATACCTACTTCCTCCATTGAATTTTCTCATTTCAACGTTCCTGTTTTTATTTAAAGAAATTCTTTATTGCATGCTGTGTGAACTTAATAATGGACTCATAGTTTAATGATTTCAGAAGATTTGTCTCAACAAGTCAACAAATCAACTCAGCCAAATGAGTCCACACTGGACTTTCATAAGCAGCACTTATTTCCACATTTAAACAAACCTTATAAAGAAAATAATATATTTGCATGTATTAACATGGTACATAATTTTCATATACAAAATTATGACACGGTTAAAGTAACAAAAAATGTACACTTGCAGTGACCCTTGAACAGTACTGACTACCTGTATAATCAAAAATTCATTTATAACTTTTGACTCTCCAAAGCCCTAACTGCCAAAAGCCTGCTGTTGATTAAAAGCCTTACATAAATAGTTGATTAACTCATTTTGTATTTTATGTCTATTACTGCATTCTGACAATAAAGTAACCTAGAGTAAAGAAAATGCTATTAATAAAATCACACGGAAGAGAAAATACACTTACTGTATTATATTTATCCAAACCATAAGTTTATGCCATTTGTTTATAAGATGAATAGTCTGTCAGTATGGACATCAACTGAAAACATGAAGGAAACCAATCCAGAAAAATTGTTGTCCAGATTTTTGTTGTACAACCAAATGACAGGTGGAATGGTGTTTTTCTTTTCCATTCAAGGTCAAAGGATTAGAGCTTTAAGCTAAGGGTAGTCCTGATCATAAACTCAACTAAATTTGTACAAAGTAGTAGAATTATTCTATCTTTTCTTATATAAAATACTGATGGTCATCCCTTCATACTAATAATTGTCCTCTGTGGCATTTATATTCCAAATGTGAGTGGCTTCGTGTGCATTTAAATACGTCTTTTTTATCATTTACACCATAAAATATACATAAATATATTAAATGTTAAAATTGTAGTATATGACCACTTACAGACCATTCAGGGCAACTGCCAATCAGTCCAGAGACATGTAAACACATGAAAAATCGCAGGATTAGATCACAGCTCCAGAAAATCAATGAGTGCAACTGTCCAGGCACATATCTTTTCTCCTCAGTGATTGTCTTCATGGTGTCTGGACACTGCAGTCTCTTCACCTGTTACCTTGCCATTTTATAAGGCAGGATTCTTTCTAAGATTATCAAACCATCTTTGCTGGCACCAAATTCTCCAGTTTTAGATCCTTCCCTTCCTTGTGCTTTTTAAGTTGTCATATAACAAATTTATTTTTTCTCTCAACTCATATGAGAGCCTATAGGTATGCATTTCTTAGAGCAACCCTACACCTACATAATATGCATTTTTCAGTACAAGATAAAAAGGAATGTCATAAAAAGTGCAAGTTTTTCATGCCTGCTGGCATAGCTTGAACAATGACTTCACAGATTTCCTTTTCTTTTTTAACAATGGTCCTTACTCTGGATTCATTTATCTTGAAATGGCAAGTACCACAGATGCAGACCTCAATCTATGGTACATATCAAGGAATTCAACTTTTTCTTGTAATGTCATGACTTTTCTGTTCCTTGGGAGCAATTCCAGCATCACTAATAGCACTTCAGACGGCCCCCATAGTGTTATTTAAGGTTTATGGTATGGCACTAAACATGGTGAAAAATACCCAAGAACAGTGAGAGATCACTTTTTACTGTGATCCGCAATTTTGAACTGCTCACACAGAGGTGTTTCGAAGGTTTTAAGTAGATACAATACTTGAGTTCACTGTAACAGCAACAGGAAGCAGTAGCTACAAAATTACTACAGCAGTACCATATGTACTAGTTGATTTTATGGAGCTGTGATCTAATCCTGCAATTTTTCATGTGTTTACATGTCTCTGGACTGATTGATAGTTGCCCTGAATGGTCTGTAAGTGGTCATGTACTACAATTTTAACATTTAATATATTTATGTATATTTTATGGTGTAAATGATAAAATAGACTTATTTACATGTATGTTATGCTTTCAATATACCTTTTTCTTAATTTTAAGACTTATTTTTATTTATTTATGCATACAAGAACTGGGGCATGGGTCAGAGACGTGTGAGATGAGAGGATTCACCAGGGAAGGTGTGGGGAGCAGAACAGGTACATCTACTGAAATAACACTGCTGGGGGAGCAACAAACAGACTAAAAAGATCTGCTGCACTGTGTGGGTCAGCTCCCTGTCTTGCATTGTGCCATGTAGGTTAGCTCCATGGTGGGAACTGAACTCAGGGTATAGTGGCTGGAAATAGCTTGAATGCACTGTGACTTAACCCCTGCACCACTAAGGAGGCCCCATTTTTCTTATTTTTTTTCTTTGTATATTGAAAAAAGTTCACATAAATGTGGGTCTGTATTGTTCAAATCTGTATTGGTCAATGATCAACTACATTTTAGTTTACTTTTTTAAAATGTTTTTTAATTAGAGAAGATTAATTTTAACGTTTGTATCCAGATAAAGTTAAATGTGGAAATTTCTATCTGTAATTTTGGTTTCGTCACTTTCTTCGTACCCTCTTTGCAACTATGTCTACATTGTATATCAGTACATGGTCACATATTTATGATATAGATGGTATTGATTTTTTTCTCATTAATTTTTTTTATTAAAATATTTTAAAATTTACATATACTTGCTATTAATTGTAATCCCCATGTATTCCCCATCACCATCTCACCAGTACACTATCACCTCAGTCCCTCGTGTTCCCATCTTCCCTCAACCTTCCCCCTCCCC
>JAGFMF010011629.1:7627085-7670534 GCA_019455555.1 Galemys pyrenaicus
TGGTATTTTTCTTTTGCCTTCTGACTTGCTTCGCTAAGCATAATCCCCTCCAGATCCATCCATGTTCCCATGAATGAGTCTAGTTTTTCATTTCTGAATAAAAACAAATTGTAAGATAAGTGTAATTTCATTATGGTTTGTTTATATAGAATTTTAGATAACAATAGAAATTACTGGCTCAGACTAATGGTTTCTTTTTTTTTAAGATTTATTTTGTTTATTTACGTGTACAAGAACTTGGGTATAGAAGAGAGCTGTGGGGGCTATGAGAGGATTCAACAGCGGCAGAGTAGGGAGCAGAGCAGATAGATCTACTAAAGTACTCTGCTGAAGGGAACATCAGACAAGACAGGAAAGGGCTGCTGCGCCATGTGGGTTAGTTCCCTGGGAGGGGATCAAACTCATGACTCAGTGGCTGGTGATAGCTTGATAGTGCTAAGACTTCACCCCTGAACCATCACAGGGAGGCTCCCAATGGTTTCATTTTTATACCATTTTAATTGATATGCTCTGAAGATCATTCATTATGCTGAATAAGTTTATTTTTTAAAGATTTATTTATGCATACAAGAACTGGGGTATAGATTTATTTATTTATGCATACAAGAACTGGGGTATAAGCCAGAGGTGCAGGGTGGGTGAGAGGATTCACCAGACGCAGAGTGGGGAACAGAACAGGCAGATCTACTGAAGCACACTGGTGAGGGGAGCAGCAAGCAAGACAGGAGAGGTCTGCTATGCCATGTGGGTCATCTCCTTGGCTGAGGATTGAACTCATGCTGCAGAGGCTGTGATGCTTCACAGTTTGGTGCTTAACCCCTTGCAGCACCAGGGAGGCCTTGAATAAGTTTAGAGCACTGCTGATGACAGAAAAAGCTGAATGTTTCATTAGATCAGGCACTTATCACATGGACCATTACAACAGACTATCTCAAACCATGTCTAGATACACCAGTGGTTCTCAAAGTCTGGTCCAATATTCCCTACCCAAAAGCCATAGACAATTGAAGAATTCATAAAAAGATGTAGACCCTATGTTTTGATCCCAGTAACAGACCATGATTTCAAATTGCCAATCTCAGTACAGTTTATCAAATTCTGAAAAGCTGTTGGTAAAGGAATATTAAGGCTATTGCTTTTCCAAAGACATCCATTTCTATAGATATCCGCAGGAGAGGTATTATAGAGTGAGAGAGAAGGTCTGGAAGGCCATAGAAGCTAATAGATAAAGACCACAGGTTTAATTTCTAAAAATAGATTATCATGGAAGACTATGTATGGGTGTCTTGGTGGTAATTATGATAACAGACAACTGAATGGCATGATCCTATACCCCTAAATTATATATAGTGTTGTAAACCAATGTTACCTCACTAAGAAAAATAAAATCAAAATTATGTCAGTTATAGAGCAACTATTATTTCTTCAATATGGAGCTTATAAGAAACAAAATTATAATTATCTTAGGTTTGTAAAAACATGAGGTTAACAAAGAAACCACAGATGTGCATTTCAAAAACTTATGCCTGCTGATTAGCAAACTAAGACTTGGATCCTTAAAATTTGACTTTAATATCACAATGTTTTCTTGATAATTTAGAAAGTTTACTAATGTAATATTCAATTTCCTAAAGAAATTTAATTTATCAAAATGTACTCATGTTGTAATAGGAAATCTAAAGTTATCTTAAGTAATGAAAATTATTTGATATTAAATGATTATACACAAAATTATCTAGATTTAGATATTTTAGCACATTATTTAAAATAATACATATTTTCAAATTAATACAGATTTTTAATGAATAAAAATAGTTAATATTTCTTTAATTCATTTTAGGGTTATAATATTGACATGAAAAAAGTGAATATGAGAAAGGAGCATATGAAAAATATAAATAATGTAAGTAAGATTTAACATCAATATCATTATATCAAAATGTGTATTTAGCATTAAGAAGTGAAGGGTAATGCAGCATTTTAAATTGCTTAATGTATTACATAATAGACAAATTAGAAAGCTATTTGATAATCAATATTCTTCGTGATATGGTGTCTCACTGTTTTAGTGCGCTAAAGGATATCTATCAGAGTGAATGCAACTGTAAATATAAAAAAATGAAAAATTCATTTCATTGAAAATCAGAGAAAACTGACACAATTAATCTTAAGTTTAAAAACTGCAATTACTTTTGCAAATGTATAAAAAAGATTTTGGAATGTTAAAAGTAGTGTCATTTGTAATCGTGAAAATTTTCATGAGTCCTGATTGTCCTTCAACAGAATAGAAGACTATCCCCAAAATCCCCCAAATTGTTGCATCATTATGTTTATCATCATCCAAGATTCTTTTTTTTTTAAAGATTTATTTATTTATGCATACAAGCACTGGGGTACAGGCCAGAGGTATGGGGTGGGGTGAGGATTCACCACAGAGAGCAGGGAGCAGAACAGGCAGATCAACTGAAGTACACTGCTGAGGGGAGCAGCGGGTGAGGCAGGAGAGGTCTGCCTTGCCATGTGGGTCCCCTCCCTGGCCGGCATCAGGGATCAAACTCGTGCTGCAGTGGCTGCGGTCTGCCTCATAGTGCGTTGCTTAACCCACTGCGCCACCAGGGAGGCCCTCATCCAAGATTCTAACATGCATAATATTGAGAAAAAATATTTTATCATGAAACACAAAGTTTAATCTCATGAAAAATAATGCTATATATGTCATTAATGATGAATATATCTATAGTAAAATGACATAGAGATGCACAGGGATAATGGAAACTAAATACAGTAGTTACTTCTGGGGAGAAAAGTAAGATAAATGCACTCACAGATATGGGTGGTCGTTCCTAAAGTCTATTGTCAAAATTTTATAGTTTAAGCTGTACAGTTGATGCATCATTATTCACGGTGACATTATTTACTCTTTTTTATTTGTCTTAAATGTTGCATAGAAAATTTTCAAAAATGAAGTATGAATACTGCTTTGATAGACTTTAGTTCTACAGTTTTATTTCTAGGTCTAGCAAAATATTGAAGTGCATAAATTTTGCATAATTCATAATATAAAATGTACATAATGTATATTGCATGTAAACATAGTTAAGCATGTATGGATATATATGTATTGCACTGAAATAATACACACAATCTAGAAATGTTCCATAACAAAATAAGAGGGGGCCTCCCTGGTGGCGCAGTGGGTTAAGCAACGCACTATGAGACAGACCGCAGCCACTGCAGCACGAGTTTGATCTCTGCTGTTGGCCAGAGGGGTACCCACATGGCTAGCGGACCTCTCCTGCCTTGCCCGCTGCTCCCCTCAGCAGTGTGTTTCAGTCAGTCTGCCTGTTCTGCTCCCCACTCTGTCTCTGGTGAGTCCTCACCCCCCCCCCATACCTCTGGCCTGTACCCCAGTGCTTGTATGCATAAATAAATAAATCTTAAAAAAAACAGGAGGAACCATTACAAAGATGTAAAAATAATGTATCATATTGGGAGAAATGAATTGGTATTTTTTTATTATATGTGGACATAAGTCTAAATAGCTTATGCTTTAATTACACAAAAAATAATTTTAATATGTAACTTGCATGTTTAGAACTAACTTAGTTATTTTTAGATCATTTATCAAACTTTGAAGAAAAGAAATATTGCTATGGAGATTTTGCTTATCATCAAACTTAAGCCTGAAAAAAGTTAAAAATTTTGCACTTATTGAAACACTATGCTTTTGTTTATATTTTGGAGCTCTAGAGCGTGAAACATGTCTGAGTTACTGCCAAGTTTTGAAACTAAAGCTTCTACTCCCACTTAATATAAAATTGTTCTGTTATTAATTTAGATTAATTTATATCTTAGTGGTACTGATCAATCATCATATTGACAACAGCTCAAACATTATATAGTTTCATTATGGGTAGTAGCTGAAAGAACAGCAAACTGCCCATGAATTATCTGCACCTCCCAGGGAAAAGCACATTCTAAATCCTACAATTTGGTTCTGGGCCATCACAGAGTCCTCTGGCCTATAAAGAGGACTTTTTTATCCAACAATTTAATTTTTTTCTTCCTAACGATTTTGGCTTGGGTTCATAACTTGCTTATAGGGATTCACAGATTTTTAAGCATCCAAATATGCAAAATTACCACATTCATACATATTACCCAGTAAGTCCGTCCCTCCTCAGTATGGCTTGTTCATCTGTGATCTGACAGATGGATTCTACCCACAGGCAGAGAAAACCTGTTTTAAAAATAAAATTAATTAAATCAAAATTAAAATAATATCAAATTACAAAGAATTTTTAATGAATAAAATTGTATTAGAACACTGATAGTGTTGTTTCAACATTCATTTTCATCTGTCATGAAATCACATGTTTTATCTTTGTTGTCTAGTTTATGAAAGTGTCATTTATCAAAAATCGGTAGGTCAGTGCATTTGCAAAAGAATGAAGTGGCACACACTGACTCCTTACACATATCCATCTTCCCCATCCTCAGGGTTAACAAATGGCCTGATCTTGTTTGAAGCAAAAAATGAACTCAGCCAGTAACAATTGATAGTGAGTGAAATAAAACAGGATTGGAATTCTGTTCCCCTTTTTTTCTTGTAGTCAGTGGTGGCTGTTAAAAATACTGCTCTTGCCAAAGACACATAAAAGAAAACCAGTTGGATGGTTGTAGCTCTTCAAGAAAAACTTTTGAGTTTCTTATGAAATCCATCAGTCTGTTCGCATCCTTTCCGTCTTTTCTTCCTACTGCAATTGTTCATGCCAACTTAACTTAGGGCAACCATTTAATTACCAAGAAAAATGCATGAAAATCACAAGCTATTGTTCTAAGGATGATAGGGGGAAATATATAAGAATCTTGTGCCTTTGATGGCATAAATGAGTAGCTGAATAATTATAGAAACAATCTATTTAAATTTCTTTACCTATTTAATACAGAACTATTCACATTATCTATACCTTCCCGAGGGAATGGTTGTGATTGCTGTTCCGTTTTTCAACTGACATGTCCACTTTATCTAAGTTGTCAAATATTTGGGCATAAAGGGATAACATTTTCTTATTCTGATTATAGTGTCTGTAATCTGAAAGTGATATATTGGTGATTTGTCTATCGTTCATGGCTCAGAGAGCTAGATGTGCAAAAGTTTTATTGATATTTCAAATCAGTTTATCATTAACATTGTCTTCTTTTTTTATCAACTTCATTGGTTTATACTATTATTTCACTTCTTATGACCATATGCTTGTTTTGAGTTTAATTTGCACTTTGAATATTAGATAATAAGTTTGAGACATTATTTTTAATCTGAATATTTAATGCTATGTATTTTCCATTGTGTATTGTTTTAATTGTCTCCCACAATATGTCATATATTGTTTCATCTTCTTTGAATTATTTATTTCTATTTCTTTCTATTCCTTTGGTGTATAGGTTTTGTGGAGAATATTTTTAAATTTTCAGTTTTGGAAATTTTCCAGATATCTTTATGTAATTAATTACTAGTTTCATTCTAGGGTTGTCACTGAAATTTATTTTTTTTTATTTTTAAATTTCATGTTTTATTTTATGACTCAGAATCTGATTTATCTTGATGAATATTCTGTGACAAACTGATATTATAATTTAGAGTATTCTGTAATGTCAATTTAGTCAGTTTGATTGATAGCATTGTTTATCTTTTCTCTATCCTATTTTTTAAAAGATTTATTTATTTATGTATATAAGAGCTGGGGTACAGGCCAGAGGCACGGGAGGTGAGAGGATTTACCAGAGACAGAGCGGGGAGCAAAACAAGCAGATCAATCGAAATACATTGCTGAGGGGAGCTGCAGGTGAGGGTGAGGCAGGAGAGGTCTGCCGTGCCATGTGGGTCCCCTCCCCGGCCGAGGATCTAATAGCTCTGCTGTGCCATGGGTGCTTCACAGTGTGGTGCTCAACCTGCAGGGCAATTAGGGAGGCCCCTATCCTGCCTATTTCTTGATATATGTGTACACATTACAGAAAAAGCAATGAGGCTTTTTCTATTTCTTCAGCTATGCTTGTTTCATGCATTTATAATTGCTTTCATAAATACTATATATGTGATAATATATACATGTATTTGTGTGTGTATGTAGTCTTGGAAACGGATTGATTTATTATTATTTAATAAATCTTTATTATAATATTCTTTGTTCTGAAGATTGGTCTGTCTGCTATTAACATATATCACCCAAATTTGTTTTATTATTATTAATGTATCAGTCTCCATTCTTTTACTATTTCTCTATAATTAATATTAAAAGCAGACATTTTGGACAGCACATATATCTTTATTTATCATACTATCTGCAATCTCTATTTTGAATCAGTGTTTTAGACCAACTTTTATTCATTGCCTTTTACAGCTAAGGTTTACTTTATATTTAGAATCTTAGTTGTTGTCTGTTCAATTTGCATTTAATTTCTTTCATTTTTACCCTCTTTTATCTTCCTTGCTTTGAATTGAGTATATTTTTTGAATAATGCTGTTATAAGTTCTATTGGTTTATCAATTATGTCAATTTCTTTTTAATAACTTTTGTGGTTAGCCTGGAAGGCATACTAAACATCTTTATTTAATCATAGCATAACTTCCAACAATATAAAGTTCCTTCACATTTAGTATAAAAATCTTAGAATAAAATACTTTTTAAGTTCTGCTTTCCATATTTTCTGGCATACATATGATTCTTACAAATAATGCAAACCCATTGTTTATTTTTGCCTTAGATTATCAATGGTATGTGTGTTTTGCAGAAAAACTTTTCATTCCTTTTCCATATACATGCTCAACTTACA
The DNA here is from genome assembly GCA_019455555.1 of Galemys pyrenaicus. Lineage (NCBI taxonomy): Eukaryota > Metazoa > Chordata > Mammalia > Eulipotyphla > Talpidae > Galemys > Galemys pyrenaicus. The sequence goes on from JAGFMF010011629.1 coordinate 7,633,920, forward strand.
GTTCATGTGTTTAAAATCTATTTATGAATCTACCCAGACTGAGAGAGTGTCTGTGATTTTAAATTCCAAATTCCCATCAGAGAGGATCTGATTGTCCTTGACTGGTGGTAAACATAGTAATGACTTTTGTAGACAGTATGCACAGTTTCATTAATTTAGAAATATAACTGCAAGGAAGTCAACCATATGGGTTTGAGGTTGACACTAGTTAACAAAAATATTATCCCATGACTTAAAAATATACCCTATTTTTTTTTCATAATTAGGCAGAATCTCAGATGAACCCTGAACTTAGTCCCCTTAGCCTTTCCTCATATACTATCAGTATAATGTTGGCAATATCAATGGGATATGTGTACTATAAATGGGCGGGTTATTGAAAATAAATTTACATTTGTATTAGGAGACAGTAGAGCACGCATAGTCTCTGAAGCGGAGATAAAACAAGACACATGTCAATTTAAATATTTGCTGGGCTATTTGATAGCTCTATGACTATAGTCAAGCAATTTGCTGTTCATATTCAGTTTCCTGAATAAAAAAATTTAAATAATAATATTTGCTCCATCATAGATTTCTCAATTTTTAACACAATACCTGCATATTAATTACCACATGTTGCTTGTTGATGATATTGGCAGAGGTGAAAGTTATGGTAGGATAGTTGTTGGTAGAAAAACTAATTCACTGGATAAGTGAAAACCACTTTGCATAGGCAATTGGCACATGAGCATTCTCTTCACAGCAGAATGATTATTAACTGTGTCCAGTGACACACATAACAGTGAATGGAAAGAAGAATCAAGACAGTAAGAAATCCCAAATTAGGTGACGTACAAGTTTTCTGTTGCTGCTATAATTCACCATTTACTTAGTTTCTTATAAATAGAAATTTATTATCATATACTATGGAAGTCAGAAGTTGAAATGGGTATCAGGAACACAATACTGAAATTTCAAGGGGGGAATCAGTTTCCTGCCATTTTATAACTTCTAGCTTCCTCACGTGTCTTGCCTTAGAGAAAGCCTCATAGACATCCTTCCTTCCTCTTTAACTTCTAAGACCTACTATGATTATGTACGACCCACCTGGATAACCCAAGATAATCTTTCCACCTCCAGGTCCACTTATGAGCAACCATAATTCCATCTGCAACCGTAATTTCCCTTTCTATGTAACATAAGATAGTCAAAGGTTTTGGGGAACAAGGATATGGATATCTTTAGGGGATTGTTATTCTACTTACCATTGACAAATACAATATTTTTAATGAGTTTTCAAAATTAAAGTTTACAGGCTTTGTGCTCAGGTCAGGACAGAACAAAAATATATCTGAGTAAGTAAATTATTCTGTTAATGCAAAATAACTGATTGACTTTACTTTCAAGATATAGATTTATGACAGGCATGTTCCTACTCATTAATAAGAAATTAGCCATCTGCAACAGAGTCCTTTCAAGAACTTACACCATTTATAACCATATGTAATAATTGGAATATTGGAGCACACTAAAAGACAGATTGAATGGATAATTAGATGAATTAGATAACTATAACAGAAGCAAGGTTAAACATTCCTTTAATTTTTTTTTAATTATTGATGACAAATGTATATCTGAGAAATATAAAAAGTTCAAATAGATTTTTTTTCTAGAAAACTGGTTATCCTATTAAAATATTTCATTATGAATTTTCCATAACAAGCCTGCTCTTTTAAAATTTGAATATATAAAAGCTATTTAATTTTGCCATCTGTTCACAGAACGATTAAGTACAAATTAATTGTAGGCAATGATTTTTAAAATGCATTGAATGCCAAAACATTCTAAATGTTGCACAGAGAAACTTTACTTGATTTTTCAAAATAATAAATCAAAGTATTTTTAAAAGTAAAATAATATACAGATTTTGCTACTTTAATTTTCATGTATTTCCTTTCTTCCAAGAATGTTGGTGAACTCGTATCCATCACTGCACTTAAATTCCTGGTATTGTTAGTAGGTTGCAAATAGTTCAATGATTTGTTCATAGTTGGATTCAGTTCATAGTTGGGTTTACTTTAAAAATTTGCCACCTTTTAAAAATGTTGTTGAACTTCTGAATCCTTTCTTTCTGTGATATTTTTCCATCCAGAAAATGAGAAGTCACCTAGAGGACAGCAAACATTTTTTGGATATTTCCTCCAAATATACAATTTATAAACTTCAGGAAAAATCTGTTTTCCTTGTTTAAGAAATGAGTGGGCTTATTTATGTCATTGCTTCATTCTCAAAAGCCTTCCTTGTTGAATAATTAAATGAGCTGGACTTGAACATGATTGGCCCATTTAATTCACATCTGATTGGTCCAGTTTAAAATCCAGACTCCAAATATAAAACGGAAAACTTGGCTCACCACACAGACTTCCCTGAGGCCAGGGCAGGCTCCTGGACTGGAACCGGTCTCCGCTGGTTGGAGACATTCTTCACCCGGTGCCTTCAGCAGAGCCAGGTGTAATGACAAAACAAGCGAAGCGAGGGAAGCCTAGGCAGCACCACTGGGACTTGAGTCCCGGCTGCTGTAGTGTAGTTCTGCTTTGAGTCCCCCATGCTGGCTCAGGACCTCCTGGGTCTCCCCAGGACTCCATGGCTCAGGAGAACTAGAGTGTCCTAGGGGCTCCCAAGGCTCCTCCCTGTGGTCCTTCACCAGGATCTGGGGCCTTGGTCTTTGCCCCTGTCTCTCCAATAGGGCTATGTGCCCTGGGGTGACCTGTCTAGTAGGGGAAACTCTGCCACCTGCTGTGCTTCTGGCCTCTGGGCCTTGAAACTGGCACTCATGACTGGTAAAGTATGTGCCTGCTGCCAACCACAGGGCCTGCAGCTACTGACTGCCAGATGAGCTGAATCTACATTTTAGTAAACCGTAGACTGTCACATAAAATACCGATCCAACTTCTACTACATCTGTGTCTCCTCATATCCATGATCCACAAACTTTTAGGACAAGTAGAATTATTTGTGCAAATTGCTGGAAATTACAGGACAAAGTGAAATATTTCTAATTCCTTTTAACTAAGCAGCAAATTTATTTTGATATGTGAAACTATGATATTTTTTACTTGCTATTATAATAGCTTATTTGTTAAAAAGAAAAAGCTGTATTAAGAATTCTTGTAAGAGTAAATCTGTGAAGGAAGTCCTGTTATAGCTTGCAGGACTAAAAAGTTTTCTTTCAAATAATAACTCAAAATGAATTTGCTCTTAACCAACTTTCTTCTAAATAAGCATTAAAGCTTCAGGATGCTAGAGATGAGGTCTTAACAGCTTAGACTCAATATTATAAAAGTTAGCAATATTTGAATATCATGACATGAGCTAATGCATTTTAAAAATGTTGTGTTTTGAAAACTGGTTCAATTATTTCTCCACTCTGCTATATCCTGCTTAAAGTTGCAATGACAACTAAAAAGAAAAGAGTGGGTTGAATGGAGAGTATGTCTTGCAAAGTGTTGGAACAATAGCTATAGAAAGAAAAAAAAATATTCATTATAGAAAATACAGTGCTCTTAGTAAATTTCAGTTTTGGATTTTGTGTGTTGAAAAAATTATTCATTTAATAATTAAAATAAAGAATTTTGTGATAACTTGGTTTGAAAATTTTGTCAAATGATCATTTAAAGCAAACGGGTTTTTTTGGTAAGTATTTTAATGTAACAACAAACAAACAGGCATGTGCACATGAGCACGTGCACACACACACACACACACTCCAAATCTGCAATCTTTGAACACATTATGACAATTTGCTTTTCTCATTAATAAGCATGAATATTTTTGATTTATTCTCTTGCAAAGACCAAATTTTATCACAAAAGGGGAAATGGGGACAATCAACCAAATTGTTTGTGAAAGTCATATCAGGATTTACATCACTGGTTTTTAAATATTTTTATGTCATTGTTGCATAACAAAATAGAAACCATTTTGTACAAATTTCTAAACTATGTTAGAAGTACTGAAAAAAGTATAAATTACTTAAATAGAACATCTTCTGGGTGAAATACAAAAAAAAACTTCAAATTTAGAATAAAAAAATTAAAAACTATTCTGTGTTTAGTTTCATTGGTTAAGGAAATTTAAATGTTTAGGTAGATTAATACTGACAATCAACGTTATCTAAGAACATCACATTGTGACAATTATCCTTAAGAGGATAAACAATGAAATAGTAGTCTATTGCTTAAACATTCTTTTTTAAATCCTAAAACACCAGAAAATAATGTTTGAAAAAACCTAACATTTTAAAATAGGTTGATAATAAGTTACTAGGTACCAAATATTGCATTGTTTATATTACATTTATTTGACTGTGCCATCAATCAAAGACAGTTATATAAGTAGTGGTGATGTCATTTTCCATAACATGCTTGACAAAAGCAATTTTTATACATTGACAGGTCATCCAATTTATAGACTATGTTATTTGAGGCTAGAAGAATTTCACATCTCATACATTCACTGTGGTGAATGCTCTAGTTGTTACCCATATAAACTGTTGTGTTAAAAAAAAAAAATTGATGAAAGGCCTTCCTGGTGGCGCAAGGGGTTAAGCACCACACTATGAACCATCTGTAGCCACTGCAGTTGAGTTCTTTCATTGGCCAGGGATGGGACCCACATAGCACAGCAGACCTCTCCTGTATACTCCGCTGCTCCCTTCAGTAGTGTACTACAGACAATCTGCTTGTTCTGTCCCCCTCTCTGTCCTGGTGAATTCTCTCACCCCTCCCACCTCTCGCCTGTACCCCAGTTATTGTATGCATAAATAAATAAATCTTTAAAAGAAATGTTAAAAGAGGTAATGTTTTGTTACCTGTATTTTTGTGCCCATATAATTTGCCAAGACTATTTATTAGAGTGGTGACCGCATCATAGACAAATGGAACATTAGCAAACACAGTGAAATCTCAGTAAAAGAATTTCCACATGCTTGAGTTGTCCAGAAAAGATGAGGAGTTCGATCAACTAAAACTGTGATATTGTTAGAGAAACCATTACTAAATAATAGTTTTTTATTCTTCATAACTAAAAAGTTTTCTCCTTTTTGGGCTCTTTTTATTTTTGTAGTTATAGTTTACTTTTCTGAGTTTCTTTACACTTTGAATAGTTTCATTTGACTTTTTTTAAAATAGAACCATCAATGTTTCCTGCCACGTATGATAGAGGAATCCTGTAACTAGGCATAAATGATAATCATTCAAGGTGAGTTTGTTGTGACTTATTTCACATACCTGGAAATATACTAACTTGCATATTTAATCATGGCTTAAATAATTTGTCATTTTGCAATGATATTAGAGACCCCCAAATGTCCTCTGTTGTTGGTCATATACAATATTTAAATATCAATTGTATAATTATAGTACATTTACTTCGCTTTGCATTCAGTATATCACATCTAAAAATATGAACAAGGACTAAAATTGATCTATTTGACTTAATGTCATATTATAATTACCTGGAAAAATCTAAATGAATGAATGTGTGAATGAATTTTTTCAACAGTTACTGGTTTTGAAAATAGGAGTATAATGGGATTTATCTTTTTTTCACCTCTATCATTCTATTTTTAATGTTACTTAATAGCACAGTAACAAATATCAGTATGTATTTCTAACCCCTCAACTGCATTAAGCATTAATCATTTTGACTACGGTTGATAGTATCTCTGAATAGCACTTATGAATTTATTACCTACTTTCTTGAAAATTTCACAACTTTGGTATAGAATTACATAAATAAAAAGATGGTAGGCTTTCCCTTCCCCTATTTTACCATCTGTGTATCCCAAAGCAATTTCTTCATTTGTTGAACAAAGCGATATGAACACTTTTTAGGGTTAGTTCATATTAAACATTAATGATATATTAATGATATATATATTTTTAATTTTGTGGAAATAAAGATCAACTGATTGAGAATGGGTAAAAGCTAATTTTTCAGAACATGCTATTATGAAGGAAACAACACGCTCAGTTCGACCTTTGAAGAAATGCAAGGGCAGGCAGAAGAATGGGAAATCTTTACGGTGGAAAAAGGGCTGTTAGCAAAGGGAAGGTGTAGGTGTGTACCTAGGAGGACCTCCTCTGTGAGTAGTTATATGTATATATTTGGTTTCCTTTCATCTTTGTGTTGGAGTCAGAAAGTTATTAATCAGTCCCTGCCCATCTTAGGCTGATTGTTACAAGGTTTTCTGTTTGGCTCAGTGGGTGTTTGCTAGAGATAGTAGTTTGACTCTACAAGTTTGACTTGTGCATAGTCGTTTACTGCCTGAGTTGGTTACTACAGGTAATGGGTTGACTCCTTGGGTTGCTGCTGCAGATTGTGAGTAAGAATGTTATCTCTGCATATTATCTGGCCATTGTCTGTATAGTCACTCTTACTTTACATAAATAAACTTAAGATATTGTTACATAAATGACCATATAATTTTAGGTTGAAGAGCAAAGGAAAAAAATTACTAAAACTTATATAATATGGGTTTATATAAAATCCATTTAATAAACTTTTAGATAGTCCACTTTATTTGCTTTATAATATTATATGAATATTTGTTATCATTTCATTATCTTTCTTCAAATTCTCCTATAATCCAAGGCATCTTTCTAAACAAAAACTAATTTTGATCAGATTGGTAAGAAGTATTGGCCTTCTGAAACTGTAATGTTTCTATTATATCCATAATTGTTTATGATATAAAAAATTTGTGTTCATTGAAGACAAGTATATATATTTATTTTAGGTTGATTTTAGTCTCTATTATTTCTAAGGGCGATTTTAAAACCTCCAGATTCTGGGAGGAAAATGAACTGATAAATAATTTTTTGATTGTGTTTATGTAGAAGATAATGTATTACCCTTTATATGTTTTCTTTTCTAAGACACTTTCTAAAGAGTAGTATGGTTATATTTATGGTTCACATGAGGAAAGTGAGGCATAGGGAGTGTTTAAATTCTAATAGGCTGTGGAAAGAGAATTCAGTCTGTCTAACTCTGTTATGTTTCACAGTCCCTCAAATGATGCAGTTTTGTCTTGTCCACAGATTGTTTGTCTCCAAATTGTATGCTTCCTAAAGTGAAACAATAAATTAAATACAACATCCAATGTGAGAACAACAGAAATTACATTGATCTGGAATTAAGTCTAATCTTTTCCCATGTCACTGAACCAGCTAATGCTACAAGGACTAGGTAATGCAGAACATTTCAGCAAATTGACTTTGACTTTGAAATAATATAGGAAAAATATAATTAAAGAAACACAAACCAAAAAAGGAAAATAAGGGAACATGTCTAACTTGTGCAAACTCATTCTGATATTTTAATTGAATTCAAACACATTGCTAAATTAACACATAAATATTATACTAACAGCTTAAATATACACTAGGAGAGTAAATAAAGTTAGGAATCCATACATTGATTCTTTATATATTAATTGAAATCAGTTCATTCTAATATCACTTAGTAGGGGTTTTGCCTAGTAAGATCTGTTAGTATTTTTTGATAAATAAGGAGTGATTTTTAACTTCACCTGCATATTTAAATATTTTCTACATGTGTGGGAATAGTATCTAAAATGTTATGACAGTGTTTTAACATGATTTTCTAGTGTAAATATAAATAATTTCAATATTCATAAGTTTTATAAATTAAATGTGTTTTTCTTTACGATTGTAATGACAGAATTTGTGATTGTTTAGAGTATATATCCTGAAATGAATTATTGTTTTTTGGCAGGAAGCCACTGTCAGTAATCCAAAAAAATAAATAGAGTCTGTTGAGTTCTTTGGCTTCCATCACTCTTATATGTCAGATGAGTTGCTCAAAAGAAAGCACAGCTTGACAAATGACACACATTTCTATATGGAACCATTTATTTCATCACCATTATTTTATAGAACATACATATACCAGCATTGTCATTTAAAATATCACCCAAATTACATGATGATATATTCACATTTTCTTTGTTTTCACTTTGACCTTCAACTACATTTTTTCCTTAGATGGTGCCATAAGTCATTGTAAATAACATTGAAAATGTTCTTTGGACCATTCAGATTCCATGGCAAGGCATAATTTAACATTCAGTCTTGTCACTAGATTCTGACAATAACATATAAAGTATAGCACATTTATATACACATGCATATATATAAACACACACATTTTCCCTCTTACCAAATTTGTATATTCATATCATATATTTATCCCATCACCCCTTCACCGAAATATAATTATCACAAGGTAGCATGGCAGTCAAGCTCTATGTTAACATGGCTAATGCAAAGTGAAGGTGTCTACTCCCCCTTTAAGTAAGCTATCACAGCAGCCATACCTTGAACACAGAATTTTTCAGTTATATTCAGACCCGAATCAATTTTTAGAAGTTCTCATTTTCTCTGATGCTGTAATCCTCTTCTGAGCTAGGATTGCTTATTCTTTTGAAAACTCAAACTTTTGCCTCCAAATTAGTATACCTACTTGCGGTTTTGTTTCCCTCCAATCCTCTTTCCATAGTACCACCATAGTAAACCTTATAAGGCTTAAAACAGATTCCTCAAGATAGCCTGCAGACATGGCACCTGAATCTTCTCTGGCTACATATGACTATACTTTCCACCTGATAAACAATGCCTATGTCTTAATGGATCTTTTTTTGTTCATCATCCAGGGCCTTACATTTACGTATGACTTTTGCTTTTGTTCATTTGTTTTCTAACCTTGAAAATTTCTCTCAAATGTTCATACTCCTGACACTCTTTATTTAAGTACCAATACAGATGTCCTATATTTAGGATGAATTTCTTAAGATCCTAGCAAATGATTCACTTAATCAATTTTCTTTATTCTTCTCATTATATGTTGTTCTCTAATTTATTTCTTGTTTGGTTTATATTACATTAGAGATAACAGAATCCATTATGACAATTTAGAACATGAAATAGGCCTCACTTCCTTAAGTCTCCTTATGTCACAAAGGCGAGTGGAAACATAGAAGTTTCTTCACTTTCTACCAACTATCTTGAACCCCACTTGCCAGAACTAGGGATTTTATAGTGACTTCAAAATTCAGTTATGATGGGTAAAGTTTATGTATGCCTTATATCCTTAGATGATAGTGGAATGCAACATCATAGATGCCAAAACAGACCATTGTTAACTATCAAAGGCTTTCTGGGATTCCAATATAACTGTGGAATTCAGGGTGAATAAATTCCAGCAAACTTAACCTGCAAAATTGATCACTGTGGTATAAAGTTGTGGTATAAAATATGGCATCCTAAATTGATTGTGTTAGTCAAGGACATGCAGATAAAAATAACCTGTTAATGACTATGTTATATTTGAACTGATAAATAAAATATATTTGAACTAGAGCTAGTAGTAAATTTAATAGGGGCAAGTGGAAGCTAAAATGATTAAAATGTATGTCCTTCTACAACTAAGAGCAACTGTATACTGAAAAGCAGCAGAGAATATTGGGTCGTACTCTAGATGATATTAAAGAACACTCATCACACCAGGACAAATTTCTTAATAGAATAGAAATTTTTCTTAACATGCATGAAATACTTAAATAATCAACTTGGATTTTCTGACTTATCAAAGTCTGTCTTATTAATAGGAAATAGATATAAATCAGGATAAATGATGTTTTTCTATTGAAAGACTACTTCTGTTATATTAAAGAGTAAGTGGAAAAGCTTTCCAAAACAAATGTTATGCTACCTTAAAGATTAAATATGCGTTAAATATTTTCTTTACTTTTACAATTTAACGCAAATGTTAGGTTACAATATGTGATTGATGATAGAGAAATGCACAAACAACATATCAAAAGGCATACATTTCAATGTATGCATAGTATTTCATAACATGCACTATGTCAAGTATCACTAGTAATAGAATAGAGATTTAAATAAAATTAGTAGGTACACTAGCTGAAGGAAAAGAAAGCTAAATATTTAGAAGAAGAAAGAGTTTATATTGGCTTTTGTTGTTCTATTTTCTTTTCTTTTTGAGGCTATTTCAGACAACTGGAAAGCTTAGAGTAAGGATCGAACAAGTGGGTGTTTGTCTTAGCTGCCTTAGAGTTCAAGGCAGCTCGAGAGGAGGAGATAACCAGGGGGTATCTCAATATGAAACTTGCCATTAACCTAAATGAATAGTCCAGACCTTTATCACACTCATAATTCACTTCCATAGGGGATGTATTTAGTTGTCTCTCCTAGAGAAATGATTTTGCACCATACAAGATTAATATATCTGGGGCCCTGGTGGCCATTCTATTGCCACAGGTTTATGGTTTTTCTACAGTATTTTGATTTATGATACCCTTCCTTTTAATAGAGCTTCATTATTTGTACATTAAGGTTGTAACTTACTCCATCATATGGGGACTTCCATTAATCAGGGAGCCTATATAGTTTAGTCTGACATTACTGTCCTTTTTGACAGGATTGCTCAACAGAGCAATTTGTTAAATGTGCAAGCCCTCAGTGGCTGAAGATTCACTTCAGCAACTGGAGAAACATTTTCATTTTGATACAAAATGACTCTTATGTATCATTTCATATGTCATTTAATCTAGGTGATTCACCCTTCAATTTAATTCAACAGTATCTATTTTTTTTTTAATTTTATAGGGCTTTGCTTAAAAAAAATCCCAAAATACAAAACTTCCCCCATCCTAGTCCTGCCAGGTCTGCAGATACAGTAGTGAGGAAACAAAATGGAACATTTCCACTCTCCAGAATTTGACCTTTGGTTCATAGTGCTAAGATTCTCTTTTCCATAGATTTTATTTTTATGAGAGAAAGGAAAGTGTGTGAGAAAGATTTAAGATCAGATTCAATATTATAAACATTTTGAATTCTGAAATTCTGCACTTCTGCATTGCAGGTACAGAGAAGCTACATTTCAATGTAATTTTATATTTTGTTCCATAACTCTACCTTCCAAAAAGAAAAGATCAATTCTGTTGAGGTTTATTTGCTAAGGAGTATTAACAGTGATTTTTTTTTGTGTGTGAAATATTACCACTGAGCAAACTCTACTTAGCGACTTGAGATTTAGGGAGACTTTATTTGAAGTTTGAATTTACATAATCAAGTCAGGGAATAAAATACTATATGTCAATATATGAAGAGTAAAATGATAATACATATCTTGAACCAAGACATCATATTAACAATACATAAATACATAAACCTAAGTCCTCATGCTAGACTAGGCAGGTAGAAGTTTCCAGAGGTTAGATAAGCAAATATAGATTAAAACCAAAAAATTCAAAGCAACGACAGCTATGAATTAGCAAGTTGACTTTTCTTGTACTTGATTACATTCATATTTTCCTAATTAAAGTACATTTTACTTTTTAAAAATTGACCACAATTATGCCATTCAAATTATTTAATATCACATTTAAAAAATAGAACTGGTATTATTGGCATAACTTTTTTATATGAGGATAGTGAATCTAATGGAAGAGTTACTTCATTACCACAAAAATATTGGCATGCATTCCATACAATGTTTTAGTCAATATATAGGTCCATATAGTGTGTACTGTACAGCTTATGTATATAGTCGACTATACCACCCAGGTTTGTATAAGTATATTCAGTGATATATGCATGCCTATAAAATTGCCTAAAGAAACATTTTTCATAAGGAAGTCCTATTTTTAAGTGAGATATAACTGTATTTAAATACTTATAGTGCAATATATAACTAGTTTTGTTCTCTTTTATTAATAAATAGCCCTGCTTCATGTTGCACATTAACTAGATTATAGATAAACCATATTCTGTGATGCTTTAATTGCCTTATAACAAGAAAACTTCAGTGACTACCACATATTAAGGGTAGAAAAGAAGAGAAAAGGATAATGTGTGTGTGTGTATGTATGTGTGGGTATATTTATATATACAATATATAATACATATGCTATATGTGCTATATATGACATATAATATAATCAATATTATATAATCTACATATAATCTAGTAATATATATTATGTATCATATATAACACACACATATATAATATGACATGCTTACATGATCATAGAAAGCACATGCAGTCAAGCTTAAAGAGAAAAATATTGTCAACATCAACTCACAAAGTTATGGATGGTATTGTACCTCCAAAACACTTAAGATCTAGCTCAATATGACTGTGTTTGAAGTTATGGCAATTGATCAGTTAAAGGAAAATGAGGTCATGAAAGTAGAGCCTAATATAATAGGACTGATATCATGATGGGAAGAAGGGACACCAGGAGTGCATGCACACAAAGGCTATATGAGTATACAGCAGGTATACTCTGTAGGTATCTGCAAGCTAAAGACAGACAAATCCTTACCAAGGCCATCAGCCCTGCTGCACCTTGATCTTAGCCTTCCAATCTCCAGAACTAAGAGTATATAAATTTCTGTTGCTTCAGCCATCCAACCTGCAGTATTCTCTTATGTCAGCTTTAATTCACAAATACATACACATACAGTGATAATTGTTTTTCTATCTCACGTATCCTGTAATTCTATTGATGTAAGTTTTAAGATTCACCAATCAACCCCAAGCTACACTTTGACTTTCACAACTTAATTATGTTTCATTGACATCCTATATAGATAGAAATAGTACAGGAAGAAGGAGCAGAGAGAATGGCAAAGGGCAATTCCCCAACTTATCTTTTCCTTGATTATAATGAAACAGATCTTTAGGAATTCCAATGTCACCTTACAAAGAACACCATCCACACAAACCAAGCTAAAAGGGACTGAAAAGATTCCATGAGTTCCAGGGAGGCAGGAACTCTGATGTATTTACCTCTGTCTCCTGATGCTTAGGACAGTGTCTCAAAAGTAGGAGGCATGCAATTAATACATATAGATGAATGAGGAAATGGTATCTTGCCTTGGGGAGGGGAGGACATATATATGTCCTGGTAGACAGGAACAAGGAAGAGTGGAATTTGTGAATGTCATTTGTGTATGCCACATATACTCCCATACCTCCTTTTCATTTTAGAAAGAATTATATATAATGTTTCTGCTTATAATGCATGTCTAGAGTTTCATGGTAGATGTAATGAAAGACTACCTATTGCAAATCTTACACTCATTTTATGGAAGATAAACTCAAGGTCTACAAAAATGATTTGTTCATAGAAACACAACTAGCTAATAGCAATCCTGGGAGAGGACTCACACTAGAGTGTGCACACCCCATATTATCTTGCAAAGAATAGGAAAAATGTGTATATCACTGTAATCCGAATGGCAGTGTACCTCTCATTTCTTCTCGTCTACTTAACTGGAAAATTGAATTTCCTTATCTTTAGCTTGCCAAGTATCCTTGATTGCCTCCCTATATCCCAGCACTTTTCTGTGTTGTAGTCAGGTGAAAATGATGTTCTACATTTGCAACTTTCTTGGATTACATGATATAGATCTTTATGTATGTATGTGCATATGTGTTCATATGTATTTGTGTGTATGTATATACATGACATAACTCTTGGTTTTGCAGTTTTCAGCTGTCAGCAACATTAAGGAAAGCTCCAAGTTATCACTGGTAATTATTTGCTGATTTTGGCTTGGTCCCCTGAGCCCTAAAATTTTTGAAATATCTGAATAGAAATGTGATTCTGTATTATCCCACAGGAAATGTCACTAACTAGATTTATGATACTGTTCATTTACTTTGTTATTACTTATGTCAAGCTTAGTGTAAAGATATGTTGGGTGACTACTGGCAGGCAATTTCTAATTAGAATTTGGATTGTAGCAAAAGCATCTATTACAATTAGAAGAAAACATATGCTTTGAAATAAAACTTATACTTAGATGATTAACAAACATAATATAATTTGCCTTACAAAGTCATGTTATTTCAAAATTATAAATTTATTGGAAGTATTGACATAGAGTTTTAGACCCTCCCTGCTAATTAAGAAATTATTTTAATACCAACTTTTGAAATATTTAAGACTCTTTGAAATAAGGGAAAATATAAGGAAATGAATGTTCCAGTTTATTTTTCTCATTATTTATGCCTTTTGTGTATATGAATATGAGCAAATGAGATTAATATGGTGCACTGACTCCTTACCCTTACTAATTCTCATAGTATTGCAAGTGTTTAATATATCAAAAAGGATGCCAAGTAGAATATAGTATTAAAGAGTCTCTAAGGATTATTCCAACAGGATGAGTAATCTGAGAACTTGATATGCTGCAGGTCAGCAAAAATGGTTTATGCCAACTTCCAGTTCAATCAGATAATTATCAAGCCCAATCTATATAATTTTTCTCCTGAAATAATGCTCATTAAAGGAAGTGAATAGTTTTTGTAATATGTCTTATTGAAATAAATTTGTATGTAGCCATTATTAAAAAGAAGCTTCCACATCATAGTACTCTATACCAAATAGTAGTAGAGAAATGAAATGTTTTTAAAATTGTGACATTCATAAAACAATTGGAAATTTGGGTTCTGACTGGATATCTGATCGTGTTAAAAAATGTTTGTTCATCTTTAAGTATTATTATTGTAGCAGGCTCACAAAAAATGGGAGAAAACACAAATAAATACAATCATATACAAGAGGAGGTTGTATAAAACCATAAGATCATGTGGTGTGTATATACCACATCTTTTACATCCAAGTGTTCTAGAGTTCACCAATGGATATTTAGGCACTTCCCTGTCCTACTATTGTAAATAATGCTACTATGAACATTGTGTATTATATTTGGTGTATATAAGCCCAAGTGTGGGATTACTGGATCAACAGTACTTCCATTTTTAGTTTTATGAAGTAAATCCAGATTGCTGTCCATAATGGGTGTACCAGTTTACATTCCCACCAACAGTGTAATGGGGTTTGGGGGCAGAACTCTTAGCTGCAGTTTTCTAAGAAACATCACAGAATAGAAAGACTTATAGAAATTTCAATGTTTATTGTAAACAAGCCCTTTGTCCTCAAACATCTTTAGCAAACCCATAAAAATCATAAAATGCTTGTGGAATTGTGTTTCTTAATGGTAATTCATATCATTTTATGTTATGTTGTTGTGCTACTTAAAATTATCTAACTCCTGAATTAGCAAGAATAACTGACAAGAGTTTAGACAGACTTTTGGTAAAGAAACTGTGAATTTCACAGTTTGCTGGCATCATGTTGAAAGGTATTCCATGTGCTTATCACTGTTGTTCTTTAGTTTTCATGTCTATGTTTATATTTTCATTCTGAAAAAATGACAGCCACTTCTGGGTACATTCTCATTATTAAAATTAGATACAATATTTTAATTTCACACCTGTGGAGATAAATCATATATTGTCCAACAATTAACAATGAAGTTAGAAATACAAAAATGTTATTTAGTAAATTAAAATATTTTTACAGTGTTTTAATCAAGACTACATGCATGCATTTAAATATTCTATATTAGGGCATATTTTCTAGTACATGATGTGCAGAGATAGGAAAGCTGTATGTCTTATTCACATATATAAGCAAGAATTAAATAAACTTATTATTAACCTTAATATTTTTATTCTCACATATTAGCTAATATGGCCACACACAATACATATCATTATAGGATAAGTGAGTTAATTAACATATCTAAAGTGAAATAACAATTCCTGAAGAACTGTAAATTTTAAACATGATTATTAGTTGTCCATATTTTTATATAGGTATACAAAAATTGGCTGGTTTGATAGAATAATATTATTGTCATGTTTCTGTCACCCCCCTGATCACTTGCATTTCTTAAACCATTGCTCATTTTCATTTCATTCTAATTCATATAGCAATTGTATTTCAATTTTAATGACTTGAAAAGGGCACATATTTCAGTATAAGTAGATTAAAATGACAATAATAACACTTATTTATTGAGATCCCCATAAAATCTTGGAACTTGCTAAAACAATTATTCCCTGAAAAAATCTGACTTCTATGTAAAGGCCTATCCCTGCAACCCTGGGGTGATAATGGAATGTTGGAAAGGATGAAAATGAGAAGAGGTTGTTTTCTACTCATTAAACTGCATGTTGTAAAACTATTTTTCTTGATCTTCATCTATTAACTGCTGAAGGGTAAAAGAATATTAAATTTTCTCAGATGAGTTTTAAATCTTGCACTTATCAATTTAAATATAAGGTATTTTATCTTGTGTAGGAAAAAAAAAAATGCTAGCTTTACGTCATCCTGAACAATGAAATGCAGAAGGAAAGTGAATGCAATCAAGGGTAAATTCCTCCTAAGAATTACTGTTGAATCTGAAATGGCTGAAATTTAATAATGTAGTAATAAACTATTTTGTGGATTGAATGTAAAAGAAAATGTGTGTCTTATTTAAACAAGAATACTGGATTTTCACTTCCTTTTTAAAAAGATTTGGGGTAGAACAAACATAGTAATTCAGAAAAGATTGCAACTAAATTATGGTTATATTCAAAACAATACAGCTTTGTGCTTCATGGATAACAAATTTAATATTATAATTAGAAATTTGGCTGAAGCACATTTAATTTAATTTCACTGCCACAGTAATTTATACAATTTGATTTACAGAATGGCAAGAAATATAGAATTTTTCAAAGCACTATATACCTGAAATAATTAGAAATTGTTCATTAGGGTTTTTCTTCCCAGTAATTCAAGTCTAAAGTCATTTATGACTTATGTTTTTAATTTTATTCTAATGAGTCACTAAGTTTTGGCTTTAACCCACATTTCTTCTTTGGTTTCTGATGACCATTGCCACACCCTTAGGAAACCTCTGTTCACACTGATAAGATTAAAATCTTTCATCATGCTCTTTTGTAGCTAGACTTATTTTTCAAAAATTTTATCACATTTGAAATTATAAATTATTTTATGGCTATTTGATGTATCTAAAGTTCTTCAATACAAATGAATGGAAAGCAGTGTTATATGTGTGTATTCTTTTGTCTTTTAATCCAACTCATATACCACACTTAGGCTATAATTGGAAGCACACTAGGCACTTAGAAATGATGTTACTATGAATGAATGAAAGCTTTATTTTTATGAAATCATGTTTCAAATAATCAATAAGAAATATTATATATTAAAAAAGAAGTATTTTGTTAAAGGATGAATAAATAGCAGATTGTTTAAATAGTTTACAAACATATTTCATTTTATTTAGTATATTATTAGGCAAACCAGAGCTTCATTTTTCATTTTTGTGTAACGATGTCCCTTGAAATGTCGCATTGAAGCTTCTTCCATCAGGAATAATAATCTGTTTTCTCATTGTTTGAGTATTGACTTGAATTGGGTATTTATCTAGCCAATAGAGTGACAGTATAATGATGGGCTTGTCAGTTGTAAACCTCAGCTTCTAGAACTTTCCCTTTGTGTCCTCAAAACTCTGAAGCTAGGCAATGAAAGAGCTGGGCTCACTTGCTGCAGGATAAGTGACCATATGGAACATCAGTGAATTTTCCTCACTGTGGTTATTCTAGTCAACCTTGCACCATTTGAAATGACAACTGACCAGTGACCCATAAACACAGTCAAAATCAGCCCTTCCCAGTGATCAGACTAATTGTTGAAACCTCATTAGACTCATCAGAATTAATAAAGGATTATTTCTCTGTGTTGCTGTATTTTGGGGATTTGCAAATGAAATAAGACCTTGAATGATAATACTAAGAGTGTGCATTATAAATGTGTCCTGAAAAATATGGGTAATCGTAAAGATAATTAGTCACAGTTTTATTCTTTTTTCAAAGGTGGTATCTTATTTGATTACCGATTCAAATGCCAAAATATTATAGTTAAAAGCTGTGTTTTTTGAGTACTGTTAAAGGAAAAATGGAATGTTAATGTCTACTAGAGCTTTCTAAAAATCAAGGGAACTAGTAAAATTTTATTCACTTTTCAACATTGTTGCTTCTTCCTTTCTTCTACATTTTGTGTGTCAGATGTTCATATCCTCTTTTCAAAAACATGAACAACAAATATGTACATTTGTCAATAATTTACACTTGAGTAGAACATAATGCCATTTATTTGGTTTTATGTCCTCAAGGAATCTTCCCCACACTAATACACTGTCTTTCAAAATATGCATTTTTAAAAATCCTTTATAAGAAATCAAGGAAATGAGGTCATGGGTTATTTTACATTGAAACTATTGTAAGTTTCAGTCTAACTACTGATATTAAAGATTAATTGAGATTTAAAAAGTCTTACAAAACAATGAGAATTTTTCATTTATTCCCTGCCAACATTATTTCTTGGAACTTCTTCTTTTTACAAAACTGTATTTGTGAATAGTTAATTTAAAAATCTATTTCTTGTGGAACCATAACTGTGCATAACTGTGGGCTATGTCATATTGTTTTTAACACAGTGGAGCTATTTCTAACTTATTCAGTGGATAAATAATTTAGCCTACATTATTTAAATGCTGAGTGCAAATATCCTGATGTAATGTTCATCCATAAGCACTAAAATCAACTTCAATTTGTTGGTAAGGAGGAGTACAGTTTCTTCAATTTAGAAGTTACCTTGGTTCATAAACACTGAGATACAATCAACAATCATTTCTGAAAAGCATTCAATTTTATGAACTGTTGTTCATGAACTGTAAGAGTGCACTTTTACATACAAAAGCATGTCATTTGGTCGAGTATTTTGATAAATGTTGCATTAGAAAAAGGAAGAGATAAAAACTCTGGAAAGGACCGTAACCTGAGTGATATGAGACCAGTTAGAAAAATCATGCACCTGAAAAGATAAGAAACATTTCTAATATTTTTGTCTTGTCAAAAATTCCATGTCAACATTATAGGCTTGAGTCTTTTCACGAATTCATTGATAGTTTTTTTCATTTTGGCACACTAAAAATTTATCTGAGTATTTGTGACTACTATGCTTATGAATGGCAATAATTTCAGTTTTATATTTCTAAAATACCTTTGATATTAGAACCACCTATTTTTACATGACATGTAGTACACACATGTATAATTGGAGGGACAATTAAGAATGAACAAATTTGATCAACCTAACAGGATATAAAAATAAAACTTTTTGATGCAAAAATCTACAAATAATTATATACAGATGAAAGTCTATTTCTCTGCTAAAAATTTGAGCTACATGTAGAGGTAACATAAAAGAACAGATTGTATGCTCTGAGAAAATGAGTTCTGTTGATGTAAATAGTAATCATAATGAAAACAGTAATAGCTAAAATATTGTGTCTTACTATATGTGTCTCACATATTAAATATTTTAATCTTTGCAACAATATGTAAATGTAATAACTGAATTATCTGCATTTTTTTCAGCTCAGAAAATACAGGCACAGCAAGAAAGCAAGAAACAAACAATTAGATGTAATAGCTTTACCCGTAAATGAGTATATTTATTTCAGGTTTAGAAAATTGTTTTTCCTCCTTTAATGATTCTTTAACCTTTCTGATCTTCTATTTATTAACTCTAAAAGAAATAGGTCAACAGTCTACCACCAGGCTTAGTGGGAATATTAAATGCAATATTTAATGATCAGCATCCAATAAATAGACCTGCTTATTCATGTTAGTGATATTGCATAATTTTTTGATGTAAGAATTTTTTTTATCATGAATCATTTTTGTAAAAAGATAACTATTCAAACTTCTCATGTTCTAAGTTTCAGGAAACACAAGAAAAATATATTTCTATTTTGTTTGATTTTTTTATATGTATCTAGTTTCTCATATAATTATCTTTGGCGATCACAACCATCTCATGTCATTTGTCATTTATTCTCATATTTATGACCTGATGGTTTCATGAATCTCAAGTTCCATCATTGGGAAATCTCAAATTGCCCATGGAAATAAGCACATATATTAGGATACATATTCTTTGAGCTGTTAAAATTAAAGACCCAGTTAAATTGTGTTACAAAACAAAGCAAACAAATAAAACAGGAGTTTGTTCTCTCACTTAAATGAAGTAAAGAGATAGATTATCAAAGGTTAGTATAGCCACTCTATCTTAGCATCAGAGTACAAGCTCCTTCATTCTATCTATTTCATAATTGGTAGTGTGTGCTTTCTATACAAAAGGTTAAATAGCATATAATGGAGTAGCTGACTTCTATCTTGAAGGTCAAGTGGTTGTGAATGCAGCAGGAAGAAGAAAAGGGTCCAGGGGCAAAGAGGCATCTCCTATGAGCTTAGTAAGCCCCCTTTTTAGAATTCCTAGGAGTCCTTTTTCAACAATCATCTATAGAAAAGAAGATTCAAAGTGAAATAATTTAGCTAGCTTAATTGACACCTTAATTTAAAAAAATGAATCTGAATAGTAGTTTGGCCAATAGGTGTTGTCAAAGCAGAACAGAAATGATAGAGAGGTTCTTTGCTTAGGAGCAAAATCTGTTCAGTTCAAATAGCTTTTCTATGAAATGATTCACAAAATTACTCAGGAGAATTTCATAAAAAAATTACAGGAGATATGCTCTCACTTCATCCCTGCTTCAATTTCTTTCTTTCTGTGAGTTTTAAAATTCACTTGTGAAATATGGGAACTTAAGAATAAACATTGTGTTACCTAATTGTGAATAAAGATGGTCTATATAGTGATGATATTTTGAAATCAAATAATTAGCTAAAAACTTGTTTTGTATATTCTGCATGCATATCTTGAATTTTAGTCCATGAATTATGGATTTATACAATTGCACAGGACTTTTGCTTTTGAAATGATGCCATATTGCAGAACATATGTTGATAGTTTAGATGCCTTATGCCCCTTGGGCCAAATATTCTGATTAACTGTTGCTCATATTGATATTCTGTATCAGATTGTGACAAGATAATGTTCTAACACTTTTAGATTTCATTTTAAGCTGTTATTCTTAATGGATTTTGAAATATAAAAAGCACTAGTCTCCTTTTCAAGGATTGTTTTTCAGCTTTTATTAATTATATTTAAACTTTGATTCAAGAGTAGTCTTACATTAACTTTTTGACCAAACGGTCTTTGAATATTCATTACATTTCATACCACTAGATCCACTCACTGATCTATCAGAAGACAATATTTTTTTCTACATTGTTGTTACAGAAAATGTGATTATATGGCTGAAATATTGTTTAAAAGATATTGGTGTGTTTATTGGAAGAATAAAATGATACTTTAATCTTTACTTCCTGGAAAAAGTAGGAGTTTGTGGATAATTATAGGGTGAGGACTTTCTCTATGTTCATTCATTCCTTCTTTCATCTATTTAGTGACTCTAACATTCTAAATGACTTTATACTGTGGAGAGATGATCCTAAACAAGAAAGAAAAGTTTCCTGATCTTTGGGGCTTATTTTATAGCTGTGGGGAGAAAATAGTATAGTAAGCATATCTTTAGGCAAAATCATTTGGCTTAATGACAAGTGTTAAGAGGAAAAAACTGCACACAAAATTAACATGGAATGTTTTAGCTTAGGAGCTTGGGAAAAATCATATCATAGTTTTGCATTTAAGATGAGATCCTATGAAAAAGGAAAAGCTACATATAAAAGAAAAAGTGCCATCTTAATATGTAATATCCAGAAGTTAACATGGATAATAATGAGGGTGAGGAGAAGTGACACAAGAAAGACCTGGGTAGGATATAGAGAAACATCTTTTAAGGGGACAACACAAGAGGAACAGTAGATAAAACCTCAATTTTTCTTAGACTAGTTACAAAAGAATGGAGCCTGTACATGCACCTGCAATCATAAATTCTGTATAAGAGAAGTGGCATTTAATTCAGCATCCATTCAAAAAATAAAAATTGAAGATTTTTTACAACTAAGCAGTGGGATAGTTATTGGGAAAAAATGTTATGTGGAATTAAGATCGATCTAAAATCACAAGCTATTGGGGAAATAAAAGGTAACTTTAATGGCTATGCATGCTACTGAGAAAGCATGAGATAAAATCATTGAAAGAGAGTCTAGAAGGAAACATTTATATGGTTGACTTAGAACAAAGAAAACTCATTAGATTTGTTTTGATAAATGTTCATATCATGAGATGTGTTTGGGTAAGTGTTTATAGAGATTTACCAGTAGCAAGGAAGGGCATTACAACTGTAAGGAACAGCATATGCAAAAGGGACAAGTCACCAGAGGGCATATCTTGTTTAAAGAAGTTACATGGCATTGGCATGGCTGAGACCTTTCAAAATGTGGAGCATGTCAATGTGGAATGATGAAAACATTAGTGAGGAATAATTTGTGTATTATATGGAATTCCAGAGTACAAGTCCAGACTTTAGTACAAATTGTGTGGATAAAGTATTTAGCAGTGACCTACCTGATAATCATTTTAAAAAGAAAAATCACTTTAGGAGAATTATGCTAGGCATAAGAGTCTTTAAAAAGTGTCCCTCATGAATAGTGGATACTTAATAAAAGCTCATTTAAATGAGTAAGTTTATAAGGTAGTATTGTTTTGCTGTTTCTCTTTTACCCTCCATGTGAAGGGAAAATAAAATAATATCAGCGCCTGTGTATAAATAAACAAATGTAAAGTGTTCCACTTTAAATGTTCTTCTGCTACATTTCACTTTCAATGTTCTTTTAGAAGATTTTTGTTGGACTGCCATTCATAACTCTTATTTCATATATAAATCATTGCCTACTTTTCAATGTAGATCACTGCTATGTGGTTTTTTCTTTATGTTCATTTATTTCACTAATAAAATAAAGTTTATAAATATTTAACTGAAGGCATGTATCTTAACCTTCACTGTCTCTTGAATATTTTCACCCTATGAGACTTTTAAAAAGTCCTGTTCCTCAAGCCTGTTTAAATCTATTTTTCTGGAAATATAGTTGTTATGTTGCCTAAGACACCAGGCCATTCTGCCTTTGAATTCTCAGCTCTATTAGTTCCTGCTAAGTTTTGTGCAGATTACATCACTCAGTTCTCCTGGGTGCACAAGAATCAAATAAAGAAGTTCAGCCACCCATGTCAATTCCTGTGCTTTTTACAACAGAGAATCTTTCCTAATTAGCAGGTGTCGAGTTGGTTGAATTCCCCTGTCACTTCCAAGTTCTGTACCTTGGCTACCAAAAGGCTGTTCCTGGGTAAGTTTCTGATTATTTCCTTTGACTATTGCTGTATAGTAAATAATTAATCATTTCCTTTAATCTGGTCAGTTTTCTCCATTGATGTCTAATGATTTATATTTCTTAATGTTTTTGAACTAAAAGCAAATATATAGAAATCTGTTTTAGATAATGTGTTACTGACTCATAGATATAGGCAGATAGATGGATAGCTATACACATATATATGTATGTATTTTTTTCTTTTTAAAGAGTAGGTGATAATCTTAAAAGAAAAATTGTCATTTCTCTCTACCCCTCTACTCCCCCTACCACCAATAAACCCACATATCACTTTTCTGCAGTTAACCTAAGATAAATTTTGCACTGGAAAAATATTATATGCCAAGGATTTTGTGAGAAAATGGCTGTACACCATTTTAAATTTCAGACTTTGGAACATTTCTCTGTTCAAGGTGATGCAGCACCAACATTTTTGTGTGCAAGTTATTAAATAAGCATGACCGAGCAGCCAGCTCCTCTGGTTAGGACTCTTCAGTTCCTTCACGATGTGTGTGCTCAGTTGAAAATTGGCCAATTTGGCTTGAAATTTTCTGTGTCTGAGGCATTATTGGTGAGAAGTGAACTGTGTAGAGAAGCACCAAGGTAAGACTATGGTGTTGCAATATCGTGACTTATAAAAAGAAATACAGATTTGGGCTCAGTTCCCATTATGTTGCAAAACTTTTAGAACTTTTAGATTTTAGTAAGTAGTGAAAACATAAAGTTTCCTCTTTTATGTTAATGAGGTGGCTTTTGGAAAGCAACAATTATGGAGGCAATTTCCCAGGTAATTTCCAACCATGTGATTGGAGGTTTTCAACTTTCAGTCCTACCACCCAGAACTCCAGCGAGGGAAGACATATAATGAAGTGGAAGTTGAATCAATAACTAACAAATGAAGTTTTAATCACTATGTCTGTTTAATGGTACATTTTTTAAAGTTTTTGTTTTTATTTATGCATACAGTTCAGAGTAGCAGGAGGTGAGAGGACTCACCAGAGACAGAGTGGGGAGCAGAATAGGCAGATGGACCGAAATACACTGCTGAGGGGAGCAGCGAGCGAGGCAGAGTAGAGGTCTACTGAGCCATGCGAGTCTCCTCCCTGACTGGGGATGGAACTCACTTCTGTGCCAAGGATGCTTCATAGTGTGGTGCTCAACCCGCTGTGCCACCAGGGAGGCCCTGTAATGGTAATTCTATCAAGACCCAAAAGAATGGTTTTGGAGAGCTTCTGATGTGCTGGGCAAATGGGAACTTTCATTAACATGGGAGCTCCAATCTCTCATGATTTTTTGCCCTATGCATTTGTCTTACTGCCTGTTTCTGAGTTATTTCCTTTTATAATAAATGGGGGCTCTATTAAATAAAATTTTTCTCTGAACATTGTTAGCCTCTGTAGCTAGTTAATCATACCTGAAGCAGGATTCAATTGTAATGCTCAGCCTACAGCTGGTGGCTCAGAAGCACAGGTGACAGCTTAGACTTGTGACTGGTGTCTTAACAGGTGAGCAGAGGGGGGCAATCTTGTAAGCCTGAGCCCTGACACAGCTATCTCCTGGTACACAGAGTCATAAGTGAGTTGGATTGTAAGATTGTGTTAGAGAATATGTAGGATTTCAGGGGAAAACCCTTCCCACCTTGACAATGGAATTGCAGCCAGACTCATTTTTAGCAAACTTACACTGATCTTCAGTGCCCATGAGAGGCACAGGATACAGAGCCATCTGACACTAGCTTCTCTGCCCTGACTGAGGGGACAGAGTGGCGACTGCAGATGAGAATGGCGACCTAATGCTCCCCAGTCAGAAACATGTGCTGTATTTCCCTGCAGAGTTCCACTGAGGGGAGAGAGGTGAACATTACCAGAGTCCTGTGCTTCCAAAACACAATCAAGAAATTTCCGGGCCTCCCTGGTGGCGCAGTGGGCTGAGCTCCACACTGTGAAGCATCCTCAGGATAGCAAAGTGAGTTTGATCCCCGGCCAGGGAGGGGATCCACATGGCACAGCAGACCTCTCCTGCCTCACCTGCTGCTCCCCTCAGCAGTGCATTTCAGATCTACCTGTTCTGCTCCCCACTCTGTCTCTGGTGAATCCTCTCACCTCCCGCGCCTCTGGCCTGCGCCCCTACTCTAGTATTTATAAATAATCTTAAAAAATAATTAAAATAAAAAGAAACTTCACCAACTTTCTGTGTTCCTCACAATTACTGATGGTAAAGAACTGAACTTCTCAAATGACTTAACGGAGATTCCTGGGAAAGCCCTTTTTTACCTTCAACAAGTTCATCATAAGACTCCAAACTACCCTCTTTCTCTTAAATAGTGAGCA
The DNA here is from genome assembly GCA_019455555.1 of Galemys pyrenaicus. NCBI lineage: Eukaryota > Metazoa > Chordata > Mammalia > Eulipotyphla > Talpidae > Galemys > Galemys pyrenaicus. Next base: position 7,659,446 of record JAGFMF010011629.1, read on the forward strand.
AATTATTTACTCCAGGGAACATTTACTATAAAATGCCTACTACCTTGATGAAACTTCAGCCATGCTTCTCATTGTCATGGGGTTCCCTAAACCTTCCCCCAGTTTGATCATGGCACCTCTTTATGGCCTCTCCTAAGAACTAGTTGACCACAGGAGAAAACATCTCATCAACTGTCCTATCACATTGCCACCCAGCTCACATGCTCCAACCCCATTATTTCTAGTCTTGGTTACTCCTCCCTACAAAGGATTAACCTTTTTTGTGCTGTCATTTGAAACCTGTGCAGGTGTCCTGATGAGTCTCGGATACATTGTTAAAATGATCTTCCTGCCTTTTAACATTGTTAAAAGGACACTTCCTTGCAAGTGTCCCTGCCCGACTGTGGTATTTTTCCTCTTATGAAATAATCCACTTGTAATATATCTTTTCATATAATATATAATAATCCATATATAATTGGAAGTCTATATTCATTGCATTTATTTTCTAGACTTTTTACATTGAAGAAAATAGCACACATATAAAACAACATTTTATAAGTGTATAGCTCAATAACTTCCTTATATAATGACCACCCAGGTCAAGATAAAAAACTGCATTTGGAATAAGTTCCTCCTCACCAAAGTCCATATGTTGTTTTTATTTGAAGTAGCTTTTCAAGGACTATGTTATGGTATAAGGTGAGAAATTTCCCTTTCTCCTGATGCCTGAGAATCATATATACTATTCCCTAATATCCAGTGACAGTGGTGAGAACAATAAGGGGGAAATGCAAAAATGGAGTCTTAAGACTGAATTTTTTGCTAAGGCACTGGCTTCAACTTTAAAATTTTGTTTAAATTATTTCATCAAACTAAGGTTTAAATTAATTTTTCCTAAAATTACCATTAATTCTTCTATTTATTATGAAAAGGGCATAAATAAAAGGGGCAGTTTAGAGACTTAAATACAGTACATATTTTCTGCATGTCTGAATATCAAGTGAGTATATTTCTGAGCTGACTAAATATATAAATCTTTGACCTTGAAATGTAGTCCTTGTTTTTATCATTTGTTCTCATTTTACAAGCCTTTTCTTGGAGCTTTCAATCTAATATTTCATAAGTTGAACTTATTATTCTGATTACTATCCAAATTTTTTTGATGGTATAAGTATCTTCTCTTGAGACAATACTATTCCCTGTTAAAGTCGTTTTGTGATTTAAGAAGAAAAGACTGAGTTTCCTGTGACCTGTTGTTCCATTACCAGCACCTTTCTCTTTAGAGTAATTTGGTGTGTGTATGTGTATGTGTTGCTTTTGTATGTGTTTTAATATTTTTTATGCAGCCTTGAGTATTGCATTTTGTTTTGCCTATTTTCTTTTAGCAATAAGGAAGCTAAAAATCTTCCTAATAATGAAATGCTACCTAATGCTAAATATTTTTACGCAAACAGGAATCAAGAAATTTTTTTGGTCTATGATTGGAAAATTTTCAAGACAAAGATGATATTTGCTCTAGTTCCTAGAAATCTATTTTCAAAAAAATGAGACTACATAAGCTTAGTTTATAATATATTCACAGCATATTTACTCACCTAAGTTCTTTCCAAAGCCAGTAAATTGTCCTTGATCTACACAAGCATTCTTCATGATTATTTATGAATATTATTTATAAAGTAAAATGCAATGGCAATGTTAAGCAACCTACTTTACAGTAGGTTAAATCCTACAGAGAGAATATATATTTAAAAATCTTATCCTGACAGGCATATATTATTCAGGTAAAATGTCAGGCATGAGATAATTCATGCTGGTAATTATTTTAAAAGAGCAAGAAATAGAACATTATTGTTATAGAATTTTGTCAGGAGAATCTTGATTTTTAATAGATTACATAGAAATATGAAATCACTTAGGATAGAGCATTTAAAATCTTCATAGGCAAAGTAAGCAAAGGGGATGTCAAAAGGAAGACTGGTTCTGATTGTGGAGGCTGGGAAAATTCATGTGGAGGCAAGGGCATATGACAAAGTCCTTCTTTAGAAGCATTTGACAATGTGTGTAAGGAATATAAAAGTGGCTTAATATAAAGTGAAAGAAATAATGGTAGAAGAAGAGGAGATGTTCTTAACAGTAAATGAAAGCAACTGGGACATATGTGCACAGGTAGAGTACCTGCAATATGTGTTGCCACTACATTGTAAATTTCACTCCATTAGACATGGCTATGCTTGTCAATTAATTTGGGCAACAGAAAGTTTAGGGGGGAAATACCAAATCTTTTTCCACACATGGTCTATTTTCACTGAGGGGAGATAGAAAACCATGAAGCACAAACAGCCATGCTCAAACTCTGATCTTTTCTGAAGATGATTTTTTCTCTACCTATTAATCTTTCTCAGAAATATTCACCTAGAGAGGAAAATGCCTTTCTTCTATCACAAAAGAGGGAAGCTTTTGAAATCCCATCTTTACTCTTCAAAATGTGGACTTATATAATGTACAAAGAATTCTCTCTAAAGTCCATAAACAAAGAATGCCTTGCTGTACACAAGTTATCTGTTTAACTAAGAGCACTTTCTCCTCCTCCTCTGTCCTGATTTAAAGAGTTTCAACATGTCACAAAACTGAGATCTAATCATGGCAACAATTGACTAAGAATTCCCACTGAGACTTTAGGAAAGGAAATAAGCACACACAGTTTTACATTGATAGTCCCCAAAAGCACATTGAAAAATTGTTTAAAGAATTTTTTTTTCTCTGTTAAAATGCAAGTCATATTAGATTGTCAGTGAATTATAGATACCACTGTTAGGAATAAATGATTTATAAGTTATTTGGTGATATGGATATTTTTCAGTGTCTTTGAGCATGCACAGTTAAATATTCGAATTACACTCCATGAACTGGAGGAACTGTTCAAAAGTAATTCTATCAATGGTATCTTTTTTTTGCCCAATCATGGGGAAAAAACTCACCTTGAGGAAAAAATATACTTGTCCTAAAATCTTAAGGTAAACATGATGGCATGTCTTCAACTGACAGCATTTTTAACTTCTGTAAAGCTTACCCATTCCTATTTTACTTGTCTTGGAACCTCTGAGAGATATCCTTCAGTTATGGGTCCCAGATGAATGTATAAATAATGTGCATGAGGAATTTTCTATAGCTAAGTTACATAGTGTAATATTCATATGAGATTAGTAGATGCATAATGATCTTTATTAAATCCCATCATTTTCAGTGATTATTACTAGCATTATGTGACCTATGGTTGTGGCTTCACTAAATTTTGACTCATAAAAATGATTGCAGGAGAAAATATTTCAGTATCTTCTCTCCATAGAGTTGCATAATTACACACTTCACTAAGGCAAAAATGAAAAAAAGAAATATGAAATTAAGTAATTTCATATGAACCCTGATGAAAATATTAAGCTCTGTTTAATAAATGTGTATTCAAAGATTTACTTATCAATGACTGTACATGAACTTTAGTAATTTTGGTAGTGTCAGGATGCAAAGAAAATCACCTCATAGCCACTGGACTCTTTTAGATTGGCAAATAATCAAATGTTACATAGGTTAGTAAGATAAATTTCAAAAAGAAGTTTAATAATAACACGAAGAACTCTTGCATACAGGGAAGGACCCACTGAGAAAGAGAAACACCCATTTGCTTTAGACAACAGTTTAAATTATCAGCTAAGACAAAGGACTGGAAGGTGCTGGTAGTTACCAGGGAAGTTACAGTAAACAAGAGTTTACTGTAAACAACTGTTCTACAGTTGATTGTGAATTTCTGCTTTCTCCATTAAAGGGTTAAAAAGACTATTTTTCCTGGACAATGAGTGAAGAACCCTTACAAAGAGCTTTCCCTTTGCAAATGTAAATTTGTTTTACAAGAGACAACCTCTACCCAACCTTTAAAGCCTCTTCCATATATAAATCATTTTGCCAAAGAAAGGCATATTTTAGGGTGGCAGGTTTTGCCACCATTACAGGTTTCTAAGATCGAAGAGTTCTCCCTGTTACATTAATCTTTTTGAATAAAACCACTCTGTATCTAATTCTGGATTTCTTTTTATTTGACTCCTTAAAGCAAGTTATTAATAACACCACAGTTACATCAGATGCCATTATTAACATCCAGTTTATACAGACAATAGGAAATTCAAAATGAAACAATTATATCATGGGTTTTAGCAATGCAAAATATGTCATTTGGAAATTTTTGTGATTATCAAAGTACATCTGTGGGTTTTTTTGTTGTTATTTTTTGTAGTCTGAGTTGTAAAGTGTAAGAAGGGCAAAAAACACATAATTAAAAATTTAACATTTAACATTTAGTTGCATCCCAAGGAAATTAAAATTATAAGCCACTTCATTTTCCTGAGCGCTCACACATATTTACGTCATTTTTATTTCCTCTATATTTCATTTGTTTAAACCTATACTGATTGGTCGGGAAGCGCGCAGGTAGTGCTATTTTCTTCAATGTAAAAAGTCTAGAAAATAAATGCAATGAATATAGGACTTCCAATTATATATGGATTGGCTGAGGTTGGGAGTGGTCCAAGTGCTGAACCTAGGTCCGTGCGCAGCGGTCTTTATGGGAAAGGAATGCTTACAACTTGATGGGAACCTGAAACTTCTCTGCGACCTTCGTCATCTTGTTAATTCGCCTGCTCCCACACAGGCATCATGTAGTTCAATCTTTTTTTTTTTTCTTTAATAACACTCAACTGCCTTAAACTTTATTAGAGAATATAAAAGACACTTCACAAACCTGTTTATCTTCTTTCCACAGAGGCAATGCTAATCTCTTTCTAATCTTCTCTTCCCAGTTTTACTACATACACAACAAAGAAAGCACTTATATATATACACATATATATGTAAGGAAGCACTTATATATGTAAGGAAGTACACACACACACACACACACACATATATATATATATATATATATATTTTTTTTTTTTAATGGGAGGCTTTCTACAAGCAATGAACCAAGGACAGTGTGAGAAGATCATAGACTGGAAAAGTAGTGACTCTGCTCTTTAAAATAGCAATTCTTGCCATCCTTCTTTACGCAGTCTTCAGATTAGAAAATAAAATAATAAGAGGTCATTTTTTTTTCCACAGAAGATGAGTAAAAGAGAATTTTGATAGTTTTTAGATGGATTTTTGGTTACATAAATAGATTTAGCTACTTCATAGGTAGAAATATTCCATTGTTTACTAAATTAATATTTGTAAATTGATTAAAGACTGAATTTCAACTAAACAAATACATTTTTTGATAAACAACAAATGATTATTTAATGACAACAGAAGATGCTAGACAACTCTGGAAAACAAGGCCATGAAATAAATTCAGTTGTTTTTCTATTTTGTTTTTATTAGGCTTCTGTTAAAACAATTTTGTATACTCAAAAACATTTCACTAAATGAGAAATCTGTAGTTTCACTTTTAACTTATTAAAGCCATTATATGTTACTTCTAGCAAACCTATAATTTTAAAATAGCAGGAAAAGTATAATTTTCATTGCACATGAACAAGTAACTTTTAAAAAAGCTTTATATTCATTCATTCACTTTTAATTCTATAACATATGTAAACAGGAAGTATGTTGAACAGAGAGAAAGGTTTTTGAAAGTTGGCAAACATTCAGTAATTCAAGTATAAAATAACTACACCAAAATTTAACCTAATTTGCATGACTATTGTTCATAAGACTCAGTGATTTTCTTATTCTCTCTAAATGGGATTCATTTTATGCAGAACTCTTTCAGCTCACTCCCACTTATGACTTCTACACATGTAATAATTCACAATTTTATTGTTAAACAAAACACTCATTTTATTTTAAAATTATGTCCCGAAAATATTTAAGAAAATATTTTTTGTGTATCTTTTCTTATTTTTTCTTATCTTTTTCTTATTTTTCAAACAGTGCTAACATAAAGTGTGTGAAAAACCATGTAAGTTCTTTGGACCTGAAAATGTGAAATCCTACACTCCCACCCCATTCTTTTGTCCCTGATAAAATCCAAGTACTCTCACCCATGGAGGAACTGTTTGATTTATCTATCCTACTGACTCCCTCTATGTAAAGACAATTCTTGTATTTCAGAATTTAGCTTTCTGGATGCAAGAAAAAGAATGGTTTGGCCTGTTAAATGTTGCTTCTCTGGAGTTGGTGTCAGACATTACACATTAAGGGTTAAGTACAACAAAACTTCCCCCTATCTTCCAGACCCATTTCAGAAAACAATTGCAAGTCCAGGTTGACATCTGTGTTTTTTGTGTTTCTTCTGTTTAAGATTTATTTATTTATGCACATAAGAGCTGGGGTACAGACCAGAATCAAGGTAAGAGGATTCACCAGCGACAAAGCAGGGAGCAGAATTGACAGATGACCGAAATACACTCTTGAGAGGAGCAGCGGGCAAGGCAGGAGAGGTCTGCTGTGCCATGTGGTTCCCTCCTGGCCAGGAATCAAACTCATGCTGCTGTACCACGGATGCTCACAGTGTGGTGTTCAACCTGCTGCGCCACCAGGGAGGCCTGACACCTGTGTTTCTGACCAGAGTTGTAGAATGGACATTCTCATGAGCACCTCCTTGGATTTTTCGAACTTGTTAGAGTAACTCAGAACTTAGAGAAATATTTTATTTGCTATATTTATATTACTGTTTGGGTGGGAAAAGATTTAAGTCAGTCACTGTTAAATGGAAGCATGCAAAGTGCCAGGTATGGGAAGAGACATAGGGATTTTCATGCTCTTTGGGCTCACCACTCTATCCTAATCATTAAATGCTCAACAAACAAGAAGTTCTCTGATTATGCCCTTTTGGGATTTTTTGGAGTCTTTGTTAGATTGGTACAATTGATTAAATAATTCGCCTTTTGGTTATTGAATTCAATTCACAGCACCTCTCTCCTCTTCCCTAGAGACCTGAAAAGTTACAACTCATTAATTACAAAGTTGGCTCCAGACAGGTAGGTACCATTCAAAAGACACTGCATAATATTCACATGTTCATTTTCATAAACATAACAAAATACATCTTTTTCACTCTCTTCAAAGGAAATCCAAACATTTTAGGAGCTCTGTATTAGGAATGGGCACAAAGACTAACATATATTTCTTATTAAAACCACAATTTTACAGTGACCCTCATAAGAATGCTTATTTCATAAGAAATACTTCAAGCTGAATCATATCCTCTATGTGTAAATGAAAAAGATGTTCTTAAGCTCTTTTTAGTCCTGAAACTATATTGAATTATTTGAGATGAAGAAACAAGTCTTTTATTTCCATCTAATCTGCTTGTTCTTTATCCTATCACCTCTCATTTGAAAGAAAAAGCTTAACTTACATTTTACTTTATTTTTATTTTGTCTAAAGTTATCAAGTAATAAGACAAAAAAGGAATTTTTCATTTTCTGTCATTTCCAAAGATTAAATTTTGGGACTAGGCAACAAAAACATTCAAATATTTGCTTTAATGTCAACATATGTATCAACTCATTCCTCCCATTTTTAATGAATTTTGTGTTTCAGTGAAATTTTGGATCATAGTGAACTCTCTCTTATCTCTTCCTGTTCTTTCATTCCCAATGCTACAAACAATAAACATCTGTCATCAGAATTTCCACAATACTTTTGTTTTCACATTAAAGTTTTTTACTCTGTATTCAACTGAATTTAAACTGAATTCAACTCTTTGGTAATGGGAAGATTAGAGACACTATTAGATAATACCTTTGATTGAGGGTTCCTTGAAGACAAATAAAGGAAGGTAAGGTAATTAATAATTACAGTTACATAGTCTCATTAATCCTAAGGTAAATTCTTCATTGTCATCATAGATTCATTTGTAGTTAATGAAATAATTAAGAAAATAAAGTGACTTGTGAAAAAAATCACATAACAGTAGGTGACTAATTAAGAATTATCACCTAGATTTGTTTAATATGAGTAAGGGAAAGGTTTTCTGATTCCCCCTATAACCTTTTTCTATTATACTCCAAGGTATATTTTAGGTTTATATTAAATTACTAATATCATTGGTTAAAATTATATATTAATTGTATATTTAAAAACAAACCCATATGATTCTCTCTCTCTCAACATTCTATGATTTCAAACCCTTTGAGTGAGATTCACACTGAGAAAACCAACTATAATTTAAATATAAATCTCATTTTACTGAGCTCTGTATTGGTATAAAGAAACTTTGTAAAGTAATGTTTTGACAAATATCCTGTTCTTGTGTCATGTGTCCTCAGCTAGGAAAATGATGATAAGTGATTGGTAAAGTAGGTTTATATACTTTGAACATGTTGTCATAGTATCCATCCTCATCCTTAAGGCCCCATACCTTAAAGAAACAAGAGTCATATAGCTTTCTAAATTTGCATCATTTGTATCATGTCAGTTTTTGAAACCTAACTAGTAATGTCAGGCAAGTCATTTATTTGCTCTATGCCTGTTATATATCCATAAAGTAGGAAATTCCAGTTTCGTAGTTTTATTTTGAATATTAATATAGGTAATGGATCCATACTAAGAAGTCCACTGTCTTCAACAAAGAACAATAATAATTAGGAGAAGTTCTCTATTAGTCAAGGTTTTCAAGAAACAGCGATATATAATAAATTATATATATATACACACATATATGTGTTTATATATAGTATATATAGTATATATGTATGTGTGTGTGTATACACACACTCACACACACATATATATATAAAGAGAGAGAGAAATTATTAGCAGAATTAACTGATAGAGCTAAGGAGTCCGAAATTCCCAAACTTCCGTTTCCAAGGTGAAGAATGAGAACATGGAATGCTGTAATTCATTCTGAGCCCAGTGGCCTGAGAAGCAGGGGACCACTGGTAAATCCCATAGTGTGGAGAAATGGGGGAGCTGAAAGCTGAGTCCAGGAAAAGATGGCTATTCCTTCTCAAAAAGAAACCTTTCTTATGCTTAGCGAAGCAAGTCAGAAGGCAAAAGAAAAATACCAGATGGTTCCTCCCTTAGGAGGAACATAAGGGAACCAAAGGAGGTTCAAGGAAAGGAATAAGAACAATAATAATAATAACAATAACAGCAATAAAGACACAGAAACCAAAAATGAAGAGTCAAGGACAGACTGGGGACACCTGGTGGGGAGGGGAGGGGGAAGGTTGAGGGAAGATGGGAACACGAGGGACTGAGGTGATAGTGTACTGGTGAGATGGTGATGGGGAATACATGGGGATTACAATTAATGGCAAGTATATGTAAATTTTAAAATATTTTAATAAAAAAAAAAAGAAAAAAAAAAGAAACCTTTCTTTATCTGTTTGTTCTATGCAGGCCACACTTGGCTGATGCCAGCTAACATTGGTGAGGGGGCATCTCTTCATTCAGTTTACTGAATCAGATGTTAATCTCTTCCAGAAATATCTTCACATACACAACCAGAAATAATGCTTTACTATCAGAGCATCATTTAGTCAAGTTGACATAAAAAATTAATCATCACAAGGTTAAGCAGGTATTTCTTTTTTTGAAAAAAGGTAATTAAAATTTAATTTGAAGCAAAAAAAACTAATTTAAAAACATTTATTTGTCAATTGCATATATTTATTAAAGTTCTGAGATTCCTGATAATGGGAGAATGAGAAGCATGTTGCATTTCAGAGGATGAACTGTCTGATTAAAGCAGTTAATTACATCAGAAAAGTTAGGCCTTTTCAACTAGAAATTATTTCAGATAGAATATTATATACTTACTTGAGATTCATAAAAGCTATTTTTGATAATATATGACAAAATTTGGCAAACATTCTAGTTTCTCATGTCTCTATAAAAGCTCAATATGTGACATTAACCATCACTCAATGGGTGTGTTTCTATGGAGACTAACACAAATAATGTATATATACTGCTCTCTAATAATCTTGATTTGTCTAGGGTTAGAATTTCAAACACTTTTGAAAAAGAGTTTAAGATTTTTAAATGTGTCAAGAAAGCATTGGAAAAGACAAGGTGATTAACTAAATCATGACTAAATCATCACCAATATGTCAATAGTCTATCTTGATAAGTAAAGGGTAACTCACAGGCTTTATAGAAAATATATGTATGTCATAATATTGACATGCTATCCTGAAAATTTAGGACATCGACTTAAATTCCCCTTCAGACAGATGGTCAGTTCATTTTTTACAGAGACACAGGACACAGTAGTACATGTGGTTAGACAACATATATTATTTTTGCCCACAAAAAAAGAGTTTTGAATTTAGTAAAGTGCTTAGACATGTGTAGTCCAAGATTCAAAGTTCAGCCCCATAAAGCTTAAAATAGACCATCTGAAATTAAAAATATTTAAGAACAGGTGTTATAAATTGACTGCTTGTCTGCAGTGGAACAGAATGGTAGCAGAAAATCTGCTTTCAAGTACAGGTATGTTTTGATGGATAATTCAGAATACATTCTCTGCAAAATGTACTCAGGTGTCTACATGAGTTTGTTAGTTATCAATAGATGAGATGACTTAAGACCATCAAAGTAGCTTTTGGCAAATGTCAACATAATCTTTCAATTTTGGTTATTTGTTGCTTGAATGATCTTTTTATAATAAGTTTTTAGCATAAAACTGGAAACTGCATAGTTCCCTTATATGACAAAAGAACTTTAGTAGGTGTACTAAAGGAGAGGGTTTCTGAGATCCCAGTTAATCCAACCTAATTACATGAGCCTTTAAAAGTGAGAACATTCCTGGTTTAGTAGTGAGATAAGAAGAAATTAGAGGAGTAACAAAAGATGTTACTAGCTTTGCCCATGGAGCAAGAGAGCCACAAATCAAGGGACTCAGCAGCATCTAGAAGCTGAGGACAGTAAGGAAAATCTGACATCAGGCCTATCACCAATTGAAACTGATTTATGGAACAAAAAAAAAAAAAAAAAGAAAGAAAGAAAAAAAAGGCAAACAAATAAAAAATAGCAACAACAAATGTTGGCGAGGATGTGGAGAAAAAGGAACTCTCTTACACTGCTGGTGGGAATGCAAGATGGTCCAACCATTATGGAAAGC
>JAGFMF010011629.1:7670997-7795587 GCA_019455555.1 Galemys pyrenaicus
GAGGTGATGGTGCACTGGTGAGATGGTGTTGGGGAATACATGGGGATTACAATTAATGGCAAGTATATGTAAATTTTAAAATATTTTAATAAAAAAAATATTTTGTAAAAAAAAAATAAAAAATAAGGAGAAAATGAATTCTCCCCTAAGCCTTCCAAAAAGGAACGTAGCTCTGCCCCTACCTTGAATTTAATCCAGTGAGGCCTGTCGAAATTCTGATTTGCAGAACAGAATGATCACACATTTGCATTGTCTTAAATGACTATTTGTGGTAAATTTGTTGCAGCAGTAATCAAAATGCAATGAAAATGTGTACTTTCTTCCAAACAAAATGAAATTCCAACAGAAAATCAGTATGTTTGTTGCATAGGTATGTCCTGAAAGATAAGGACTTCCTTTAGTTTTTTCTTTACAAATACAAACCTCAAATGGCATCTTTTCAAGCTACTCCATGTGCTTGTCACACAGCCTTTCATCCATGGGTAGGCTATAATTCACCATTATCTTGTTGACAAGGTTATGATTCGTTTCACACATCATTGTTCATTAAAATAATGTGTACCTGTGCCTTAGTTTCATCCCACTTCAAAGCCCAACTGCTACCAAATTTATGGTCAATTAATTTCAGTGGATGAAGAACAGTTGAATACTATACACAGTTCTCACCTTTAATATGCTTTTATTTTATGAAACTTAACAATGATAAACCAATTACAATATAATGCTTTTAAAACTGTATTTTTTCTTTTAAATGAATAACAAAGACAACTTTATCTTTTGTTGCGGTGACACTGACATTTACAAACTGTATGATTCAGAGGGATAGAGGCACACTTCTTCAGATGCTTCTTGCACACCAGGCCCACTATCAAGTCACCCATGGTCCATTGTTCCCCTCCATCTTTGCTCTCCTCTTCTCCTTCACCCTCCAGTACCCTTAATTCTACAGTCAGATTTCTAGGGTTTGTTTTTGGTTTGATTTTGTCTGATGTTTTGTTTTATTCTTCTATATTCCACAGATGAGAGACACTATCTGGAATTTTTATTTTCCTTCTGGCTTAAAACCTGCTTCCTACACTTATAATAGTATTTAGTATTAAGTGAAAACAGAAAAGCATTTAATTATTTTAAACATAAAATTGTCTTTCAGTGTATTTATTTCATTCTTTCAACCTTAGTGTTTTATCATAAATGCAATGTGCTTATGTTACAATTTGACCTAATTTCTAATTACAGTATTTTCCTGAATACATTTTCCATATTTAAGAGGAAAATAATTTCTGAAAGTCATACAAAAATATTGTTGTTATATATAAAAATCACTGTAATGTTCACCTATTAGTATGTACAAAGGGTTTTGTTTAATAAAAAAGATCACATTTTTATGATTTTGAGCAGAGTTTGCAGATAGTTTATGTATTTAAGTTAAAGCAGAGCACAAACAATATTAATCCACACAAAAGGTGGAGTCACTATGATTGCCACACAGGTTTCAATTTTGTGAAATTCTGCAGTTGGCATGTAGTGCTCACTACACTATTTAACAGTGTTCTTTGAGGGAGTGTTAGCTACCTCAGCAGCTGGTGGGTGACAAATATAGCTAAAAATAGATCAGAAAGAATTCCTGGTTGCTGAGAGGTCAATTACATTGTCTAAACCAGAATTTGACAAGAAGAAATTATCTGAAATGTATATTTCACAACCACATAAGAATTGTTTGAAAGTAGGGGGAAAAAATCAAGAAAATGAAATCATAGGTACAAAGCATTTTAAATCCATGAGTGTATGAAAGATTACAAAGCTAAGTATCACTATTCAAGAATATGTCTTTGGGTAATTTAAAAAGAAAGAAAGAAAGAGAGAGATAGGCAAAAGAGACCAGGGAGGAAGTGTTCACTACAGTTTGAATAAACGTTGAGAGATAAGATATCACCATATCAAAAGAATAGGATGAATTTTCATTTGAAAGTAAAAATACAAAGTTTAAAAACCATACTTGAAATGAACAGCAGATATTTGCAGGTAAAAGGAAACATGCTTCAGAGTTAACTGTAATCCCAGCAGGTGTCCATCTGGCCTCAGGAAGTTTCAATTTATGAAGTACACAAAAGTTTTTGAAGAAAAAAGACTTTTCAACTGAAAAATTTCCCTTGCTCCCAATTCCTGAAAATACAAAATGTCTAATAAAAAACAGCTTTGACCTTTCATCTGTTATCTTGATTTTGATTTTTCTGCTTTTGGAGAGAATCACAATGTTGATCTTTGGAGATCTCAATAGCTCTTTAGATATAAAACAGTCCTTAACAATCTAGAAATGTTAAAGATGAAATGCGTTTATGATCATATATACACTAGGTCATATAAGAAAATGCTCTTCATTCACTATCCATGTTACATGACAATACTTACTATTAATACCAACTTCTAGATTTTGAAACATTTGGTACAAGAGTTTAAACCAAGGTCTGTTTTGACTCTGTGGACTTGCATAAAATTTCACTAAACATATTTTTGACTGAAATACTAAAGCATTTCAAAGAAGGATGCATTTATTCCCCTTTCCTTTTTTTTTAATTTAAATCACATCTTTTAATTTATAGAAATTTTGTACTTTTTTTTTACATTTTGGAGCCCTGTTGTTTACGGATCCTATAAGAGGTGATTCTCAGGTAAGTTACTTAACCACTTTGCCTCAATCTCTTTGTATTTTAAAGTTATTGTTTGCGATTAAATGAGCTGATCAATAAAATGTAGAAAGCAGTGCATTACATAAGAATTATCATTTTTATTAAATTATAAATAGTTCTATCAGTCCACTAGTATAGTAGACTAAACTAATATAATAGAGTAATATCAGATTGTTTTAAATGTGGCAGTTGAAGTCACAGATCAGTAGTGTTTGATCCATAAGCTGCCCTCAGATATAGAATAAAGAATTCCTAAAGACACATTGAAAGTGACCCTATTTTGAAGAATAGTCACCATCACTTTTTTCCAAAGTATGTTCTGTAAGATACAATTCAGGTAGTACAATAAAATTAGATGTTTCTTCACACCTGAAATGATCGGTAAAATGCTTGCAAAAGTTGAAGCTAGGGTGGATTTCAGTGGGTAGCAGTTACCAGAGACATTAGATTCCATAATATAGATAAGATCCCAAGTTATTTTTTGGACTCTTTGATTGCAAAAATATAAACTTACTATCTCATCTAAGAGCGGATAGAATTAATTCAAGGATACATTGAGAATATAATGGAGACAGACAATTACAGGAAATTAAGAGACATCTTATGAATGGAGAGTACCAAGGACTCTGGAAATTGATGTTTACCATCTAAAGTAGTATAAAACATCTCAGAAGCAATCTGTTTTTGGTAATTCAACTTAATGCCATACTCAGTCACTCTGGCTCTGCCTTTGTTTGAATTTCAATGTTGCTCAATCAAGAATAAATAAAAATTAAAAGATTGAAAAACTTCAAAAAAGAATATTTCCTTGACTAGTATGAGAACTGAAAGCAAATGACTTAAGTAACTACCAATTTCATTAGAGAACAACTACATGCAAGGAAATAATTTAGTTAGCCTTAAAATAGCAATAAACAAAGTTTCTCAAATCATCTGTAACATAAATCTAAGAGGAGAAGGAAGAAAAACTACTTTTCTGAATGACTGTGAAATCCTCTACTGTGGAGCTTACTACAATTTGACAATGCCTTACTAGTGTGGTCCTTCAATGTACATTCTTGTTAATAGGTTATGTGTGAGAAATATGTGTGTGCTGACAGTGTATTTTAAATATGTATTATATATATTTTAAAAATAAATTTGAAATTATAGGCTAATCATTTCACACAATCATTGAAGATGTTAATTTTATTCAAATTTGTTGGTTCTCTATGCTGTTTATTACACTTTATACTACTACTTTTTGGGAATATGAATATAATAACTTTTGAGAAGTGTGAATTTAGAATAAAATATTAAGTGTTTCTTAAAATAGTACATTTTAAGAGGTAACTAAGTACTTCCATGCAAATTCAGTACTCATCATTATAAAGCATCTATAGAGATGGCTCCAAAATCGCAATATTAAATTTTATATAACTTCCTGAGATATAATCTACCTACAGTAAACTACAGCCATTTAAAATATACAAGAGGGAGTCTAAACAATGTGCACATTATAATCATTTTTAAATGAAAAACATTTTATTCATTTCTGTTTATGTATTCATAGCCTCCATTCTTAATTCCTCAAACTTTTCTTTCTTATCTTTCCTTTCGTGTCTGACTTCTACACCTCAGCAAAATGATATTCAGATTCATACATTATATTACTTGCATCACTAGAGTATTCTTTTTTATTGTAATATTTCATTTAATAAATAGCTATAAATTTGTTTATCCATTCCTCTCTTGATGAATATGTGGACTGTTGCCATTGTAGCTGTTATTTATAAAGTGCATGAATTTTAATGTGGTTATAAGTTGTCATTTCCTTCAATAAACTTTCAGGGTTGGAATTACTGGGTCATATGGTAATTATTTATTAATTTTTAGGAAACTGAGAAACTAGTTTTCTCAGTACTCAATACAATGACAAATATAAGAGATTGTTCAAAGCAGTAGAAGACACAAAGAATTATATAATCCCTATTCATAGACTGGAAAAATTAACATTCTTATTGACCTTTTTACCAAAAACAAAACACAAATTCAATGCAATCTTTATCATTTTCAGTGGAATTCTTCAAAGCAATATAACAAATATTACTTAAATTTATGTAAAACCACAAAAGACTGAATATTCAAAGCAATTGGGTTAAAACAACAAAGGTGTCACACTTCCAGATAAATCATTTTGCAAATCTACAGTAATCAAAACTTTATGATACTGGAATAAAAACAAATACACAAACCAATGGAGTGGGATTGGAGGCCAAAATAAACCCATATATATATGGACAGCTAATTTATGACAAAGAACACAGGAGAAAACAATGGAAAAAAAGAAAGTTTTTGAGAAAACTGGACAGTAATTAACAAAAGACTGAAAATAGATCACTATTTCATAACTTATACAATATTTAACTCAAAATAGATTTTCAAAAATTGTATATAAGACCTAACACCATAAAATACAGAGATGGAAACAGACAAAACACTCATTGACGTTCTCAATGGCTTCAGCAATGTCTGTAGGGGCTCAACTCAATGGTAAGATGGAAAAAAAAGTAAAAATAAAAAATAAAAATGAACACTTTAGACTGCATCAAACATGAAGTATCTACACAGTGACATGAATTATCATTAAAATGAAAAGACCCCCTACCAAGTGAATGACATTGTGTGTGCTGAATATCGTCATGTGAATGTAGCATTAATTTTGGAGGCTGGGAAATTTGGGATTGAATTTGCTTTACCATTTACTAAATATATATATTTTAAATTTCTTGGTTCAGTGATATAATTTGTAGATGAACACACACCTAATATTTATTAGTTTACTTTTGTTGAGTACTAAAGCTAAAAACATTAGTAATTCAATTAGTGTTAAAAGGCACTATGATATAACATACAGTGCTAATTCAGTATTTCTCTTTGGATGAAATTTCCAGTACAAATATAAAATGCTATAAACATATCTTAAGGCCAATATTACTTTAAATCTCAGATTTTCTAAATGTTGATCCAGCAGTTGTATAAAATATTAACTAAACAAAGGAAGTTTAATGGTATTCACAATACTCAGCAAAGGCAGAAAGAAAATTAATGCAGTTGTTACTTCTAAGCTTCTAATTCTAATAAGAAAAGTAGTTGTCTATTTTTCCTTTCTTTCCATCTTTCAGTACTTGTGGAAATGGAAATACCTGGTAATTAAATTTTATTTTAGTGATTTAAAGGTTTTAAAAATTTTCTTAATATAAACTTGTTTTATATATATATATTTTTTTTTAACACAGCTTAAATTGAATCAAACCAATTTGGAAGAACCTATAAAATTTGCAGTATCATAAATTATTTCTTTTATGATGAGCACATGCTAAATTCCATGCTTTATTTTGAGATGAAAGAAAACATCTTGAAAGGGAAATTTTCCAGGAAATAAATCATAGTGAAAGGTGCAAAGTGGGTAAATTTATACTTTTCCAAGGATATAGTGACACATTTTATACATTCTGTCTTCTTCATCATATACTTTCCAATATTTGCTATTAGAGTCATACAGATTTTTATCTTGCAAAATAAATATTTTAAATATTCTTAAAAAACAAACGATGAAGCAAAAATGTCATAAACATACATATTAGAAAGTCATAATCATTTACTTACAGTTGTTATGATGCTGGGTGATTACGTATTCAAAATAACATTCTCATAAAAGGACTTATTTTCTGGCAATTATATGCATCATAATTTTTTTAAGTAATAGGCATTTATCATTATCATATAGAATGATTAGAATGCATTTGTAAATAAATATTCATAGTAGTAAAACTATGAATAAAACATAAAAACTTACTTTGTCAGATAAAAAACATCAAATAGAATACATCAGGAAAATTCTATCTTTAAACTTGAAATAACAATCAATTTCCTAATTATTACATTTCTTACAGTTTACATTTGTATTTTTACAGCTTTGTACCCCTTATGTTTCCTTTATATGGATGTACACATACATGTATAGATGTAAACATGCCCATATGTACATATGTATATGTAATCACTTCAATATATAAAAACCTATATATAGACTATAAACATAATGCATAGAGATTTAATCAAACAATTGGATATGTCAGTTAATATTAAGTAACTTGCGTTAAAAAGGGAATGACATCTGTTTTTATTTTTTTTAAAGATTTATTTATTTATGCATAAGCCCTGGGGTACAGGCCAGAGGTGTGTGTGGGGGGCATTGAGAGGATTCACCACAGAGAGCAGGGAGCAGAACAGGCAGATCAACAGAAGCACACTGCTGAGGGGAGCAGAGGGCACATCAGGAGAGGTCTGCCGTGCGATGTGGGTCCCCTCTGTGGCCAGCAGCAGGGATGGAACTCGTGCTGCAGTGGCTGCGGTTTGCTTCATAGTGTGTTGCTTAACCCACTGCGCCACCAGGGAGGCCCGCCATCTGTTTTTAAATGAAAATTTTATTTGCAATTTACCAACTATACTTAAACATCACAAAATCTTAACTGTGACTAAATAATTTGAAAAACAATATTATTGCATGTGTATTTAATATATCAACTATTCTTTTTATACATTTATGTAAGTTCAAATAACCACAGGTCTATAAATATCCCAAGGGTTTATAGTAGTTTTCAGGATCCACACTGCAAATTTTCTGGTAAGAGCTCCTTATCTCTCTTCCTTTTTTGGTTGTTTCCAATTTTACTTTACTTCATTTGATTTTTTTTTAATTAAGGTGACATAACTTTACAACACTATATCTGATTCAGAGATAGCATCACACTCCTTCAAATGTGTGTTACCAAACCACACCCACCACCAAGACACCCCCAGTCCTCTAACTTCTCTTGACTCTACCAAAAGAAAACTGATCATCAAAATGTCTTAGTCCCATGCTACCCAATTCTGGTTATTTGCATTGAGCCCTGGGCATATTTCTTAAGTTTTCTAATTCTCAGTCTCTTCAGTTGTTAAATGAGGATGAAAACCTACGTCCTGCAGTTGTAGCTGAAGGGGAAATGTGCAAATGTGCATCAAGCACTTAAAATAGTGCCTGGTACCTGGTAAGCCAGTAGTAAAGGATAGCTCCTCCTGGACACTAACTGCATACCTGCGTTCTCATGAATGCATCATGGCTTATCTCCAGCTGTGCACTGTCAGGAGTAAGAGCGAGGACATAAGTATGTGGGTAATTAAACTGTTTTTAAAGATTACCGAGGGAAAATCAGAGTAAAAAAGGTAATAATGTCAGTCAGTTTATTCCAAGTCATGTCCTGTTTTTTTTCTCACGTTTTGTTCCTGCAGTATTTTAAGATGTTGCCAAGTGTTTAAGCAAAACCATGTAATCAAGATGTCTTACTGAGGGGAAAAAGGGCATCCCCCAGTGTCTATGTCAATGGTTCGTTATAGAAATGCACTGTCTGTTGCACAGAGGGAAGCCCCATCCAGTTCTTTTTACCCTGAACTGAAACCTTTTTCATCTTTCCACTTCTTCTTGTTGCAGTCAGCATGCTGTCTCCCTAGTGCTAGGAATCACATGCCATATATGATCAAATGGGACTCTAAATATGATTGAAAGGAGATGTGGGCACAAGTGGAGTGGATAACATCAAAGCCTAATATTAGTATCAACAGATAAAGGACATTGTCATTAAGGCTTTGTCATATGACTCTGTTGATTAATCCATCCCATAGAATGTACTGCATCCTATTGTGGGGTTAGAGGCAAAAATCTAAAAAACTCCTAACTAATCATTAATGATTATTACACTTTACTAATGAGCATTACATTTTATTATGCTGGAAGTGACTCAATTATTAAAAAGTAATAATTGAGTGAATAACAAGAAAAATTAAAGAATGTTCATTATGTAAATAACAGAAATGAAAGATGACAGCTTTCTGTTTGGAATATCTACTACTACTTCAAAAACCCTGTAACAGAATCTTAGAAGGAGATGCCAGATAGACAGTGCTGAAGTTCTCCTTCGGTTTTTATGACACAGGATTTATCTGATATTTGACTTTGACTCAATAACATCGAGCAGGGGATAATAATTTTAGAGAGATTTGCTGCAACAGAGTTCCTTATTACTTTGGTGATAATTTTTCTTTCTCCAGGCTCTGTTCTATAATTGCCTTTTTCCACCAGTTTAATAATTGGTATGCTAAGTATAATTAAAGAAAACCTAAAACTGCTTTAAAAAATAACCCAAAACATTAAGTCATCTTTTATAGCATCTTGAATATTACATGTAAGAATATTTATTGTTTCAGAATTTTATATTGGCATTTTTAAGTATGAACTATATTCAGACACATTTCAGAATCATGTTACTGGTAGTGGGTAGATTTTAGAAAAAGGTAAGTGGGAATTGACGATCATCTCTTTTCTTCACCAGCAGCTCAGGAATAGCTGAAACTCTGCTTAAAGGGCAAGTGTTCCTCCTGCCTCATCTGAAATATGCTAATTGCCAACCTGTCAATTCATCATTCTGTTTCCCTTCACTCATAGATGACTTTAAACCATGTGAAATTCTTCCCATCTCTGGATGTAGAGGAGAACTGAAAAAAAAAAAAAAAAAAAAACAGTGACCTTAGGTGTTATTTTCATTTTAATGTTTTCAAATATAGAATGCCTCTGAAGCAGGGATCAGGTCTTTCTGCATGTGATTTAAAGAAATAAGCTTACACCAGGATCTTTAATATTGATATTATTGTATTTGAAATTGAAATATATGATTAACCACACTAATTTAAAATCATATTATTGTATGCATTCTCCATAACTCTCATCAATATGTAGAATCTCTGCTATGTAGGTCTAACAACTTGAACTCTAACCATGGTATAATCAACTGAGTTCAGACAGGTTTTTTTCTCTAGAGTCGAGGGGAAAAAATCTCTATTTCTTATTTGAATGTAATTTTGTGTGAGATCCTTTATAAAACTGATACAGTTTAAGATGTAAGTTAAGGAGAAAAAAATGTTAGGCATTTAGAAAACTCCAAATTCCAACATCTTTTCTCATTATTGCTAACTAGTCAATCACAAGTCAGTTAAAACTCTGCTTCCTTTGTACTTTTCTCAGAATCCAAAGATCCTTGAGGCATAATGGCTCGTAGTCTAGCTTATCATCTGCTGTCCTAGTTCTCCAACAATCCATAGGCCTCTGTAATGTTTTTGAAAGCTGTGACTAATTAATGAAAACATTTTAAAAAGTCATTATCGATCACAAAGAGTAAGGGAATTTTATGGTTAGTTGTCCTGAGGTCTATAGAGGCAAACCAACTCAGTAACCCTCATAAAAGTTAAAGTCCAAAAGCAAGATACACCTGTAAAAGGCAGCAAGTCTTTGATGTCTACAACCCTAGCAGCTAATATGGTCTGAGCACATACCAGTAGAATAGAACACTATTTAAAGACAAAAATCCATGACTTGGTATAGTAAGGAGAGTGATATAATTATATATAAATATAAGCTCCAAAACGTTGTGGTAATTTATTAGTATTGGTTGTTGTGAGAGGTTCCAGGCAGAAATATCCCAGGAGGACCCACTATTGAGAGAATGATGCTCTCCAATAACAGAGGAGATAGGAATGAAAATCCCTAGGAAAGGAGGGCTTTCAGCAGAAAAGAGAGGTAATTGTTCACTACCTAAGAAATGTTCAAAATAATCACTGAAAAAAAAGAAAATACTCATGGACAGAATGGAAGGTATTTGTAGTAAAATTTGTAGTAAATAAGGATCTAATAAAAGTAAAAGCAAAAGCATAAACAACAAAGTGATAGTCAAGATACAAATCAAGAACGTCACAAAAAGTAAGTTGATTAGTGAGGGTAAATTTTGTTTAGCAAAAACTAGATTCCAACTGTGGCAATGCATGCTTATAAAGTTATCGTTCTTGCTTAATGTAAGAGGAATACTATGGAAACTATTTTTTTTTAAGGCAGCTGGAGTTCAAATCATACTAAGGTCAAGGGTTAATTTTTTTTTCTTGGTGAGCTGGTATTTTGGTATACATTTAGGAATATGCCCTAGTTAGTTGGAACTGCTAGTAAAAGCACCACAGGCTGGGTGACTTGTAAAAACCAAATTTTATTTTTCACACTTGAGGGTTAAAAGTCTGAACTCAAGCTTTCATCATGGTCAGGTTCTGATAAGAGCCCACTTCTGGGCAACATGTCATATTCTCATTTAATTTCATGTGGTAGAAAGAGGAAATAGATGAGTTTTCCAGCTTTTGTTTTTTGTCTTATCTGCCCTTCTGGTTCTTGTTAAGGATCCCACTGGTTTAGTTTGCTTTTTTTTTTTTGTTCTGAGAACTGATATGAAGACTTCACCCTGATGACTCAACTACTTCCCTAGAGATTTTCACTGCTAACAATTTCACATGGTGTTTATAGTTTAATAAATGAGCTTTCAGAGGTACAATGGCATTCAGTTCCTAAAAGAATATACAGGCAAAAGAGGCATGAAATTTGAGCTTTGAAAACTTTCTAAACTAATGTAAGGAAGGTTCAGTAGTTACATTACAGGAAAGTGAACATAATTTGATGTACATAAAGTTGAACATGGTAAAATAGTAATTTCCTTGCACATATTTTAAATTGTCTTGTATAAAGTAAAACACATCATATCATTTAAAAATACTCAGTATCTAATAAGGTGTTTCTAAGAGTATCACTTTTTTCACAAATAATTGAGAAAGCAAGAATTTTCCCAATTCTATTTAATTTTCCTATAATAATAAACTTATCTAGTTTCAACTTTTACATCCTTATTTCTTTTTCTTTAACAATTATGAATTTGCAATAGAAGATTTCAATGTACTAGATTAGTCAATTTTGAGAAAGCATTTGAAGCAGAAAAAAGTCCAAAAAGGAAAGGAAAAATAGAGATGATTATCACATGCTACAAATAAAATGAAGAATATATCAACAATTGTCTTATAGAATGCAGCATGTTTAGGACAATTCAATAGAAGAGTGTGAAGATTTGTATAAAGAACAAGTAAGATTTCTTAAATTAATAGATAAATTATCATCTTATGAAAATGGTACTTAGGGGTCTCCCTGGTAGTACACCACTATGAAACGATCCACAGACACTGCAGCATGAGTTCGATTCCTGTCCAGGGAGATGACCCACATGGTACAGCAGACCTCTCTTGTCTTGCCTGGTGCTACCCTCAGCAATGTATTTCAGTCTATCTGCCTTTTCTGCTCCCCACTCTGTCTCCCGTGAATTCTCTCACCCCCCACATCACTGGCCTGTACCCCAATTCTTGTATGCATAAATAAATAAATCTTTAAAAAAAAACCTCAAATTTAATTCATGTTCAGAACAATGAAATGGCATTTCGAGTCCTCGGTAGCTCGCCGTGATCGTATAGTGGTTAGTACTCTGCGTTGTGAAATGGCATTTAAAGTAGGGGATGATGAGTTTTTTTTAAATATATCTAAAGTTCAGAAAAAAATAATCAATTGATTCATGATAATTTATTATATTTTTCAACAGAGATTTCAAATCAAGAGAACATTCAGAACTAAGCTGTGACTTCAATGACAAATGTCTTTGAGAAAAGAAGGCTGGAACTGGTTACCAGAATTGGCCCAAAATTGCCCTTAATGGTGTTCTTGGTAGTTCCTGGAATGACTCAATAGATAAAAGTTGAGCTGTAAAATGTTGCATAGATCTCATGTTAAGAGTGGTCTTCCTGTTTTAGGGAAAAGAAAAAGTGGAAAAAATGATAAGTGATAAAAGTGCTCACTTTCATGGGGAATTAACCAGTTTGGCATTTTGCCTGTGTGGTAAGATAGGAGCAGTGAATCAGATACTTGTTTCAGGGAGAAATTATAGATGAAACATTCATTAAAGTTACCCATAGCAATTAAGTATAGGACACATACTCTAGCTTTAAGTGAACTTGAGAATTTATGCTTAAATTGAAACTATTTTTTTCCTTAAATAATAGATTCATAGAACAGCGGGGATATAGCAGAGTGCTTTGAATGTCTTGGCTTTAGATGACCTTGCCAATTGCTCTGTTCCCTAATGCTTGTCTGTGTTTCATCAGTATTGTACTACATCAACACATTCTATCAGGACCATCTTTTCCTAGAAACTACTAGTTTGAGATATATATGACTTTAAAGATTGTGCAATAAATTAGGAATATGGAAGGAGTATAGATTTTGGGAAGATTCTATAATTTCAGTTATGTTAATTCCTCTGCTCAAAAAAGGAGAGACCACTAGAAAAATGATTAAAAGGTCTTAGTCTTTTAGAAATAGGGCATCAGTGATTTCAAAACAAACTAATCTTCTTTTCTTCCTCCTCATAATCAACACATTTTGTGATACTGTTAACTCCTTTCTTCTTGAAAGTCTTTGTTTTTATAGATAATAGACCTTTATTTTCACCTTCAGTTTGTCATTGATTTTTATTCTATCACTCACCAAACTTTCTTAATTCACTCTCTCCTGAAGTTTGGTTCATAAATGGATTTATTCCTCTTATTCTACATTCCTTCTTTTTTTTTACATTCTCTATTGACATGCTTCCAAAAATCATTTCTATATTGGAAAGCCTCAACCAATCTTTTCCAGGGTAGACATTTTACTCTTGTGCTAGATGCTTAATTTCAAGTTATAGCTAATAACTTCATTTCAGCACAGTGTTGATCAAACTACGAATTACTCATCTTACCCCTTTGATAAAATCACCATTTTCTGCTGAAAATCTTAGTTCATGTTTTTTATTCTTTCTCTTGTATGTCTTCTATTATCACATATAGCTATTTCCTTACTTTAATCAATCTAACACTGGCTGACTCCTGGCATATTCACTAATTTTTATAATACATAACTGCATTGTAATTTCATCTGTTTGATATGTTTCCTCAACAATAAAATATCAAAAGTAGTACAATATCTCATAGACTCCTAATGAATAATGAAATAATGATTCTTAAACTTTGAGTTGCAAAGTGATTGGCCTTTGGTTCTTAAAAAGTATCCCACCACAGTTCATTATTCCCATATAGTTCTTAGCATCAAGATCTATATGTAATTTTAAAAAAGAATGAAAAAGATATGCTTTATTATCAAAACTCAAAGATGACTAATCTTTTATGATAATATAATTACTTTTATTTTTGTAAAATCAGAGATTGTTTCCAATTTATTTATTATAAAATCTAGTTAAAGTTTTATGTTTAATATGTTCTACCTCTATATTTTTCTTTTTAGGGTCATTATGCTAGAGAGTTTATTTCTGAAGCTATTTTATTTTTTATTTTTTTATTTTTTTAAGGATTTATTTATTTATGCATACAAGAGCTGGGGTACAGGACAGATTTCAGGGAGGTGAGAGGATTCACCAGAGACAGAGCAAGGGGCAGAACAGGCAGATGGACTGAAATACACTGCTGAGGGGAGCAGTTGGGTGAGGCAAGAGAGGTCTGCTATGCCATGTGGGTCCCCTCCTGGCCAGTAGCAGGGATCGAACTCCTGCTACAGTGGCTGCAGTTTGCTTTATAGTGCATTGCTTATCCCACTGTGCCACCAGGGAGGCCCTGAAGCTATTTTAATACCATGCATCTATATGTTTGAACCATATAAAACATATTATTTAGGATTATTTTTATAGACACAGTTAAATTTTTATGAGGGAAATTAACCTTACTAAAGAAACATGCAACAAAAATGTTGATCCTTTTTTTAATGTGATTACATAAATACGATATTTAAGTTTAGCCTAGTTTATGTAAGTGTGTTTCTCATACTTTAACTTTGCTGGAAATACTGGTTGGTACATAATAGGGCTTAATATTATTGAATTAAAGAAGTTAAAAACTTTAGCAAGCTGTTATTTCAAATCACAGTGAAACTGAACAGAATTTCAAAAGTTAGTTAATAGTAGGCTTTTATGATGTACTAGACCACAGAAGTAAAAATCACAAACCATTTATCTCTTTAAGCAGTTCATAATCTACTCAATAAACCAAAATATTTCATATATTTCACAAAGTTGTATTAACTTTGCTTGTTTTAAAACATTTAAATGACTGAAATTGAGTCGTGTCCTTCCTGCCCCACCAAAAGAGAAAGAGAGAGAAATGTTGGAGGGAAAGAATTAAAATGATAAGGGGAAAACAATTACTTTGTAAAGGTAGAAACCTGAAGGAGGGCTATGTATATAAATTTAGATATATTTCTAGTATATCTTACTTGTCAACTATACATTTTGCTGATTTATTAGTCCTATTAGAGCAGGATATATTCCAGATGAGATTTAGTTCTCTTGTATATTCATGCATCTCAAGGAAATATGGATAAAAGTTTTTGCAATGACCTTCCCACCTATCACTATTTGTCTGGATATTTCAGACGAGCAGTTTATTTTTCTTGGAATATTGAAAGTCATTTATTCATTACCATCAACACTGGAAGAGAAATGAGGAGCTGGAAAGACACAATCAAATCAACTTAGAAAACATACAAAACTATCCTTCCTCGATATTGCTTTCATGTTATGTTGAAATTGTGTTGTTTTTTAAGTGAAGTAGCACTTCAGATCAAGAGCTCCATAACAGACTGCAGGGTTTGATTAGCTACAGCTATGTGTACTTATTTTATCAAGTCTAAGGCATCTTTTAAAAAAAATCATATCATTATTTTATATAGCATCCCCTAGACAGACACGGTCAACATCTGCAGATGAGTTGCAGGATACCAATTATTTCAAGATGCATCTTGATTTTCAGAGATGTTAAGATATGGAAAAAGAATATATATCTGAGAGGTGATAAAAAAACAGCAGTAGCAGAATGAACATGAGCAAGTTATTTTACCTAAATAGAACTAAACTTCTTTATTCTAAAAAGGTTGCGAATGAAATTACCCAACTATTTAAATTGTTTTAATGACTAAATTGTGGAGTTCATGTAAAGCTCTTTGACAATTGCTTGAGATGTGTTAAGCTTATTAACTAGAATAGAAGACTATTGTATTTTTTAAAATAAAAAGCAACCTTATAACATTAAAAAGAAGAAAGAAACATATTTCTTTCACATATGAGTGGTAGGCAGTCTCTGTGATAATCTTTTTCCATCAAGCAGGGAAAGAGAAAGAGAATAGACGGAGGCCAGGCACAGTCTTGCAAACCCACTCTGTCCTCTACCACCATGGGAACACTGTAGCAGAAAAATCTGTGTATAAAGTAGGTTGAAAAATGTACTCTATAGCTAGAAAGGCCAAGATTAGAAAAAGAAAATGGATGTAATAGTGGAAAGTTCAAGAACTTCTTCCATAGATTATCAAGAAAATCCTTTTGTCATCATTTGGGCTTCCCTGAGTTTGGTTTACATTTTTATGAATCTCTGCTACCCAACCCTTAATGGGCCTGTTCCTTACTACTGTGCTGAACTTTGGTCTCACACTCAATCCTAAGTATTTACTTTTTTGTACATAACCATCTCCAATTCTCAAGCCAGCTTCTTATAAAATTCTGCAGTCACCATAAATTGGTTTGTACCCAGCTAGTTGTGAAAAACATATATACACATACACACACACATACAAATACTACTGACCATAAAAAGGTTTATCAAGCATATTTTATGTCTTAAAAAGGAAAAACAAAAGTCCTGCCAATTTGGCAACTCTCTCTTTAGGATTCTTTCTAAATATATGAGACATGTTAGTTAAACTTATTCTTAATCTGCTAACACATTGTAGGGTACCACAACTCTCTAATGATAGAGTAAACAGTAAAATATATACAAAACTATGTATATAGTTTTTTTTTTTCTCATAGCTCATTAGCTCACTGAATGAATTTATCCAAATCATGGTGGTGAGATGGTTTTAAATTCTAAGAAAATATCTTTTCTTCTACTCATGTAATTTGCATTTTCATCCCTTAATCTCAGAACAAAGAGCCTTTTCATTAATAACAGTATTTAGCTTTGTTATTTTTGTTCTTAAATTATATTTATTGAGTTAATATTGATTGACATCACAGTGTATATCTTAGAAGTATATGTGTACACCTCCACAGTTGCATGTTATTCCCTATACCTAACACCAAATCTCCAATCATACTTTAGTAAATCCCCTCCTCACTTTTACCCCCAACCCCACCCTATCCCCCTTCTGGTAGAGTTAGTCATAGTCCATTGTGTTCTTCTCCCTCCTATCTTCACTTCTCCCCACTTCTTCCCCTCCCCCCTCCCTTCCTGGATGCCTCATATTTAGAAGCATTGCTAAAGTAAGTTATAATGAGGACATACTGTGAGAGTCGGTTAAAGAAATATAGAAGGAGAATGAGAAATTGCATACTGAGAAAAAGAGTTGCACAAACACTTAACCCAAGATCTCTCTCTGGGTTTCATGGTTTTGTTATTTTATTTGGAAAAGTAATGTGAATAGATAACAAAAATCACATCAGGGTTTAAGTTCATCTTTTAGTGAAGGAACATCCACATGTTTCTATGGTTTAAATCACAAAACTATTTTTATATGGTTTCATTAGACTGCTGTGTATAGAATCAATTTACAGCAGGAACCAAAGATCAGGTAGTTTAAATGATTCTTTAAGAATGATTCCTATAACATGTAGCTTGGGGAGGTGGTGATTAATGATAAAAAGAAATGGAGAGCAATAACAGAATAAATATACAAAGACACAGGTTCTCTAAATAGATTTCTTAACACTAAAAGTATACAAATCCAGCTGTTTGCCACTCTTGAAATCCATATGTATGTGTGAAAGTATGATCATATAGTAGATTATTCTAACTTGTATATTACATAAAATGAATTTGGTATAATTCCAAATATGCATGCATATAAACTGTAAGTTTAATTACAGAACTGAAAACAAAATCAGCATATTGGCCAAGCTATAATGTAGATAAAAGAAATGAGTTATGTTAAAATACAAGATTTAATAGATCAAAATAGCCTGTGGAATTCATGGAAACTTTCAAAATATATTCAAATAGTAAAAACTTGACTTCTAAATAAAGGAGAACATTGACTATGGGTACCAGTAAAAGGCAATTTTTAATTCTTAAAGGAAATGACTAATATTGATAGGTTGGATGCTTGTATATGATGTTAAGCCACAACTACAGAATGAACAATTAGTAAGTGAGAAAATTGTTTCAAAAATAGCCAGGTAAGTGATTTAATTTCTATTCTACAAAACAGCATTTTTGTATAATAAAACTAAATTAAATGAAACAAATATTGTTTATAATTTTTTAATTGGCTTGAAAAACTGCCATAGTCAGTGTTCAAATGTTTGTCACATTTTTAATTTTATTTGTGGGAAATTCACACTCAATTTATATTTTACTGGTGTTTAACTCAATTCAGAACAATCAGGTTGCTAAATAACATTTTCTTATAAATATTTATTTCCATACAACTTTTTTTCAAATTCAATACATCATTAAATATTGTTTTTTCTTAAATAAGTGATACTGGATTAAATTCATGCACCAAGTTCAAATGTTACATTTTTAAAGGGAGTAAAAATATTAAATATAATTTTCAAGAGTTTTGTTATTAGAATTAAATTGACTTAATAGTCGTTAGAATACTCTACTTATTATGGGAACATCACATTTCAGTCTTTCACCAAGGAGACTTTTATTTCTTAAAATTTTAAGTCAAGTTTCCATCCATACCCATGAAATTATTCTAAAATAAAAGTCAGTTTTCTGAATAAATTAGAGTGATTAATAATTGAGCTTACTTTGCAAATAGCAATTAAACTCAGTATATGAGAAAAAAATTAGGTCAATATGAATATTTAGTTTCTTTTCAACTTAATTTCCTGTTCACCTTTGTTTTTTTTTTTTTTTAAAGATTTATTTATTTATGCACACAAGCACTGGGGACAGGCCAGAGGTGTGGGGGGGTGGGGGGTGAGAGGATCCACCACAGAGCAGGAAGCAGAACAGGCAGATCAAAGGAAGCACACTGCTGAGGGGAGCAGCGGGCACAGCAGGAGAGGTCTGCCCCGCCATGTGGGTCCCTCCCTGGCCGGCAGCAGGGATCGAACTCGTGCTGCAGTGGCTGCGGTCTGCTTCATGGTGCGCTGCCTAACCCACTGCGCCACCGGGGAGGCCCTCACCTTTGTTTTTACATTTTCATTTCTTCTGATGAAAGTAATGATATTAGTGTATGGTAGAAAATTTTTTCTCTGTTGGACTAATTAATGTATTAGCATTAATGAGTACTTTTTATTATAGTATAACTATATTTTGTTACAAAATGCAATTAATTTTTAATAGTAACATTCAATACTACTATGTTTTTAATCCATTCAGTAGAATCAAATTGCCAGTCAAGCTATAATCATTTTAACATGATTCCAAATGCATGAAAGAAGTTTTGAAAAACTATCTTACAATTATGTATAGTTTATGGTTTACTGTACAAGTTTTGCTAACTTACAAGTAAATAAATCTAACACTCATCAAGAGAAGAGTGAATGAATGAACGATGCCTAAAGTGGACATAATTTGGTTTTTAATATATAACATATATATTTTTAAATAACTGATTAGGGGTCTCCATGGTGGTGCAAAGGGTTAAATCACAACACTGTGAAGCTGTCCCCAGCCAGGGAGTTGACCTCTCCTGTCTCACTGGCTGTTCCCCTGCACAGTGTGTTTTAGTATATACACCTGTTCTGCTCCCCACTATGTCTCTGGTGAATCCTCTCACTACTCCCCACCCTGGCCTATATCCCAGTTTTTCTATACAGAAATAAACAAATCTTAAAAAATAAATAACTGAGGAACTGCAATGGTTCCATGGAAATTTTAATCAATAATATTTTACCATTTATGGTGCTTAATTACAAATACTTTTTACTTCAAGTTAAATAGCATATAAAAACTTTTAATGGTGATTATTTGGTGTCTTTTTTTTAATCAAACAAGCACTGTTTTTTTATTTAATATTTTGAAATAGCTATTCCAGTCTCCACAAGAGTTGAATGAAATGTATGTCTGTGTGTGTGTGTGGGTGGGTGTGGGGGTTCACAGAGAAATTTCCCTGCAGAGAGAGAGGAATGAGTTTCATGTGAAACTAACCTGAGACATGGGACAAATATGTACTATCTTCTTGCTCCCTGCTTGCTGTTTTTCACCCCAGCACCTGGAGGACATGGTGAATGCAAACCTTCTAGTGAGATTGCAGTCCTAAGAAAAGCTTTAAAGCTATGATTAGTTGATGATAAGAAGAGGAGTACATTGCCACTGACATCTGAACTCCCAGCCCCTCCACAGCTGCCCTGGTGCTCATATTCTAAGTTTAGTGATTTCACATTATTAAGTATTTAAGCCAAACCGTTATTCTCTCCTCACTCCCGAAAATATTCATCCTACTGCCCCAAACAATCACATTACATAAGGATGTCCATAAAACAATTCTTTCCAAAGCTTTCTTAACAATATGAGACATGGTAAGTTTCTGCAATAAAATCACAGGGCACTTTGCCTGTACATCTATTTGTAACTGTTCTATATATTTCTATTGTTTAAAATGTTTTATGTTACTTCCAAGTCATAATTGCATAATAGACTGCATTGAAAATGAACACATAAAAATTCATTATCTTTTGTATTTTAGCAGACCACTTTCATAGTGTGCAGATAATTATGTTCTTAGTGAATTAACCCCCCAAAAATTTTAAAATACATAAAAAAAAAGAGATAGGTTTTGTGTTTCAGGTTTCATACAATATATTTCCTAGGCAAATATTCATTTTCATTCTCATTTTTTGATAGGTATGTTCTATCTGACCCACTCCCAGTATCCGGAGATACAGTTTTGATGCTGAAGGAATGAATGAACTTGAGCCTGTTTGTTCAATGCAGATTCAAGAAGGAGCTCACTGTGACTGAAATGAGTCAGGATGTTCTCTTTGCCATGTTACAATGTGGCAAATTAATATGTGATAGTATCGGGCAAGGTTAGTATACTGAAATTCTCATTTGATCTTTATTTATTGACAATACTACAAAATGTGATCTTGCCTTCACTCATTCATTCTACAGATATTAAGCACTTTCTCTTTCTCTGACATTTTTTCATGGGAGTTCAAGATTGAACAAAAGGGAAATAAAGGAAATAGCACCATCTTTCATAAAGTTTACATTAGGGAGGAAAAAATAAAACAGAAAAAAAAATATATATATAACTGAAGATGGGTAAAGGAAACATATTCAATGCTAAGAAATGATGGAAGGAGGGTACTCAAACTAACTGAATAAAAAAGAAAAGAAAAAAAGAAAGCTCTCTCTAGTGACCTGACAATCTTACGAATGAAATTTGGCTTTATCTAACCCTTTGTTTTGTTTCTCTATGTCCCACCTATAAGTCATACCATATGGTATTTGTCATTCTCCTTTGGGCTTTTGCACTAGTAACAAATCTTAGAAATCTGACTTTAAAATTGAAGTGATCACATGGGTGAAATGGGAGCTCAAAATGAAGAATTAGCACAATGAACTATGGAGGAAGACTACAGGTGTCTTGGAGGTGGGTGTGGTTGGTAAATTTTACCTGAAAGGGGTGGCCCTACACCTTTAAAACATAAACAGTGCTGTATATCAATGTTATGTCAATTAATAAAACACCTAAAATTAAAATAAATAAAATCCTTCTGAACAGTACATTATTAGTAATAATAAAACAAATCACAAGCATGTGGGTGAAAAAAAAAAGAATGAATAGAAGATTAGTGAGGGACAAAAAGGTGGAAAATTTGAAGACAACCTGTATGCCAGAGAGAGGAAAGAAAATGGTGTGTCCATGGGTACGAGAGCTGATCAGTGTGGATGAAAGACAGAGAATGAAGAAAGTGAAGTAAGAGGAGTCTGGAGAGGGTGACAAAGAGCAGGTCATGCTGGGCCATCCTTATGACATGTAGTTTGGTACCATACACCACTGCAATTTCCATGGAAGGAATTACATGAAAATTTCTTAATGCCATCACGATTGCCTTCCAGTTCTGTTGCCTCGTCTTCATTCTCTTAGCAATTACTTATTGAATGATTACTTGGGAATCAGGAGTTTTTCATCAAACTTGACTTTTGTCAGTCCAGGAAAGCAGATGATAGGCTGGAGGAACTTGAGTCGCATTTTCTCCTAGGTTATTGAGTGTCCCATAGTAACATGCTTCCAAAAAGTAATGATTCATAAAATATCAATACTAATTGAGGAATGTAGCGAAGTGAAGATTTATTCCACCTCAATCTCATGTATTTGAAGGGACCAAGAGTCAGATCATTTATAGTGCTTCTCTGTGGTGACATTATTTTAATGGTGTCATTTAAATCCATTTTCAGTGTGATACAGTAATTCCTAAGTGATGAATTACATTATTTAATATTTCAATTGAGACACTGGTAAGATATAAAGGTCCAATTGTTTTAATGAGGAATTTAAAGATTTGCTTGCATCTTAAATTAGAATTCTACATTAAAATAATAGTGTTTAAATTGAATGTTTCTTTTGACTTGTCAGATAGATCATATACTGATTGTAAACTAAATTGATATGTTGCTTTTTTAGATCCATGTAACTTTCAGTTTTGAAGAACTCTACAAATAATGCACTGCTTGAAAAGATGAAAAATGATGAGTTAACTTACACAGTTCTACTCTTAGTCCCAAATCAATAAGTCTTTGCCCTTTTTCTCATTTATCACATGTTTGTATGAGAGATTTGCCTTAGAGGGGAACACATTAAATAGAGAAGTTAATATTTGAAGCACCTCATCCTTCCCTTATTTCTTTTCTATGTAGAAATGAAACAAAATGGCAGCTGGAATGAAATCATTCGAGTAATAGGAGTGTTATACCAAGCATTTTAACTTTTATTTATATTATTTATCTTAATGTTCAAGTGAGTATTTTGTGAGTCAAGTGAAAGTCAAAGAATATTTGCTTATAAGCTAGAATTGCTAAAAGACTCCAAATTGTCATTAGCTATAATTCTTTTTAAGGAATCAGAAACAAGGACACAGGAGACACAATTTCTCTATGTGTCCAAATTAATGTGTCCTCATTCTCATGCAAAAAATGGACAAATGGTCAAGCGGAAATAACAGGTTTGCTAGAAAAGCATTTATTGTTCAAGGCCATACTAATAAAAATCAGTGACAAGCATGCAATCCCCATTGTCCCTGTCACATTCTGGACAGCTGATAGAAATCTGAAGAGAGAGCATAGAACCTGAAGTGAGACTTAGGGAAGCAGATGGCAGTAGTTTATCTGGGACCTATAGGAAGGACTGAGAACTTCTCCTCCAGTGGTAAGAGGGGCCAATCCCCCAAAGCAGCTTGATGGTTCACAACCTTGATTCCACAAGGCTGGATTCCACAACCCTATTATTGGCTGATTATAGAAGTAGAGATTTAGAGGGAAACTTCCTTTCCTGGAAGGATAGGTTTTCAGGGAGAGGTACAGCTCACGAAGCTGCAGTTGTATTATGTCGCAGAGCCCTTACTACATCATCACTATTGGGTGAACTGGGATTGGGTACAATCTTTGACCATAATTTTCTACACTGAGCAATGAATTTCAGTGTGACCAATATCCTCTCTAGAGTCTCTCCTTATAGGGATTTAACTTTGGACAAACTAACCCTTACTTCTCACTTGCATGTGCCAGGTATAGTTTTATACAATTTGAAGGGTCACATGGACAAGTATTAAAAATTTATCATTATCACTACAGTCATTTACTCTCTTTAGATTCTATTTGTGTGTCTCTGGAAAATTTTCAGGAAAATTTTCACTTCTATTTTCTCAGAATAATTTACATATTAGAACATTGCCACACAGGTGTAGTGGGAATTAAAAATTGTGAAAATGTGGATATGTTTCTAAGTGAGGCATTAACACATATTCTTGATCTTGTAAAGGAATTAATGCAACTAATTTTTTATTCTTTTTCATAATTAAGCACTTTTTTTCTCAGAAGCATGCCCATATATTTTATTAATATTTTTTCTATTTTATGTAAGAAAAATTTATTGTGTTAGCTAATATAGGCACACACAAATATTTTTTATAAGCAGCATTAAGCCATAATTTATTGCCTTACTTATAGGTGTAAGTTTTTGTAAAGCTTTCTAATATACAGGATTTATTTTCTCTTGCATATAACTGCTATCTGAACATTTTACAACAGCAAACAGAATATATAAAAGCTGCTCTTTTTGACCCACTTTTTTCACCTAAAGATATTTTTGTCATGTTCATAATTGGTTTACTATTTTTGCACTGTCAACAGAACTCTGTGCTTTTCAACATTTAACACCTGTGAAGAACTGTGACTTTACTGTAAGCGATAGACATAATTGGTTGCAAAAGAACTGAGCTCACTAGCAGGTACGTCAGAATTACAATAGATGCTTTTGGTTAAATAAATATAAATATCTAATTTACAGTTTTATTTCTTTCTCAATTTCTAACTTAATACATTTGTTTTCAAATTCCTGGTGAGTTGGTTATATCTGGATGGATTTCTTTAACTGTTAGCAATTTTTTAATTATTTTATTTATATGTTTACAAGCTACTTTCGTGTTCTTAGTCACTAAAAACACTATATGATTATTCAGTCTTTCCTTCAAAACAGTACACTTTTTAAGCAATTTGTGTAAATGTGCTTCTCTCTCTTGTAAAAAAAAGAAAGGAAAACAGAAGAAACCAATGACAACAAATGCTCATGAGGTTACAGATTTAGTAAATTGAATGATCTCAAATTATAATGCACCTAGGATTATGAAAACCTTGGTTGGGAGGTGGACGTGTAGGTAAGCTTTTGGTTTGGAAGGGGTTTGGGGATGTCCCCAGAGAGCTTAGGACAGCATGAAGTTCTGGAACAGTGACAGGTGAGAGCTCACACAAAAGTAAATGCAATTTGTGGGTTGACCTAGAAAGAGATTGGAACTTATTTTCTTTACATTATTTTTCCTGTGTTCTGTGAACCAAATGACTTCTTTTCTAAAACCTGTATGTAGAGTGAACAGGAAATGACAAGCAGTGGTGTGAACACACATATACTGACATGCTGTGTTAAGGGGTGACTGTGGATTGACAGCTGAGTAGATTAGTTTCCTAAATTTTGCAAGAACTTCCATTCCAGATTCAAATATTATCCCACAGAAACACAGTTTCTATTAAAATTATTTTAGGATCAAATTGATTTGAAAACAAAGATTTGGTTCATAAATTCCCTATTGTTCAAGCAACTGTGTACAAGTTGAGGGATTTGGGGCCAGTCAGACCCAATCCCAAAAACGTTGTCACTGTGCTTCCTCTTTCCCCACGTTCTGCAGTTCTGTCTCTCCTCTCGCCTACAACTATAAATTCTTTTCTGTGCTTTCTTTTTCTTTCACAGTGGTTCTCAGTCAAGCCTGAAGACTGAGCTTACGAGAGAATACTCCTGAGGAGTTTTTTTGAAGGTTTGTGAGGTTTTCATTTTGTTTTTCACTACTTAATAGTCCTCAAGGAACCAGATATCATTTATTTGCTGTATCTAATTCTGTATGCGTATGTGTGTGTGTGTTTTGTCTTTTTGGGCAGCAATATATACAAATACCTGTGAAGATGGCAATAAAAAATTTCACAAGGAGCAAAGCTTTACTTCTTGATGGTATTATGAGCCAATTTAAAAAAAATCATGGAAAATATGAGGGATGTGCAAAGCTGCAAAGTGGTATCACCATCTGGAGACAGAATGCTATTTCTTACATACATAAGCTTAAAGTGTTCATATCATATTTCTAATGAAAAAATGTTTATTTGCTCTCTTACATCTTTATTAATTTTTGGACAGTAACTGATTTCTCCCCTCTGTTGTTCTCCCATCACATCCCTTGTGCTTTTTCCTCCCATTTTGACCATTCTCTGTCTTGGGCTGTATGCCTGTGTATTTTACTTGTAATAAATTTTTCAATTTTTTTAAGATTTATTTTATGTACGCATACAAGAACTGGATTATGGGCCACAGCTCCAGGGGGTGAAAGGATTCACCAGAGACAGAGTGGGGAGCAGTAGGTAGATCCACAGAAATGCACTCTGAGAGGAGCAGCGGGTGAGGCAGGAGAGGTCTGCTGCACCATGTGGGTCCCCTCCCTGACCCGGGATATAATTTGTACTGCAGTGGCTGTGGATGCTTGTGCCACCAGGGAGGCCCCTTCTTCCTTGTTCTTAATGTATAGTACAATGTCTTTACACTTATTTTTCTCAGTGTCACCTGGCTCTGCCTATAGTCTTTATCAAACCTTTGTTATATAATAAATGACCCTAGATGTAGTGATTTAAGAAAACATTTATTATCCTCTGACATCTGTGAGTGGGGGATTTGGGATGGATTTAAGTGTGCTTCTCAAGATCTTCGTGGGATTTTAATCAGAATGTCAGCTAGGGCTGCAGTCATCAGAAAGCTTGACCAGGGCCTCCCTGGTGGCACAAGATGTTGAGCGCCACACTGTTGGGCTTCCATAGCCACTGCAGCACGAGTTTGATCCGGGGCCAGGGAGGGGACCCACATGGCACAGCAGATCTCTCCTGCCTTGCCTGCTGCTCACCTCAGCAGTGTATTTCAGTTGATCTGCCTGTTCTGCTCCCCACTCTGTCTCTGGTGAATCCTCTCACCCCCCATACCTCTGTCTTGTACCCCAGCTCTTGTATTCATAAATAAATTAAAAAAATATTTAAAAGAAAAAAAAATAAAGCTTGACCAAATGATCTGTCTCCAAGGAGTAGTCTCAGTCACACCGACTGTTGGTAGTAGACAGAAGATCTTGCAACAGATGTCTGTACAGAGGCTGCTTGAGTGACCTTTCAGCATGAAAGGCAACTTTCTCTATAGGGTGAAATACAACTGATCAGAGTAGAGCTCTAATTAACACCTAGGTTCTAAAGCCACACACCCCTTTATATTTGCTTTATCCTGTTTATTAGTGGTAAGTTATTGAATCTAATTCAGTGTCAAAATAAGGGGATGATTAAAGCCCACAGCTTGAAAGGGGGGGGCAGTATCAACCAATCTATGGACTGTTCTCAAAGTTACATATCTAAGGCATCATAAACCCTGTGACAAAAAGGAGGAGAGCAGGGGTCAAAAGAGAGGAGATAGTCCTTCTCCTGATGACCTAGTATGTATTCCAGAACAGTTTTCTTTGTATCCATTTTCTAGATATGTCCTTTCCTGTCACTGAAGACTTTGGATCCCTGTATTCTACAGAAGGATTCCAATTTCTGCTATAATCTTAAGAGTGCTGCTTAAAGGAAATTTTTCTACATTTCAGTGGTATTGACTTCTATTCCATTTGTTTCACTTTGGGAGTTTTCTTGACCTTTGAGCCAAGGTCATTCTCTTTCTGGGTAGCCTTCTTTCAGTGCTTAAGCATAGTGGGTATACCATGCCTCTTCACATTTGCCCATATATGGAATAATCTGACAAGGTTCTGAAGCTTCCTGCTATGTTGGCTGAGACACTGATAGGTCTGTTGTGTTCTATGACCTTATGTCCAGTCTTATTTTCTACAAAATTTATAGGCTCTATCTAATTCTGTTCAGTGTCTGCTTCCTGACAGATAGAACTGATATGGAGTTTCATCTCCATATCTCCAGCAGACCATAGTTGGTTCACTCTATAGAACAAAAGAATGGCAGCAGTCACTATATAAAACTCCTCTATATAGACCTTGACCTCATCTTATCAATTCTCATTATCCCTCCTCTCACTTCTGAAACTTCGCCTTCTCTATTAGCTTCTAAGCATTCTTTGGTTGCCAGTCCATATTTAAGAATGATAAATGATACGTTATGTCCTTGAGAGCCTGGGGTCCACAGCAGACTGAACTGTAACACTCCAAAATATAAGTTCACATCCTAACCCTTGGAATCTCTGAAAGAGGATCCCTCAGTCAGAACATTAAGAGCAGAATCATTAATCTCTATTCCTAATAATGTCCTCTTAATTACATTTCTCATTTAAGAATTGTAACCTGGTCATCCTCTCCTTAATAATGAATGTACCTTTAAACTCCTCACCCGTAGGCCTCCAGAGTGATCTGTCTCAGATGTTAAACACACATGTGTACATAAACACATGCATGCATATGTACATATATGACATATTCCTTCTCCTTTTAAACTCAGCATCCATTCTTATGACTCTGGATCAAGTCTGGAATACAGAATCTTCCTAATATCATCTCTTCACAAGATCTCATCCACCAATTGTCACTACTCTCAGGCTTATACTCTACTCTATGTTCTACAATCACCTATTATCTCTGTATCTTTGTCATTTTTTCTAATTGAAATCAATTTCTTATTTCATCTTTCCTTTTCAATCCCCTAATAATCTTTTAACATAAATCAGACAATTTGTCTTCTCCATGAAATCTTCCTATCCTCTGCTTCCCACACCCACACACACCTCCAGTCCTCTCCACTAGCCTGTTCCAATTACTAATTATTTCCTTTGCTCCTGGAAGCTACCTTTATCATTATACCCCTCACATTTATTATAATTATCTTTAAATGCGCTCTTCTCCTTTTTCTGAGTGTGGATTCTTTTGTATAGGTTTGATTTCTTATAGTATGGTGAGAAGCACATAATTGATCCTATTAAAAATATGAATGAACTGACAGATCTTTGTCTTGAATATAGGAAGACAGAGAAGAAAAAGGGTACTCTGTCTCTCCCATAGGCAGTTAGGTGTACTCTAAATGTTTTTTGTTTTTGTTTCTAGCCAGAATATACTCACATAACTCAATGCTTTTATTTAGACTTGTCTTTTTACTTGGAAGTTTGTGTTGTTATTGTTTCCTCTTTTTTTTTTTTTTTTGTTTTTTAAGCACCCATGCAAAGAAGTCTTAGTTTAGTATGATCCTTTGAATAGAATGGCTTTTACTGTTCCTCTTCTGTGCTGCACAGGGCAATTTCCCACCTCTATTAGAGCATTCATCACACTAAGCAATACAAAGCAAGACACCTCCCAGAACTCAAGATGGAATTATGGTTAAATCAACTTGCAATAGTTGACCTAGCCTTGGGTAAAGTATAATACTTCTAGGTAATAATGCACAAATAGGTGATTGAGCAGTTTTCTGCAATAAAGAGGTCAGGAACTCACATCAGAAAAAGACTGCCTGTTTTGGCAGGTTCAAGTCCGTAGCAGAATCAATGTCTAAGATGAAGAATGTTACAATCAGGGACAAATGAATGTTTAGTCGGGAGGAAAAAATACAGAAAATTGAGGCTAGGGGGAATTAGTAAGCATTCAGCATTGATCTTTCAGAGAGATAAATGGACTGAAAATTATATTTTTCCTTTCAAATTTCAAAGAATCATTCACTCTTATTCTCTCTCTTTCTGTCTTCCTCACATATGTTGACATCATCAATAAATTTGGGTTCTGTTTGCATAGCTCTTTGCCTCACTAGAAAAGATGACTTTTTAAAACAGTTATCAAGCATACATTAAGAATTTTATTAAGTGAATGAGTGCCTGTATCATATTTTAAACACAAGCTGATGTTTAGGAAGTTGATGATAAATCTTTGCTCTGCAGTCTCAAACAATAAAATTGCTGATCAGTTCAATTTTTAGGGTTATGATTAAGACCTCTGAGAAAAATCAGCTAATACTGAGAATGCTTTGACATTTCCTTTTACATTTTCCTCCTTTCTTGCTTTGATTGTTATGCTTTCTGAGGTAACCCTTCAGGAGAGGTGGAACCTGGAATAAAGACCTTATTAGTCTTCCCTATTTTCAAGCTGAAGTGCACTGAACCAATCACTAATATTTCAAACACCAAGAAATAAGTCCTTTGAGCTTTGGGGGCACCTTGTTATTTCTACCTCCTTTATTTTGTGTTTGCTTTTTGGTGTGTAACAACCCTTGACATGTTATATTTCATTATTTTAAAACATGATTCATCAAACATGTCATGTCCCAGGAGGTCATGATTTAACATGGATCAGAGGAATAATCTCAGAAAATGAAATGAATATCAGATCTTGCAGTTGCTAAAGAATTGAAGAGGTGCATCTCATGTAACAAAAATAAGCTGTATATATATCTTTCCTGCCTTTTTTTCTCTTCATTGTATGGAGGAGAGTTTTATATGTCATTTTATTTCTGGAGGTGATCATTTTCATGAAGAAATTATGTGCCGATTGTGAATACATCTAGTAGATGCAGTAAACTATAGAAACATTCTGAATATATTCCCTATGCAGCCTAAGAATTCAATCCTATAGTGCAATATACTGTTATATTTGTTCTGTTATAAATAGAGAAGAAATAAAATGGCAGTATCAAAATTATAAATCACTGAAACTATTCCCCCCAAAATAAGTGTCCAAAGATAGAAATATATCCTTTGAATTCCAGTGACAGATCTTGGACCATATTCCTTATAGTTTATTTTAGTAATAGAAGGAAGAGGCACAGTAACATTCATATTTAATTATTTAAAATTGGAAATTTATAGAGCTATGCCAGTGTAAAAAGAATTATAAACAACAGTGTTTGCAATTTATGAATCAACATGGAGAAATAGCTGTTTCATATCAGTGGACAAGTGCAATTCAAAAAGGATAAAAGAGCAAACTCGGTAATAGAGAACATAATTCAAATCAAAGCAAACAAACAAAATAAAACTTTACTCTCCTTTTAAGGTATATGCAAAAACTTTTATCATTATCATTTACTATTGTGATTTGCCCTGATCTCCTGTTTTCCGTACTGTCTCTTTACTCTTCTTGTAACACCTTCAAATCCACATTTTTCTGTTTTTTTTTTTCCTGAACATTTTTTTTTCCTATTAAGGACACTTTGAATTGCAATGAATAGGATTGTTTAAAGATCTAATAAAGTGTATGAAAAGACAGATACCTGATTACTTAGGAAAAGATGAGCAAATAGTCCTCACTATGGGAAGAAAACATGGACATTCTATAAATGGGATCACTTTCTCTCTCTCTCTCTCTCTTTTTTGTTTGTTTTGGTCTCTGTTTTTCTGTTTATTCTCTTCCCTGCTTCCAGTCTCTCCCTGGATGTGTGTTTCCATTTTGAAACTATGTTCTCGATTTCTCTACCTTGCACATGGCTTAGTACATTTGCCCACATCAAAGTACATATATTTCCAGGTCCAATATATATCACTGATGAATTAATTTCTTGACTTCTGATGTCTATTGAGTACTACATTATTTGTTTAGTTTATTTATTGAACAAAACCTACAAGTTAAATGTAGGTGATGAGCCTACTGAATGGATGCCATAGAATAGGATTTATTAGTTATCTATTGCTGGGAAAGACAGAGACACCAATGAAAGAGCAATGTTCTTTCTTTTGACAATGGAAAAATAATAACAATAAAAAACAGAGCACAACAAACCAGAAATAAACAGATAACTACAATTCAGAAATATTCTGCAAGGAAAAGAGAGGGAAAGTATCAAAATGAGGGCAGGAAGAGCACAAAGGTCTATGGTGATAGTGCACAGATGAATTAGTGTGAAAATTCTATGGGGACTACACCTGAGAAAGGAAAGCAAACATTGAAAAAAAATCAGATATATAAAATAATCTTTCTTTTGAAATGGCTATCAGATCTTGTATACACAGAAATCCACCATTGC
Source organism: Galemys pyrenaicus (assembly GCA_019455555.1). NCBI lineage: Eukaryota > Metazoa > Chordata > Mammalia > Eulipotyphla > Talpidae > Galemys > Galemys pyrenaicus. The sequence continues at coordinate 7,702,404 of JAGFMF010011629.1, forward strand.
TTCATTTTTGGTCTACATTTGATTCCCAGTTACAACTCATCTTTCTATATCTATTCATTCAACACAGAGAATGCTGTCTTTATTTTATGTAAGCCATACATTAGTTTCCCCATCTACACATCTGACATTTGCTAACCTGGATACCTAATCTTCAAGTTAATACTGTTCTTCTATTAGTTTCAAAATAAATAATTCAAATACTTAAGTTATGCTTGTTCAAAAAGTAAAGAGCACAAGGGACTGAGGTGATGGTGCACTGGTGAAATGGTGGTGGGAAATCCATGGGGACCACAACTGATGTCAAATATATATGAACAAAGAAAAAAAAAACAAAAAATAACATTCAAAACAAGTTGACATGCTTTTACTTTACATCAAAAAACTTCAACTTTAGAACAATACCCCCAATTTTCATACTGCCATTCACCATTGCTGTCAGTGGCAGAGAATGGGAGAGTTAACAAATAAAATGTTTGTGTGACATAAATACCAGTCAATTCTGATCCTTATTCTTGACAAGCTTAGCAAAGATAGTATTAATTAATATGTTAATTTGCTAAGATACTACATTGGGCAAAGAAGGTGCAATTGAGTCAATCTTCTCTTAAAGTATTTCTTTTTCATGAGCTGCCTGCTTTTGGCTTTTGGTGACTAGAGTGATTTAATAGGAATATGTTGAAGACCATTACCTCTGAGTATTTTAAGCCTTCAATAATATCTGTTCTTCTCCCTTTTCTGCAATGCAATATTGTCTTTGATTTGTATTTTGGCTTTACTTACAGGTTTAAAGGATTCCATGTGGCTTTCCCAATTTGATATCCTTTACCCCATATGCCAAGGAGCTACTGTGTTGCTTCTGCTAATTATCACTGTATTGATTCCAGCTGTGCATTTGCTAAAATGACCCCTGGTACTTTTAGGGACCCAATGGATTCATGGTGAGTCAGATTAGAAAACAGAGTTTCATTTCTGTTATTCAATACATTATCATGTTTTGCAGCCCATGAATCAATGCCAACTTCAATTGTTTTTGAAATGTCTGAGTATTTCAATTCCTCCTGTGTATGATTACCATCTAATTGGCATAACTGCATTTAGGAAAGAATTACTCAATGCACTTGCCAAAATGTTAGGGCATCCTTCTTCAAGGGAACTGGGCCTCTACTTCAGTCCATGGATTCCAAGTCTAAGTAGTAGCTCAAGTCCAGAAACTGAGCAAGTCATACTCATTCTGGATATACCTTATTTTAATCTATACATTGAGAAATACTCTCACTGATTTCTCTCTCTCTTCCTCTAGGAACATTACTATTTTCAGAATCTTCTAAAGGAAGTCAGGATTTTCTGGTTGCTGATTGGACATTGTTATTTATTGCTTCATTGCACTTCTGCTTGCTACTTGTGTTTAAACATTTGCATCAGACCTCTATAACTTTGAGATTCTATCACCCCTGTTGCTCCAAATTGCTATTAAGAGATCAGTTCTCTAACAGCATCCCATAGTGTCACTCATATCCCAGAAAACATAGCCACAATTGAAATTCTCAGCACGTCTGAATATTCTAGAGCCTCTTGTAAAAGAGTCAGCTATTGAGTTTTCTGGCTCTGTGTCATAGATCTTCATTCCCTTCTAAAATCTGGTGAAATACATTTGGTCCCTAAATATGTGTGTTATTTTATTTATGGACTTATTTATTTCACACATTAAACTGTAAAATCTAAAAGGAAAGAAATATTGCTTTATTCACTATTTTCTTATGCACTATTTTCTTATGTTTCCTGAGTCTGGAGGAGAACCTAACATTCACGGGAATCAAAATAAATAATTCTGAATGTATCTCTTCTCTTACAGTATTAATTACTTAAAGGCAGGCTATAATTTATACAAAATAGTTTCTACCACAGCAACCAGAGAATTCTTGTTTACTTAATATTAAGTATGTAACTGCTGATTGAAATTTATTTAAATAATTTCTTTAAATTGTTAAGTATTAAAATATCTGCAAAAATTTAATTGCTCTAGAAATTACATAAAATGTAGTCACTAATTCAAACTTCCTGGATACTTTCGAGTGGTTCTGATTATTCTGAAAATATCAATACTATTACTTCCAGAAGTGACTTTTAAAAGGCAGGCCAGTAAAACATTTAGATTTCACATAAATTTCTTAGCTCAATTTTTTAATATTAATTATTTTCACCAATCAGTGCAATGGATACCTTAGTAAATTTTATAGAAGCAGTCCCAGTCTTTTTCATTAGATTTAAGTAAGATTATAATATCCACTTATGGGGCCTCCCTGGTGGCCCAGTGGGTTAAGCAATGCACTATGAAGCAAACCACAGCTACTGCCACAGGCCAAGGAGGGGACCCACATGGTGCACTAGACCTCTTCTGCCTTGCCCGCTGCTCTCCTCAGCAGTGTGTTTCAGTCAGTCTGCCTGTTATGCTCCCCACTCTGTCTGGTGAATCTTCTCACCTCCCTGGACTCTGGCCTGTACCCCAGCTCTTGCATGCCTAAATAAATAAATCTTTAAAAAAAATAAACAATACCCACTTATGGATTTTATGGTATAATGTTAGCATGTGAACTTGAAAAATTAATGATGAGATGAAATGAGTTATTCAGGAAATTTGGGAGACAGGAAGGAGCTAGAAAGATAGGAGCAAATAATTTTGAGCATCATTCTGAGATAACAATAGAAATTAAGAAGTACAGAGGAATTTAGGAAAACATCTAAACAAATACATTAACATCAGATGAATTTTTGATACAGAGTTAAATGTCTCCTTCTGACCACACATTGAGTAGCATTAAGCAAATCACAACTTCATAAACTTTATATGTGACTACATTCTTAACAAAACAAATCTTGCCTTAAGTATATGCACTCCATGTCTGCTTTGAGACAAAGCAAATCCATAGCATACTTTTAAAAATGGTTTGTTCATGGCTTTGTGTGGGTCTCTTCTTTTTGATGTGTGAGAATTCTATAGAAATGAGATTTAAACCCAAGTGCAGTAGAGCTTTTAGCAAGCACACTAAATGGCTTGGTTTGAAAAGGGTTAGTAAACAGTTTCCAATACTTACTGTTTAACAGAATTTTTTTTCTTTATCACTTAAGGCATAGTGTAAAAGCTTCTGGAGTAAAAAGAAGTTTAAAAAAAGACCAAAAAGCATAGCAAATAGTAATTTAATGGAGTTAATTGACAAAGAGGAGACATGCACAAAATAATTTTTAATAATAATAAGAGGACTATTACCTTACATTTATATAAACTTGTACTGGTTTTAAGGCACTTCTGAGATAATTTGTCTTTATTTGAACCCTATGCTAATGAGGTACATAGGTTACTAAGGATTGCTATTTATGCAACAGGAGACAAAAGTTCAGAAAACCTTTTGTGATTAAAATTGTCCAAGTTTACCTAAAAAAACTGTCTGGTCAAACTCACCAATGGCCTCCAGGCTGCTAAGCCATCAATCAATTTTCAGTCCTATTTCACTTGCCTGGCAACAGTATCTACCACAGTTCATGATTTACTTTTGTTATAGGGCAGGTAGAGGGGTACCCCAGAACTCCCAAACCTGCCCTCTAAATGGGTTGTCCCACTTGCTAAAGCACTCAAGTTAGAATGGTCATGGAAAGCAAATGTTAATGTTTAGCCCATATAGCCACTCAGCTCCACTCTTACTTCCCAGAAGCCCCATTCCCCCATTCAGGAATTAGTTTGTGGTATGCTGGAAATTGTAATCCCAAGCATCTGAGATGCTGATGGAGCAGAAGTGGGACAGGTGGGGAAGATGACACCCATTCCCTTGTCAAGGGAATGCATCTTGTAACTTATCTACACAATTTATCCATCCAGGTAGTCTATGGACATCTCAGATTAAACATGATTGAATTTTACATTTGTACACCAACCATTTGTACTTATGCTTTCCCTGTATCATAAATGGGTGATCTACCTTTTAATTGGGAAGATACTGAGAGGTAGCGACTGAACTTTGAAATCATTTGCTTATGTAATGTGATTGACTAAATTTGACAAGGGGCAGTTTCCTTAGTTAAAATGTGCACAATCAACAAATAATTTACATTCCCTAAACTATATATTCGAAGTGATTTAAGCCTCACTAATTTTTTTAAAAATTTTTATCCATAAATAAATAGAAAATGTTATTAACACATACAATCTTTTTTAATAAAAGAATCACTATTTAATGTTAGACATTTTTAATATTTTTTTCTTTATTTATATATATTTGACATCAATTATGGTCCCCACAAGGGACTGAGGTGATGGTGCACTGGTGAAATGGTGGTGGAAGCCTCACTAATTTCACTCCTCATACCCTAGTCAAAATCACAGTCCTTTCTCACCTGGATAATTGCAATAAACTCTCCTTTATTTAGTATCTCACTTCCGCTTTTCTCCTTAACCCTACTCAGACTAAAGACAATACAGAAGAACTTGTGATCTGGAAAATGTTCCATGAACCAGCAGCCACCTTGTAACTCTTTGATGTTATCTCTTTAAGTATTCCTTCTGCTCACTCTGTTTTAGTCACACTGACCTCTATGTGATTCTAGAAACTCACAGGCCACAACTGTCTCCCCCAGCTCTTTCTCCTCCTATGTTCAAATATCACCATTCAGAATGAATCTTACTCTGGAATTCTCATGCTTTTTAATTTCTATCTATAAGCCTATCATTTTCTAACTATTTGGACTGTTGACATCAGATAGTATACCCTGGCTCCCATTGGAAACACGACTGGGGTTTAACTCACCTGTGTCAAGGTTCATAAATGGTTTAAAAAAAAAAACAACAAAACAACAACCTATATCCCTATTAAAAGACTGTGAAGCAGATAAGGGATTTGGAACTTAGGTATGTCAATATGCTAATTTTTCTCTCCATTTTAAGGTTAGATAGAAGCTGTAATATAGTCCAAATATAAAAGAGAACTAAGTAGAATGAGATGGATTATCTCTATATGTTCATTCTAGAAAAATCCCCTTAAATTTGAAATTAAGCATCCTTACAGTAGTGAGTGGAATCATGTACTGGAAAATTGTGTACCCTTCAGAATCACAAAATGTGACCTTATTTGTAAATAGGGTCTTTGCAACTGTAATTTGGTAAGGTGTGTTCATACTGAATTAATATGGACCTTGAGTCCAATGACAGGTGTCTATTAATAATAGAAGAGGACACATAAATACAGAGAAGAAGGTTGTATGAAAGCAAAGGCAGAGATGGGACAAAGTTGCCAAAAATCAAATTGACAAGGATATCAGCAGCTGTCAGTTGCTGGAAAAGACAATGAAAGATTTACCCCCAGAACCTTCAGATGGATTACAACCCTCCCAACTCACTGATTTCAAATGTATGGTTTCCACAATTGTGAAAGAATAAATTTCTATTGTTTTAGGTCACCCAATTTATAGTGATTTGTTACAGCATCCCTAGGAAACTAATGGACACGTTATAAACACAATGAGAACACTAGAGAATTATGTCTTCAGTAAATAAGTGAAAGCCTATTTAGAGATAAGTGTAGAGTGAATGTGATTAACATGAAATAGTAATAATTTATGTATTCATTAGCATCTTCAAACTATAAACTGAGGACTGGGAAAAGAAATGTAGTGATTGTGTTATGATATATCTCATTAACTTAGTATCCAAATAGTCAAGTACTTATTAAGCATCTCATTTATAAGGCAATAGAAGAAATAGTCTAATGTCGTTTCTCAGGCTTACCTAACAATTTTTCCAGAAATTATCTATATCATTATTCTGTCAAATTGCAGCAAATACAAACTCATTGTAATTATATGTAATTTTTCCTTTCCCTCATTTTTATTTAATCTTCTTTGTATCAATCAGTATTCAACTAGGAAGGAGACAGAAACCACAGTTTAATTTGAGCAGAGGTTTAATATAAATAATTGCTTACAATAGGATAAAAGAATGATTGTGATACAAAGATAATTTTGAAGCATATAAGGAAAGAAAGAAAAAGGTGTGTGTGTGTGTTTCTTCCCGAACACTGGAATACAGATTTCCTTTGGAGAGTGAGTTACAGTATGGGCTAGCAGAAAAATTCATTTGACTGTCCTGGTCACCACTTGTGGAAACACCCCATCCAAGTGGATGGGGAGAAAGCTGAATAAAGGAAGTGGGTGTCAATAATACTGTGTTAAAAACACTGATTCAAAAGAATACCTGCACCCCTATGTTTATAGCAGCACTCTTTACAATAGGGAAGACCTGGAAACATTCTAAATGCCCTAAAACAGATGAGTGGATCGGGAAGCTGTGGTACATATACACGATGGAATACTACTCAGCAATCAAAAATGAAAAACTAGACACATTCATAGGAACATGGATGGAACTGGAAGGGATTATGCTCAGTGAAGTAAGTCAGAAGGCAAAAGAAAAATACCGGATGGTTCCTCCCCTAGGAGGAATATAAGGGAACCAAATAAGGATCAAGGAAAGGAATAAGAACAATAATAATAATAATAACGAAAAGAAACAAAAACCAAAAATGAAAAGACAAGGACAAATTGGGGACGCTTGGTGAGGAGGGAAGAGGGGAAGGGTTGAGGGCAGATGGGAGGATGGGGGACTGAGGTGATGGTGCACTGGTGTTATGGTGATGAGGAATACATGGGGATTACAATTGATGTCAAATATATGTAAGTTTAAAAAAATTTATATTAATAAAATAAATAATACTGTGTTATTGGTAGGGTTGCATAAGTTCCCCTCTTACCTGGGGGTTACACTGCGACTAAGACTGGCAAGCATGGAGAGGATATTGGAATTTGGGAATGTGTTCACTGACAGGGTAATATGAGGCCTGGGATGTACAGTGTCTACTTCAGGAGGACAGCAGAAATGTGATCTCTAGACCAGCTTGGAGCTACAAGCTTGCTAAGAAACAGCATACTCTGGGCTTAAGCAGATTATACCTTAAGTGAGAAGAAATGCAATGAATATAGGTCATCTGATCAGACCATTTCCTCCAACATCTGCTGGGATTATATTTTTCTTATTGACTTTATAACAAAATGATGTCAAACAAAATGACATCATTCAAGACCATTCAAGAACCTTTTAGGTAATCACATAATTTAGCTCCATTAGAATAAAGTTCAAACTCTTTAATATTATTTCTGTGCCCTCTCTGATCTATATTCCACTGATATTTTAAGCTGTTTCTTTCACCATGTACTTTATGTTCCAGATTCTAAGTGCAAATTGTATCACTGGATCTTTGATGTTTTCTCCCAAAACTAGATTGATCTTATAATCTTATGTCTACCTATTGATAATTTAATGCACAGCTTCATGATTTCATTCAAATGGCATCTGCATTGATCTTCTGAAATAGAAACATTTACTCCTGATGAAAACCACAGCAGCAAGTTTACTGTACCTTATTTTTAATAATTGCTTGAGTTAGTATGTGATAACAAAACTAAAATATCGGTCTCTGCATATATTCTTTGAAATTGGGGAATGTGTGTTTCAGGTACTTAACATTTTGGACAAACAAGATGTCTGTTTATTTTAATATAATACTTTATATAAAGAAGATGTCAGCTTATATTAACCTGATAAGGAATTAAGTTTAATAAACTTACAAAGTATTTTATCAATATATCACCCAATGTTTCATTTATTTTTAGTGAAAGTGGAAGTAGGAAAATAATTTCTGAAAAGACACATATATTTCCCAATTATGTTTATTGAAATAAAAAAAATTATATAATTGTAGCTGTTTTAAGTGTTATAAAGTATGTTTTCATACCATGCCTATTACCAAAATCCTAATAATCCATTACCATACTCCAATGGAGCCCCTTCTTCTATTACTTCAACCCTACCTCTTTCCCCTTCTGGTTGCCTGAATTTTGCAGGCAGATGTGTAGGGTTTGGTTTTGTCTCACCTCTTGTTTTGTTTCTCTATATTCCACATTTCAATGAGGCCATCTGATACTTATCTTTCTCCTCCCATCTTATTTCACTTGGCATCATGATTTCTAGTTCCATCCATGTTGCTGCAGATGGCAAGAGTTCATTCATCTTTTTTAAAGCAGAGTAGTTTTCCATTGTATTTATACATATATTACATTTTTTGGATCCACTCCTCTGTCTTTGGGCACTTAGGTTGTTTCCATAACTTGGTTACTGCAAATAGAGTTACAATGAATATAGGAGTACATATATCCTTTAAAATTAAAGTTTTTGTATTCTTCAAGTAGACATATCTTTGGAAAGATTACAAGTCTCAGAAAAAAAAGAATAGGTTACAAAGTAGATAATTAAAGCTTTCTTCACACTGTTGTATCTTCATTTTTGAAATAATATTTCAAAATTTGAGGAATACCTTTATGACTCAACTTAAATAAAAAATACCTACTTTGCATAACAAAAATTAACTTACTTTATCATAGCTATCACAGATAGAGACATTTTTTTCATTATCAGGGAAAAAGGAAATAGGAGAATTTTTAGTTTGTTAATCTATTTTCTTCCACTTTCTTTGTGCATAGAATATTTCCAAAATATATTATAATCAGCACAACAGAAAAGTATTTGTGTGTGAGAGAGAGAGAATTTAAATACTGGGGAATGACAGTCCTCAGGCTATGCAAGTTTTATCTTTCATTTTACCTGATAAAACTATCTTTATTCAGATTTAAAGAGTTCAGAAATTTCTTATAGCTTTAACTCAATATTACATGACTGTGAAATATCAGAAAATATTAAAGTTGATCAGTTCTTTATTTTATTTTAGCAAGCAGATTTTACCAAAGAAATGTGCTAGGCAATCAAAATAACCAAATATTTAAGATGTTCATGAACTGATAAGTGATTCCAGACTTATCATGAGAATGTCCTTTTTTTGACAACATGGGCAAGAATATGTATTTCTTCTGATTTTACACCCCTTAGATGATGTTAACTGGCATTAACTAATGGAAACACCAGGAGACTCTAGTCCCATGTCTTACAGAGACAGTGAATACAAGGTTTTATCTTTCTTTCCATCCTTTTTCTTTTCCTATCACCTTTAAAATAGAACTTAACATTTTATTTTCAGAGTAGTCTAGATTTACAAAGATATTGAACAGAAGGCACTTTCCCAAGTATCCCCTGTTTCCATACATACATAATCTCTCTTATTATCACTCCCACCCCACCAAAGTATCTTTGTTACAACTGAAGAATCTCCTTTGACAAAACATCTAAGATACTACTGTTCTCCTGTGGTTATATGATTTCTGTGTAGTCGAGATCATGTAGTCATGTTATCATACATTGTTATTTTTGTCTTTGTCTTTAATAATGTATAATCATTTTCTCAAGCCATTAAGGATACTTATCAAATAACAGCTTCTCTATTTTACTCTACTGGCTTATTCATATATAATTATGTCTATGCTTCAGAGTTTTAATTATTACCATTTTAAAATGAACCATAATATTAGACTAGATCCCCAAATTATTTCTCTTTCTTCTAATTTAAGTACACTTTAAATTATTTCAATAAAACTTTAAAAATATGCTAAATTTTCCATTGAATTCCTGATGATGCTTTTTAGATATTCCAATATACAGTTCATTCTGTCACTAATGCAAATGACATCATTAACTATAAGTTCTTAGTACTTGCAATTTAGAATTCAGTTGATTTTTAAAAAAATTATATGTAACAATATGAGAGGCATATACATATAATTCATATGTATAGAATAATTATAAAAATATATCTTAATGTCTTTATTTTCCCTCAGGATTTTGACATTTTTATAATTCCTACCAATAAAAATTATGTTCATATGTTTCCACTCTGAATTTAATATTGTATTCTACATATTCTACAGTCGGCCTCTTCCTTAACCAAAGTCAATGTATTTTCAGTACCTCACGAATGCCTAGGTATGTATGAAACATCAAAACACCATTTCTAGTTTCTGACCCTGGTCTCACTTATGACACATAGTTTATTCCTGGTATGGCTTTGTGTGTTGAATAGACACCCTGCTTCCTTTTCACGCTAATCTCTCTTTTGAAACCCTCCCAAGTATATGTTCTTTTAAATATTAATTAGACAATCCATATTCCAGTACAATGAAAGCTTCTCAGGATAAAACTCTCTTGGCAGCAAAGGGTAATTTACTCTTTCATTTTCCTGAGCATGTCCCTCCCTCGTGTCCCTAATACAACCTTGGATAGTTTCCTCTCACCTCCTGTACATGTTACCATCCCTAGAGACCAACAATCCATCCATCACGGAAATTATGAGGCCTTCTCTCTGGCTGTCTCTGCATTTTCAACCAGTGAAATTATGGGATTTTGACTTCTCACCTGATACATTTATCTGAAACAATACCACCATAGTCGTGCGGATCTGGGATTCTTGAGGGGTTGTCCAGGTCACTAGACATTGCATTCTATAAATCTGTGTCAGATCCTTTTTTGTAGGGTGAGTTTGCCCGGGTTAGAGACAGAGATAATCGCTTCTCCTCTCCAGTTGTTCCCGGATTGACCGCTAGGAGGCATGTGTTCCCCTTGCCGTCTCTCAGACGTGTTCTTGTTCCATCTGCTGCATGAGTCAGTTTTGGGTTCTTTGTCAAATATAACCTTCATTGGCACATAAAAGCTTGTTTCTTTATTTCTTTTTTTCTCATACTCTTCATATTTTTTTATCACACTGATGCCCTAGATTCTCCCCTCCTAAGTCAATCATCCACATTATTTGCTTCAGGCTCTGTCTTCTAAGGGATCAGGGATAAGATTCTCTCTGCAGAATATAGTGTATCAAGTAGCTAGACAGGGTGTCTGCCACAGACCCAAGACTGTATATGCTTCCCCCCGCTCCCCAATGATCGAATATGTGTTCAGGAGTTAGAGGAATGGACAAAAAGTAAAAGGAGCATCTATCACGCCAGGGAATGTTTCTATGTTCCAGTCGCTAACAGGCATGTTAAAATATTACTTTAGTTCGTCTTCATAACAACAGTACAATGGTGATTTTTTTGATCTTTATTTTACATATGAGAGTTTGGTGGCTTAGAGAGGTTAATGTGACCTATATAAGGGTACACAACTTATGATTGATAGAGTTGGGAATTGTGTGCAAGAAATTGCATGTTCTTCTTCTGGTTGGTGCTATTTTAAAGGCTTATCTTTATTCCTTATGACTCTGGGTTGGAAATACATGGCTGAAAATTTTTCATAAAAAGTGACATAAAATACTCCCATGGCTTAGGAAAAGTCATTTCTGCCCCTCTGCTGTTCTTTAGTAGTTAATGTGATATATGAAAAAGAGAATCTTTGGAGAAATGGAGATTTTGTTTGCCATTTACTTATTATGTGACCTTGGGCAAGTAACGGGGACACTCTGGACCACTGTTTTCTTAAATCTAACAAGAAGTGGATATAAACTACCTCAGGAATTTCTGCCAAACTTGAAATACATATTATAAATCTTCAATAAGTATTTCTATCCTTCTCCTTTTAATAAATGTCTTGAGTTTTCTAAAATAATATAAAATATCATTTTGCTCAATGTGAAATGGTGTCAGGGCAAGTTAGAATGTAACTTAAGCCAGTGAGTATTTCAAAAGCTATTTATAAATGGTTCTAGAATTCACCACATGATACTTTAGCCCCCAAATGTGTCTTCTTGGTGAGGTTTTAATTACTAAAATATCTTTGAGTCCCTGAATGCATGCATTCATTAAACTCAAATTAGATAATTTTAAAACTACAGTGCTAAAAATGGATGGTTCTGAATTGAATAAAGTATTCCTTACTTTTTTGAGAGGCTCAGAGACATGTGCTTAGTAGCTTTGCTGTAAAGTGAAGTGTATCAGATTAGACACAAGTGGGAAGAGCCGTGGGGACACCAAATGAATTTCGAGTGATGAGTTTAACCCTCTCAGGAAGGCCTTCTTGACTTCTGCACCTTGCTTTCTTCTGTCTTTCAGTACCAGCTTTAATTCTGCTGATTACAAAACATGCCTGCCCCTTGAAACACAATATATAGTGGTTTAAACTCCTACGATCCTCTTTAATGATCTACTATCTCTCCTGCTCGTCTCTCTTATTTTGGACATATTTTTAATGTGTTGCTTTGCTCCTTCACTATTAAAACATAACATCTGTGTAATGTGTGCAAAGAAAGCATCATAATTTAATTGTGCTTACAAGAGCTACATCCCAGTCTATATATGATTTGCACATTCTAGCCTATGTTTATGCATTCAAAATGCATGTGATAAAGAAATAAATGAATGCTTGATTTTTCAGCTGTGTTATTGGATATATTTCTTTCCTTTTCCCTTTACATTTAAATTGCACTGAAAATACTATTTTGTGATGTGTAGAATATATGTGGGAGGAGTCTTTTTCAGCAAAAGTTGTCCAGGAATTACTCAAAATACCTTGTTGATTTTGTGAATAGACTGGTGTGGGACACATTGTATTGCATTAGGATCTGGGACTAGGGGTTGAATTTTAACTCAGAGCAAACACATGGTTATTAATATGAAGCCTTGTAACTGTATTCCTCATAACTGATAAGAATTTCTTTAGCCATACAATCATACTTTGCTTTGAAAGGGGATATTTTCTGAGAAATGAGTAGGTAAGAAATTTTCTTGCTCTTCAATCAACCAAAACCATGTGTTGTTTTCAAAAACTTCTCCATCTTTCTGGCATAGCCATTCAGGAATGCCTCTCAGAAGAAGAACTGGATCAACTATGACTTCTCATTGCTTCTGTAGTACATAGACAGTGTATTCTATTGATTTATCTGAGAAGCTGGAGGATATCACTGCCATATCACAAAGGGCTTGGTGGCTTGGTGGCTTGGATTTCCCTCCCCCCATCCACAAGACTTTGACTACTACTGTTGTCTCTAAAGATCTTGAAACCTGTCATTTATTTGATCTCCTTTCATATAGAAGTCCTTTCAGCCATCTATCCCCATAGAGATTTCATCCATATTGATGATTTGCTTTGACAAGTAATTTTCCTCGCATTTAGCTTATCTAGATTTCCCAAAAAGTTTTCAGTTGCTTTTACTTCAACATTCTCAGATAGACAACTCACTTTCACGTTTTATAATGAATAACATATCTTGATTCTCCAAAACCATCCAGAGCTACTAGTGAATTTAACATTGCAGTCAGGTTCAATTTTTCATTTACACATCATAAATAAAGCTTTTGCTTTGGTCATGATTATCACAATGCTCAGACAAAGGCATGTATGTGTTTTGTCTTCAGTTCAGGTCACTGAATGTTTCTTTATCTCTGACACAGTCCCTTTTCAAATTTTTGTGAGTGTCATTGCTGTTAATGGGGAAGATCCTTTTAACAGTTTCAGTCATTTTGTTGTTGATATTCAAGATCATATATGTGTTGGCCTGAGACATACCTGATTCACAAGCATAAATCATTATTGATTTCTCATATTTGTAGTCCAAATCACTTTTAGTTTCATTTCCAGATCAATCACATGCCATGACGACTTCCTGGCAAAATTAGCAGTGGATTGGTAAGCATGGAAGTCATGATGAACAAAAAAACTTGAGATTAAGTTCAATAAAAGGAAATATAATGCTACTAAGAGACATGGTAAATGATGCAAGCTGTATAAGGCTGTCTGAAATGCCATGATGTTGTATTAGCTCTGAAGTCACCAGGCAAAAGGAATTTGGGTACCTTCATTATATATGTGATCCATCATTGACTGAAACATCCTGTGCAATGCATGATGGTGTTATATACATTACCCCATTCTGTGGTCTACCTGTTCCAAATTACTTTCAGTTCCATCTGATCCAATAGTTCTCCTTTCCACTTCAGTCATAGTGTACCACACAATGTGGATTTTCCTTTCTTTTTCTGCTTTTCTTCAAATCTTGCAAGTAATTCAAAGAGTAATCCTCATCCAAACTCCTCTATGAAGAGTCAAAAAAAATTTTTGCTGTCATTCTTTCTGAAACAAAAAAAAAAAAATACCTTGTTTCTTAGCACTCACATTTAACTATCATACAATAATTTGACACCAGATAGATCATTTTTTCCCACACCAATCAATTCTTTGCTATCCCATGTGAGTGCTCTACAACTTGATACATTCCTAAAATTAATTTCGGTTAGTTTCCAGAGGTTAAATGCAATCCCTAAGTTTCAAAGGCATTCTACAATGACATAGAGCAAGCATTACTGAAATTAATGTGGAACCACAAAAGACCCAAATAGCTAAAGCAATACTGACAAAAAAGAATAACAGTAGTATTACATTCCCCATTTTCAAACTGTTTTATAAAGTTATAGTAACCAAAATAGTATGGTATCATACTAAAAATAAATGCATACCAATGGACTAAATTAGTTGAGAAACTAAAAATAAAACTGCACATCTATGAATGGAAATACATCAAAATAAAAACTTTTGCCAAAAAAGGTATCACTAAAACAACAAAAAATACAACATTTAATTGTACAAAATATTTAAGTATCATGCATCCAACAAAGGCCCAATACACAAGGTCTATAAAAAAACTAATATATCTTATCAAAAAGAAAAACAATAACTTAATTTAAAAAGTTGTCAGAATAGCTAAATAGACAATTGTTCAAAGAAGACATACAGATGACCAACAGTGAAAATAATGTTCATCATCATAAATGGAAATCAAAATTACAATGAGAAATTACTTACATCTGTGAGAACAGCCCATGCCAAAAACATCAGAAACAAAAAGTATTGGAGATGATTTGGAAAATAAAGAGTCCTCATACACTGTTGGTAGGAATGTACTCCAGTTTAGAATTTATGAAAATCAGTATGAAGATAATCTCAAATATTAAAACAGATCTACCAGATGGTCCATCAATATTATATTTAGGTTTCTACCTGAAAAATGCAAGAACACTGGTTCAAAGTGTTCTATGAATTCAGTGCCCATAGACAGTTAAATGCATGAAGAAGAAAATGTGGCATACATTCACTATTTAGCTAGTTGGGTGAATATATATATGATTATATAAAACAGTAAAATATTAAATACATGAATTTTGCTTCAGCGTTTACTATGGTACATTAATACAATCATATTTCAAAGTTACAGTTGATTAACATTTTATATAATTGTTTAAGATTGGAACACATAAAATTCATTTTATCAAATAACTGATTTTGAAAAATCTTTAAAATGCCTTATACAATCTTATGAAATGTATCTGATAATAATAAAATGTATCAATCTTCAAACTTCTACTTATCAACTTAAAATTTTCAACATTAGAAATATTTGAAATAAGTTATACTGAATCAGTTACTTTTGATTCCAAATTCTTTGTAAGTATATGTCAAAGACATTGTATTAAAAAGTAAGTTATATATATTAAAACATATATTATAGGGACATAGTTAATTTGTTTTAATACATGCATGTTTACTATATTAAGCATAATTAAATACATATTTATATATTAAATCATATATAGATACATGAATATATATACATACACATATAAACATATATATGTACATATAAGCAGGTATTTTTCCCTCCTATACTGAAAGGAAATTTGACCAATAGGTTATTTTGATAAATAAAAAATAAGATATTCTTAGCACGCTTACTATATTCTTTACCAAAGTACTTGCAAATCTTAGACAAAATAGATTATGAATGTAGAATTTTAAGGTAAGTACATATTTTCTGTTTAAGTAGAATTTTTTGTTATCAACACAGTAACACATCATGGTTACACTTATACTAAGGCATTTACTTTGATCTTCCAAATGCCTTATAGTACTTGTTTTAATTCTTTTGGTTGTAAAATTTTTCATTAAAATCAGACAGCTAGAGAATCTACAAGTATTACTTTGGAAAGTAGAAAATAAATTCTTAGGCAAGAAAAGATCCTAAATTTAAATATGCTATATATTTGTAGTAAAAACTCTGTCTTTGTGGGTCACTATGAAAATTTCAACATAAGAATGAATTTTCCCTTTTGCTTAAGATGTGTTTATATAAAATATTCTTTCAATGGAGCAAAAAGAATACCTGTGTAGCTTTACTAATATACTCCCCAAACGTAAAATGTGGGGAAAAAAAAGCTCAGATTTTTAAATCACAATTGTAAAATGAAAAATGCTTTAATAATGCAAACTGAATTATTATTTACCAATGAATTTTGTCAGGTAATTTCATAAGCCTTTCCACCCACATTTGGAAGAAAGACTGCCTTTTAAAAAACTAACAAAACTGTTTTGAATATTCTGACAGCATTTGGGTTATTTTAACAAAGAAATATTCAATAACGTATTACCTGCATTCCTATTGAGGATAATTAATATTTTCATAAAAAAACAAAAGTAGCAATGAAAGAAAGTGAAATTCCATGCTATTTTCCATCATGTTCCCACAGGAAATAAAAGTTTACGTTAGATGATAAAGTTGGTCGTGTGTGTGTGTGTGTGTGTGTGTGTGTAAATGTGATTGCTTTGTGCCCACCAGTTATGGAAAAAAAAAAATATATAAAGGATTTTCTAGTGAGGTTTTAAAATAAATATCCAATAGGTCTCCCTTGTATTGGAGATACTTTCTTCATCAACCATGAAAAGCTTCTCTTCAGTCTCTGCATTCTGTCTATTTTCCCCCACATTAGGTAGGTCTAATCAGCCACTCCATATCTGAAAATGGAATCTTCCGTTTGTCCTTCCTGACGTAAGACCTCGATAAACCAGTTCTTCACCACAGTCACAGATCTCTGGTCCATCATTTATAGCTTTTATAAACATTCAATATTAAATTTCATCATGTGTTCTATGTCTAAAATCTTTTATTTGGGTCATTGTATTTGTACTTTAATTCAGCTTCATTTGTCCCATCTTTAACAATATCTGACTCAGGAAAGGTAGCATAAAGAGAAAAATAATACAATGCTTTATTTTTTTGTTCTTTGAAGGATCTGGCAATATAATTGCCTGCAGCACTGCCCCTTCAATTCCCTGGACTCTCACTCTTGCTCTCTCTCTCTCTCTCAAACACACACACACACACACACACACACACACCTTCACCATCTCTGCCAAAATGATAAACACAATTCAAATCCTTTGTTGGATCTGATTGTATTATTGCTGTTTTTATTGACAGTTTCTACTGCCATTTTAATAAATAGGGACTTTGTGTGTGTGTTACCACATCCAAAATTGTTTCACGTTTGTAAGTTGAAGCAGAAATGAAATTCTCAGACTTCTTTTATTTGAAATTTTTAACCCAAATACTCATCCTTGTATATAGCATGTAGTATGTATCCTACATACAGACATATATGGAAGGTGCATTTAAAAGAAGCATAATTAAGGAACCAAGCTTAAACAGAAATGGTGTATGGATGCCTAGTATGATTAAAAAGTGACACAAAACAAGCAAAACTCTGAAAAATAAAATTGTTCTTTCAATGTCATCTATCACCCAGTATTGAATTGTATTAAGTGGAAATAAAAGCAGATTCTTCTAGTATCCATTGTCAGTCATTTCATAATTCTGATGAATGATATGTTTTTAAAGTCTACTTTTTGAACTTTATTCCTGATAATCCAATACCTCTTTTCAAAAAGATGTATTAATCTTATAAGCAAATTTGCTGCTATGGGAGGATATTCAATAAAGCATAAGGGAATAAAGGGACTTGACAGGGATAGTTGCTAAAAGCTGTCAGGTAACATTTATATTAATGCATATACATGTTAGATTCTCCTATATACCCCAGACACAAGTTCAGTAGCAAACAGTAATGAAGCATATCAAGTAGAAGGAGAGAGAAATAATATTATGAGAATGATCGGAGATAATATTTACTTGCATTTTTCCTAGATCCTAATATTTACAAGTGAAACTCTATTAGACATTATTAAAATCTAAAGTAGTATATCACAAAGTAACTAGAACATGAGCAAATGTTTCCAACATTTCATTTTTTGTTTCTGACTGACTCCCATTATATGCTCAATGATTAGCTAAATGTTTAGTTGATGAAAATTATCCTTTAAAGGTTTCTTCTCATGATTGCTGATAATTTTAAATGGGGAAGGGAAAAGAGGATACAGCACATATTCTTATCATAAGGGTTTTCATGTACAATCCTAGAGGACACAGGATTGCAATCACATACAAAAGAAGCAGAGCAGATGTTGGCCTAATTTCCATTTCTTTTACTCCCTATTTTGGTTCTAATATAAATCAAGGCACTTGGTTCCAAAGAAACAATAAAAAAAACTCAAACCATCTTAAGGAAAGGTAATTTTTCTGAGGATACAAATGAATTGTGGGAATCTTATTGCTCAAATTGTAGCTGGACTGCTTAGCAAACAGCAGGCAGATGTTCTTGTCTTCTCTTTACATAGGGGTAACATGGTCTTTTTCTGTTTTCTTTGCAGGCTTATTGCTGCTTCACACTTTCTGCTGCAAAATTATTACCTTTCTTACTAGTTAATTGGGTTTGCAGTTAGCATAGGTAACACACCTTATTGCCTTAAAGATGCTTTACTGTCCCTTAATTCCAAATTCCCACATTATTTGGTTAGGTAATGTGTTTTGGATCATTTAGAATATAATCTCAATTATTTTCTCACTTTCCTTCCTCTACTATGGAGATTGCAAAGTCAAGAGTAAGTTTTTTACTTCCTTTTCTATAAGGTTCACCATATGACATATTGCTGATGAACAAAACATGAGGTAAAATCTAATCAGAATTTTTTGGGAAAGCTCTGCTGTTGGAAAAAGACACCATGACTTCCTGTTGGGGAAGGCAATCAAGAGTCTGTTGACTCAGAGCTGAACCCAGGCAACCAGGGACTTCTCATTCCCTTTCTTATAACCTTGCCTCATGGAATGTGCACAGCCAGAAATTGCTGCACATGGAGAAGCTGTGATGTAAATTTGTATTAGGTTGTTGAGGGAATCGGCTATGCAGGCATGACTGAATGCAGTTAAAGCCTATATGTAAACTTTAAGATTTGGCTGGGGTGGGGAGATGCCCAAGGTTTTGTGCCCAAAACCTTGCTCATTAAACCTGCCACCTACCAATCTGCAGTACTTTTTTCTTTGGTCTTTCCCTGCCCTCTCCACAGGGGCCAGCTGCAGGTTATACCGAGGAAGCTCCTGAGGTTGCTACCCAATGATTCCTATTTCCATCACCCCATACAACCCCTGTCTGAAAGCAAACACAATGCTAGAGAGAGAGCAGCTGGAAGCATTTCTGAGGGAGTTAAGAGACACATCCTTCTAGTTTTAGTCAAAAAATTACTCATAATCAGACAAAATCAATTACAAGCCACAAATGGCTATAGGAGACTAAAAGGTCATTATATAATAATTAAGGGATTATATATATTAAAAAATAATTTACCCATAACTCTTTAAGGTTAGAGAACTATATAGGATTTCAAGATGTAAGCTCTGTCACAGAAGATATGGATGTAAGTAGCAAAAAAAATAAAGCCTGTCACTTAATTTCAATTTCCATGATCGCTTTGATTTTTGCAGGCATCATTTATCATTCACAAGTTTGAAAATAGTAGTTAGGGTAAATGGAAAAGTTATGAGGCTTTTCCACCCTCCAACCATTGGTGTGATGATGGCTATCTGAAGGCCTGCACACGTGCATATGTGGGTATGTATGCACAAGTGAGTGCACGTGGGTTGAGACATGGGGCATATAAGGGCAGAGTTACAAGGACACCAGTGGCAGAGAAGAGAGAGGAGAGGAGAAGAGAGGCTAGGGAGCCAGAAGAGTGAAGATGTGCCAGGGCTAGGAGGCCTGCCAGCCTCCTGCCCCCCCCATCCCCCTGCATGCCATGTACCTAGTCGCCTCTGATAATAAAAGCCTGAAAAAGGCACCGAGGGCTCCAGTATGTCTCCTTTACCCATCTACTCGGAATCATTGAGAACTTGCTCAGTGCCCTTGCTGCCACTACAATTAGTAATGATGTTATGCCAACCATGTGAGACTGCAAGTATTGTTAACCTGGGAAAAATTGTCTCTAAAGATAAAGTTTGGAAAATACTCATGTAAGACATCACTAAGGAGGATATCTAAATTAAATATTCTCCTTTTTTATATTTCAGTGTTTATCTTGAGTACTGCAGAAAACTAATCCTGCAGGTGCAAAAACAAAGTCACTGTAATGCTTAATAGATTGGAAATTTTCTTGACAAATACAATTTATTAGAGCCTGGGAAACCATAACCTGTTCATACATTTAACATTTATTGAGAACTGACAAGTTCCAGCCTCTATACATGCTATCTTGTTCACTGCATGAAGTTCACTGCATGAAGTTTACTAATGGAAACGAAAGTATAGCATTAATAGTTGATGAGTTGTAAATATTATTTTAATACTACGATTAATATCTATAAAGTCATCATTCTATGTGTCAATCAAAAAATCTTCCACAGAAATGATTCATATCCATTGACTTCCTAAAACATCGAGAATCTTTGTGTGATAATTGTTCAGATGGAAGGGCTAGGCAAATGCAGTTATATGAACACAGTTCAGTGACCTGAAGTTATTCTGTGTTGTAAAGAACGAGGGTTTACTTTGCTTTATGTGGGACTGTGTAGGGTAAAATGGAAAAGTGATTGGGCTTTTCTGCCCTCCTACCATTAATGTCGATGATGGACACCTGCGGTCCTGCACGCATGCCTGATGGCAGGAACCTTAAGTAGGGTGTGGGCATGTGCAAGTGGGCGTTCCTGGGCTGAGACATGGGCCTATAATGGCAGCATCACAAGGATGCCAGCAGAGAGAGGGGAAGAGAGATCAGAGCCCAGAGAGCCCAGAGAGAGTGAGATTCGCCGGGCGCTAGGAGGCCTGCCAGCCTCCAGGCCCCCCTGCACTCCTGCCTACAGTGTACCTGGTTACCGCTGATATAATAAAGCAATAAAATCCTGAAAAAGCCACCGAGGGCTCCACGACACCTCTTTGATCCGTCTGCCGGAATCATTGAGAACCTGCTCGTGCCTTCCTGCCCTACAGACTGAAAATTAGAGAGCCGCAGATGACTCATCTGGAAAATCAGGCTGGTGTAGACTGCAGAAGAACTTGAAGGTCTTGCTGAGGGGGGCATTTAACTCTTTTACCTTTATCAGAGGGGAGTAGTAGAGACTTGAAACTTCAAAGGACTTAAATAGATCAAAGCTTTTAGAACAGGCCTTGTGTAGGGCAAGGGACTTAATCAGGCTTTTTGCACACCTAGCCTCTGCAGCTATCAACTGCCACCTTGATTATGTTAATGCAGAAGGCACTTGGGAGAATAGGCGTGGGATACGCATGCCTGATTGTGGACACCTGGAGCATGGGTGTGCACGAGTGTGTAAGTATTCATACCTGCGCCTAGAGGGGAGGGATATAAGGAGGATTATAAGGAGGATGGCTACGGGAGGATCAGGCATTTATGGCAGGACGGTTACGAGAGGACGAGTGAATACAGGAAAGGTAAGAAGACCATGAGAGCACACCAGAGAGAGCCCAGAGAAAGAGTAAGATTTACAGGGGGGCTGGGAGGCCAGGTTGCCTCCTGGCCCTCCATTCCCAGCCCCAGCTGCGACCCCAGTAGACCTTGTTAGTCCTTTGCGGGTTTGCTCTCAGTTCCAGTCACTGCCTTGCAGCCACTCTTCTTGGGGTAACAGGTCCCCACACACATTTCCCAGGTTCCCCTGCCTACTCACTTCCAGCTAGGTTCAGTCAACAGGAAAGTCTAAGATGAGGTTTGGGTTCCAAGGAAATCTGAAGAGTATGAGTCTCTCACATGTTTCTTTCTCTCCAGAGGTTGCATCCCTTCGTCTCCAGTGCCTACTGTGCTGAGTATCGATCGGTGGGCGTTCCATGGGTGCATCTGCCATGGCCCCACGCTCACTAAACGCTTTGCCCCCTCGAGCTGGGAGCACCACCGCTTCCCTACATTTATTCAGTTCTAAGAGGGGTAGCAGCCTCCTATAGTTAAAAGTGGAGAGGTCTTCATTCTCCCCTTCATGTCCTTTCCCGCCTATAAATTTTGATATTAATTTCTGGTATGCAATCCCTTCTATTGAATAAACTGGCAGAAATTGTTTACCTGTCTATTCCCTGATAATTAAAAAAAAAAAAAACTCACAGATAGCACTGAAAGAAAATAGATTTAAATTTTTTGTCATCACTTTTATATGCTTTTGAATGAATAGTTTAATAAAAAGCGTTTTGAGTGAAATTACCATCCATCAGAACAGCCCCAAAGTCAAATTGGGACATTTACTCATTGGAAGTTAAAAAAAAAATCTTTTTCTTTTAGCAATCTCTCCATTAAAGCCTCTATACAACCTAACTGATTATTTTAATCAGTATCACCTCATGATACTTGAGAAATGTCAATACAACAACCAAAATAAGACTTATTTTCCTGTTTTCTCCTGTGTGTGTGTGTGTGTATTTCACATCAATCCAATTTTAACAGGGTTCAAAATAACCTAAGAGGATGCTTATCATTTAAAACTTTAGAGTCATTAAAAATTTAATGGCTCAATGATTAAAACAAACAAGTACTTCAAGCTCACCTGGCTTTGTTATCAAGACAAAATGTTTGTCCCAGTTGCAGTGCAGGTGCAATATAAACACATCAGTAGTGACAACATATTTTATGCTTAAGTTTTAAGTCACTGCTGTCACCGCTATATTTATAATGTGAACGTAGGAACTTTCCCACTGAGAAGGCAGGTGAAGTTGAGACAGCAGGAAGAAAGTTTGTGCAAAGTGAGATTAACATGATCCACTTAAAAATAGAATTTGAACTAATCATTTCATTTATATGAGAGTTTATCAGATTCATTAAGTAAAAGCCCCTTCATAAACATTTCAGGCATGTAGAAACATGCACATTAAACCTCTTTGAAGAATCAATGCTGCCTTTTTTGATATTTAATATTTTTTGCATAGAAATGCCTGTAAATTCCTTAGATAGTTAGATGTTTCTTTTCACATACTTTTAACACATCTTTCATTTTATGTCAATAAAGTTTAAATGCGAGTCTAATAGATTTTGGATAGACAGATGAATGGTTAGGCAAGTTTATCTTTATTAAATTTTATCTGTTCAATATGAAAGTATAATTTGAAAAATTCATTTCTTAATATAATATTAACTTGATAATATACAGTATAATGAAAATTTTAAGCAGACATCTTTTAGATGTTTGAATTTGTCAGTAAGTATGAAGATTCCCCTTTTAGAATTGCCTAAATGTTCCAATCATTTTCACCAATATGACTGTGATGGAAAATGGCTCAAGCATATGATTTCTCATTTGGACTCTGACATTTGTATGTGCTAATGATAGTACTGACAAGCCCTCGGGGCATTTTCATTTTACTTTTTTCCAATAACAATAAGGGAGTAATAGTTATTTTTCATATATAGTGATCATTTTCCAAGTTATGACTTAGAAAAATATATAGAAAGAGAAAGAGATGAAATTTTCATCCCAAAACTTGACCATAAATGTCAGACAGATGTTCCTGTCTTCAAGTTTAAGTAATAATGGTAAATTATACACTAGTAAACCAAGAAAAACTTATTTGGCAGATTACAAATCACTGCAATGTGCTCTATAAATATAATAGACATTTTCAGTTGTTATACACACATGCATATGCAGCTATTATTTGTGTGTGTGTGTGCACGCAATTTGCAGGATGTTCAGTTTTCCTTTCCAGATCAGTTTGTGCCCTTCAAATTTTTAATTCAAATTACAGGCAGTAAATTCTTTAATCATCCATGAGACTATAAAGACACAGTGCACTCCTTTTATGCCACATACAGTAGTATACTTGAACATTTTTAGGCACTAAGAAATATCAGTATTAATTAAGTGATTAATATTTCAAAGTCAGTGGTATTAACAGACTCAGTGATGGGTTAGAGTTGTCTTAGAATCTCTTTTTCTCAAATGATTTAAAAATTACAGTCATGTTTTTAATCACAAAATATTTCAAGCCAATGTATATTTCTGTTTAAATATGAGGATTTTTCAAGAGGTCATTAGAAGAATCTGGTCTATAAAGATGTGCAAAAAATCAGCAGTTGTTTGTACAGTGATTGATGAAGCATCCTAAGTTATTACTCCCCAAACTATGATTACTTTGACCATGAATATTTTGTTCACAGCTACATAACTGCAATTAACATATTGCAAGATATAAAATAGGTGTTCAATGAGTGGTTGTTGGATAGATGTATGGTATACCTCCTTCATTTTCTTTTTTTTAAGATTTATTAATTTGTGCATATAAGAGCTGGGGTATAGTCCAGAGGTGCAGGGAGGTGAGAGGATTCCTTCAATTTCTAAGTAGAATTGATGACCAACATGAGTCACCATAAGTAGAGTTATGGACGCTAACTCCACTCCATTTGTGCTAACTTACAATGGGCCCTCTGTGAATTTTCACTGAGTGACTAGAAGGACATGTCGACATGGCAAGTGCTAATAACCTCAATTCACAGCTAAGGGGTGAAAAACCATTTAGTAACTTATTTGAGATTAAAAATATGCTAAGAGAAGAATTATTTTAATTTCTGGTTCAGTGTTTTTACATAACAGATGTTCTTTACATTACAATATTATTTTACTCTTTAATCATAACAGTAGAAAGCTAAGCCTCATATAGTTCAATTCTTTTAAAATTATTTTTATTTTTTAAAGTTATTCATACAAGAACTGGGGTATAGGCCAGAGGAGTGGGGGTGAGAGGATTCACCAGAGACAGAGTCGGGAACAAAGCAGGCAGATTGACAGAAATACACTGCTGAAGGGAGCAGCAGGTGAGGCAGGAGAGATCTGCTATGCCATGTGGGTCACCTCCCTGGCCCGGAATCAGACTTGTGCTGCAGAGGCTGCAGGTGCTTCACAGTGCAGTACTTAGCCCCTTGAACCACCAGGGAGGCCATCCATGTAGTTCAATTATTTGAAGAATTTGAGGACCCAAACAAAGTATAACACCTCGATAAATTCAGTTTCCTCTATAAAAACAGGTAATGGTTATATTATGAATTTCTTTTGTGAACATGTCTGCCTTCCAGTGCAAACAGTTATCCCCATTATAGCAATTCTGCATTTGTGAATTTGTCACTAAAATGCATTTGTAAACCTGATTCTATAGTTGCAACATTTTGTGGTCATTCATAGACAGTCACCTCCACAAACTTTTGAGAGAGAAAAGACCTGTTGCTCATATTTCCATTTGGTTGAACATGGTGTTTCTCTCCCCTCTTGATTCAGCTCTCATATGCATTGTTTTTGCATTATATTTGGAGATACATACATTTTTTGGCTGTTTCATGTTTAGCTTTGAAGTGCTATATAGTTTTCCTATGTAAAAGAAGGCTATGACATGCCTCCCAGAGAAAATACTTGTGTTGAGGCACAAATTAGCATGTAACCTGCAATTTTAATGTTAATGAATCAGTAATATATATTTTATTTAAAAATACTCACAAGATACATAAAACAAGGTTATGTACTGATGGGTTAATAAAATACATGACCAGAGGCTTCTAGGAATTCAATATATTTCCCACAGGAACACTGATTTGATATCACCAATTTAGTGTTCATGGTGAATTTATAGAACATAATTAATGAAAAGAATGAGAATGAACTTTATATCTCTTCTTTCATCTTGTTACTGGTTAGAAATAACTTAATTCCTGATTTACCTGTCCACATTCATGCTAAAATATGAAGGCATACACATATACTTACAGAACACAAATTGATTCTGTATTCTTACCATAGTTATAAGAAGGTTAATAGCTACATCTAGGTTACCATAACTCGTTGCCTCTGCTAAGGCTGATACCTTTGTCATAGTTATACCATAACATTTTATGGACCACACCTCATTGATTTCAAAATAGTTAAAGTTAGGGGGAATTGTGTAGTACAGTGTATTACTCCTTTCTTATATATCAAGGGCAACTATTGAGGTCTCCAATAAGTTGCTATAGGAGATGTTAGGGCAAGTCAAAAGCAGTGAGAGAGAAGAGAAATTTTCCAACCAGATAAGCAATTGTATAGGCATACGATAGTTTTATATCCCTGTAGCTCAAACAAAATAATCCCCCCAGAAACCCAGATTCTATATTGTAAAATAACTACTTTATAAATGTTTGTCATGTTATTGGGCAGTCAGCTACCTAATATCTTATTTGCACAATAGTGCTCTTTAAATACAACTGATAAAACACACACAAGCACATATATAATATAATTATTTGAATTTTACTTCATATAAACATGCAGAATAGTGTCCTGTAGTCATAGCATAGGAAGCAGCAATACTAATGCCACTTTAGAATTAATTCATGTGCACACATTAACATTCACAAATTCCATATTCTGTTGCTAATCACTACTTAGCATTCAATGTTCAGTACTTTGGATTTAAGCTCCTAAGACCTTTTGAATCTCTCCCGAAACTCATTGTTTTGATGTATTGATAGAAGTCTATTACCTAATTCATCAAAGTGACACTACATTTTAATAGAGTACCAAAGTATTACTGCCTTATTTCATGCAGAGATAAAAATCCAGATAACATTCTAGTTAGGAAAAAAAAAAAATTACTGCTTGAAGCTTTCTGTGTAAAGTTTCCATGTCTGTCAATCTGTCATTTTCTAAAAGCTTTTGTAGTAAATGAAATTCAATAAAGCCAGACAAAAATATTTCAGAGCTATGTAATACATTATACTCAATTAAATAGTCAACAAAGTATAGACATATTTGATAAACCATTTATTCATTGCAGTTCCTTTTTTGAGAATTTTAAAACCATATACAAAATGATCTCACTTATGAAAAATACCATTTTTTATTTTAAAATAGGAAGATTACCATTTTGCCTAACTCATATCTTTACCAAAACACTTCTGTGAAATGTCAGCAGTTGGTTAATATTTCCTCCCATTTCCTGATGTATAGAACCTTTGCTTGAACAATATTTGAGAAAATGACACTGCAAATTCCACTATGACCATGCTTTCTATACAAATTGTTGTGATGAAGCCAACAACTATTCTCTATTTTGCTGTAGAATCTTCATCTCCTGCTTGGAAAATTGTAGAGCCTTCTTGCTAACCAAAGTTTCACTGTAGTTCATCACCAACCATATGACTGCAAAAAGAATGATTCATACAACATGAATCAAAGCTACTGGCATCCTTACTCAATATTCTAGTAGTTCTCATTGTCTAGATGAAAGTCCAAACCACTTTTCTATAAGGTACTACAAGAGTTGTCTTGACAGAGCTCAAACTTCTGTATGTAGCACCTCCATACATCATTCTTACATTATTTTTTAAAAGATTTTATTTATTTATGCATACAAGAGCTGTGGTACAGGCCATAGGTGCAGAGGTGGGGAAATGGTGGTGAGAGGATTCACCAGAGACAGAGTGGGAAGCAGAACAGGCAGATGGACTGAAATACACTGCTGAGGGGAGCAATGGGTAAAGCAGTAGAGGTCTGCTGCGCCATGTGTTTCCCTCCCTGCCTATGAATTGAATTTGCACTGCAGTGGCTGTAGAAGTCCCACAGTGTGGCACTCAAACCCTTGTGTCACCAGGGAGGCCCATTCATTCTTCCTAAGGAGATAACTAAAAGATCTAAAAAAAGTGACTTTTCTATCAATTTAACAGTCAGGCACCTCCAAGTCCTTGGTGATTGCCAATGTGTGTGTGTGAAGTGTGAATATGTGTGTAAGTGTGAATGTGTTTGTGTATGGCATTCCAGAGACATCTCAGAAACAGTAAAAAGATTGATGTTCTTTATCTACAAAAGAAAAAGTTAGGTCCTATTGATTTCCACTTTTTTCTTTCTTTACAGGTCAGCAATTGTCTTTTTTAGGAAACACAATGCCTTGTTATTTGTTTTTCTGTAAAACTTTAGACTAAGGAAATGATAAACTTTTGGTTTTACAGAAAGAGAGAAAGATTATAGCTTAATGCAAGGATTTTAAGAGCCATCTTATCACAGTCTGCTTTTCTATGATGGAAAAGGCAAGATGATCTGCTAAGAGAGGGATAAATTTAAAGATTTATGGGTATAGAGTTATTTTGAATAATTTCTGTAAAGAATGTAAAGAATCATTTCTAGGACATAGAGCGAAATCGAGGGGTAATGAGAGAATTTGCCAGAAGATTTTAGGAACCATTGCATTTGGTAACCTTGAGAGCACAAGACTCATTCATTTATTTGCTGTTTTTGTCACTTACAACACATTTCTCTTTGGAGGTGGCTGCTGGTTATGTACAATTAGCATGAGATGGTTTTGTAGAAGAGCAATCTAACATCAATAACATAGGAAGTTGCACACATCAGCAGAGTGAGAGCTGAAGATAAATAGAAGAGGATAAGGTATATAATAATTTTCCCTTTATATTACAACGAACTCAAACGATATGTAATATATACTGAGTACCTAATTAATAAAATTTATAAAAACAATTTAGTTCAATATCTTCATGTTTTTAAATACACTGTAGAACTCTTTAGACAGTATATAATTTATACAAATATATAATTATAGGAGTATATAGAAAATCATTTGATATAATTTGAAGATTTCAAAAATGATCAAATTTTTGAACACTCAATGTTATGCAAAATGCCATATAGTGTTTAAAACTATAACATAAATTTACAAGTTACAGAAAATTACATTATGATCCTACTTAAAAGAACATAATATTTCAATAAAATGCATAAACAAGAAGATATGAATTATTTTTAGTAGTAATTTTCTCAGAGTAGATTATAGGGAATTTATACTTATATATATATATATATATATTTCTCCATTGTTTGAATTAAATTTCTTTTAAAATCATTGGTATTTTGTAGAAGTAGAGTTTATTATTTTTAAGGAGTTTATTATTTTTATTGAAGTAGCAATGCATTCTAAAATTATGTTTCAGGTATGCAGTATTATAAATCAATATCTGTATGTATTATATTACGTTCACTGCTAAAAGTCTGGTCCTTACCTTTATCACACAATGATACCTTTCATATAAATTACCCACCTGTCTTTTCTCCTTCTCTTCTGTTAGCCAATAATTTGATCTTATGCTCTAAAGGTTTATTTTTATAGCATTTAGTTCATTATTTTGTTCTATACATGACACATGTCAGTGAAATTACAGGTGTTTGTCTTTTGGACAATCTAACAAGGAATATTTAGAAAGTGAATAGATGGTAGAGTGGATAATATTAGAGAGTCATAGAAAATTGAATGAGCCAGCAGAAACCAAGATGTATTATCTGTCATGAGCCAAGGGACGTCATGAACCAGAATAGTCACCTGGTATCATAGTAAGGTAAGATGGAGGAACAAAGGACATATATAGAGAGAGACAATGTGGCCACAAATACAACTATTGGAATTATTGTTTAGAACTCATTGTTACAGAATGTGGGGGTTGCTTCACATCTTTGCAGTGATTATTCTATTACAATTTCTGTAAGCTCTGCTTTTGCAGTTACCAATATTATTTCATGTCCTTCTTTCTTCATTATCTACACACAATGAATCTCCATTAATAAAAGTAACCCAAGTGGATCTCTGTTCACATAAATTGTAAAATGAATGCTTGACCTAGTTGCAGACCTCTTTTAACAGATGACACATTTTAAAAACAAGTCTTTTTTCCTTCCTTATAATTTTACTACTTCCTCCTTTTTTGTTACCTAATTTGCAGTTCTTTAATCTTAACTTTGTTATGTATTTTGAATTCCATTTTCTCAAATATTTTCAGTCTTCAATGATATTCTTACCCGATCTGCAATCTCCTCATATAAGCCTGCCACATATTGACAAAACATTCTAAAGCAAATGTTGTATTTTAAACATCAACTTAATTTTATTGTGAACATATCTAGAGTTTTGTGGTTCTTCTCTAAAGATAGCCATTTCTGATAAACACATTTAATTAAAATCTTATGCTATATTTCATTTTCATAAACTGCTAACATTGTTCAAATTCATGCATTGAATACATTGGTGTTAAAGTAAAACGTAGGGTAAATAGGTACATAAAGTTGAGTGACATGTTAAGAAAAAGTTTGTGTGTGTGTGCGTGTGTATAAGCACAATGTAAAATATTATAGGATTCCTTTCATGTAAAAGCTTTCAAGTTCTATCTAATGTCTGTTACCTATTTAATTTAAAGGATAAAATACAGATAAAGACTATGTCATTCTCAGAAAGGTATTAGATGTTGAAAGTTTTTCACATAAATAAGTGATTCTTACATTTTCACTACTACTCACTTATGAAATGAATAGATTTTAAAACAGCTAAATTTTAAGATTAGAAAATCTATACCTTAACATGAGCAACTACCTTGAAAACTATAGTATCCTTGAGCCTTATGTAGGTCATCCACCTCAAGGATACACTAGAATCAAGTTTTATGATAAATTTTTTCTCTTATTCAACAGAAGATATTTGTCTTGATGTGAAATGAGTATCACTTTTAATCTTCTTGTAGCAAATTTGTGCCAACAAGACTTGAAATAAGAGCAGTCTACTCTTAATCTTCTCTCCATATTACTTTGTCCTGCAAGCAAACTGATAGAGTGTAATCAAAGGATGAATTTAATGATTGTATCTATTCCAGAGAGCCAGCCTTGGGTTCTTTAAAAGGGCAAGAATAACTAACACAAGTCGTGGTAAACACATAGTCACTGGATTTGTCCTGGGGCTTAGAAGCATTGCAATCATTAGTAACATTTTAATGTGTTCAGCGACTAGAAATCAATTTACAAAGGAGGATAGATATTGCTGTTTTCCAAAAGGCCTACTGAATAAAGGTAAATAAGGGAAGCTTGACATGGCAAAGACTTGATTACATACTTACACAAAACAACTAACATCAATGAATTGGCCACATATGAACCTGGTTATTTTCATGCCCATCTATAAAAGTGGTTGAAACAATAAATTGATTTTCTTCTCTTTTCACACTTCAGAAACTAGTGGGAAATTTTGTGAAAAGGGAAAATTTGTTGATTTAATTCTCAAAAAATTTTTTTTACTGCTGTCCTCAATAATGTCTGAATATATAAAAGGAAAACAGCACTAAAAATTAATGAAATAGAGCAAATAATATACATTCTTTCTTCAGTTCATTTAAGACAACACTACTTTAAATTAATTTTTCAAGTAATGTGAAAAAGGTAAAAATGTACATTGTCAAATGTTAAATATTTTTGAGTTTTTCTACTTTAAACATATTTCATTGCTAATTGAAAAGTAATATAAGTATATTTCAATATCCTCAAATTTGGTAAGCAGACTTTGGAACAACTCAGAAAATTGCATTTGATATTCAGTTTTTCTTGATTTACTACTGATGAAAGTTTCACTGAATTATTTGCTAAAAGGTCAAAATGCTAATTAAGAGGTACTCATCAGTGGTAATTCGGATATGTGGGAAAATTATGGCATTAGCTTGTTATCTTTTAACTTATGTTGCACTTCATTGTTTTCTCAAAGTTTTGATAATGATGACACTTTGTAACATTTAATACTTAACATTACAGGGCAGTGTAAGTTTTCTCCACAATTTTTTCCCTTCTTCACAATATTCTCATAATTTTCTCCCTTCCAAAATGTGACCCCATAAAATACATTTTAATAAGCTAAAATTTGCAGACCATATTTTTAACTACACATGAATGTTATACTTCACAATGACAAATTAGAGCTACAAAAAGAGTACTTCTAAGCTGTGTGCTACATTGATCTTACATTTCGAAATTTATAGATCCTGGAAGAGTTAAATATTTTACATAGTTTATTCTACTATACATGGTAAATGATTTCAGAATTTTTAGTTTGAGGAAGCTCATGGGACATGGATATCTATTAATACAAGTGAACATTCCTGTCTCCAGTAAAACAAAATGAAAGTATATAGAGAGGATACTGGCTACGCATTTAAGTCCAAAATGTCCCAATAGTAGACACTGTGTGTGTGTGTGTGTGTGTAAAATCAAATTCATATTGTCTTATAATAATATCATTCCTGAAAATCCAGGCAAAACGAGAGGATCATGGGAGGAAGTGATGGGACACTCCAAAGGGAAAAGCTAAGAGAATTTAATTGTGGACCAATTTCAAAGACTTTGACAAATTTAAGAGGAATTAGTAAAGCATAGTGGATATTTCTGCTGGTTGTGATACAACCAGTAAGAATTGTAATTGTAGAAGGTTGTCTGACAGGAGAAATGCTTAGTTACTTATAAGTTGAATTTTGAATTCAGGCTTAAGATGTCCTTAATTTTGTAAAGATAATGATTCCAGAATGTCTTAAATTGAGAAGTACTTTGCTACTCAGGCATTTGATTCATCAATTCTTCTTTAAAAAGACATTATTGATAGGAATAACCACAATGCCAGCATTTTGCACTACAGGGTATAATGACAAAATGTAAACTGATTAAATTATGATATTCATGGTATCTACCCAAAAACATTAAAAGTACTAATTCTAAAGTAAACTTGCACTCCCATATTTACTGCAGTGCTATTAACTATGGAAACAACATATGTAGCCCAAAACAGATGAGTGGACCAAGAGGAGGTAGTACAATGGGTATTATTGAGCAATCAAAGGCAAAAAATAAAAACCCACAACTCGTCATTTGTGGCAATATAGATGGAGTTTGAGGGATATGCTAAATGAAATAAGTCAGAAGGAGACAGATAAATACCAGATGATGCAAGTAAGATGTGGAATATAAAGTAACTAAACTAAGAGCTAAAGATCAGCCTAAACCTGGCCCTTAATAGCTGACTACAGAACTGAAGCACTGACTGGGAGCAGGTTAAGAACAAAGAGAGCAGGTTGCACAGAGGACTAGGGTGGGGGATATGGGTGATTTGATGGCAGGTGCACAATGAGGGCAATGCCTGATGAGGGTATCTATATATTACCTTGATTAAAAAGTAAATAATTTTTAAAAGGATGATATTTCATTAAAAACCAAAAGAAAGTCTTCGTGAAGTTCACCTGAGATAAGGTATACCACAGGGTCAGACATTTTCTGATGCAGATCAACTTTAGAAAATGGCATCCTTGGACCATAAAGATGGGGCTTTTCATATGCTTGGAACATTGTTTCCTCTGCAGAGAGAGCTGCCACCATTTGAGAACCATCATTCTGTAGAGTGTGGGAGGGGAAATGCTCCACCCACTTAGGGGATAGCATGCTGATTTCTCCAGTAAGTGAGGAAAACCTTTACTGTCTTTCGTTAACAGCTTCTTTGGCCTTTCTAGTATATTATATTGACTTAAGAACGATAAACTGAAGAAAGACAAATTTAATTTTGTACATGTGGGAGCCCCCAAAATATAAGCCCAAATAAGTGACCAAAGTAGGAAGCTTTTATACTTGTTTGAGAAGGAAATAATGCATTTGAAGAGTTGGCAAGACAAAGAGGTTTATGCTGGAGGTAATAAATTAGGGAAGATAAAACAAGGTTTATCTATACAGCCTCTCTGCCTGAAATTCCCTGTCTGTGGTAATAAGGATGTCTCTCCACATTCTGGTTCAAGGACAGTAACTTTCATTTGGGAGATTTATTTCTTGCTTTCAGGGGGACAAAGAAGAGTCAGCCTGTCCTTTTTCAATGAATGTTTCTTAAGTGACTTCAATTCAAATAATTAATATGCCATCGTGGTACATTTTGGGGTGACCTATTTTCCTCTTTAACTATAAAATAACCTGAGGACTCATCTGCTTAGTCATACATTTGCTGGAGTTTCTGAATTTCTTCAGTACTTTAATATACTCAAGTTTATCTTTAAAAAATTTTGAAGTCAAGATAATTATAATACTATACCTTCACCAACATTTTATAATTAGTAAAAAAATTAAAAATCATTCTAAATTGCTGAAAACCAATGAATATCAAATACAAGATTTCTTCTAATACAATTTTAGTTTGGGAAAATAGGAGAATAAAGACCTTGAAAAAGTTATATTTTTTTATTCCTTTTACTTTTCTCTTTTTACCAAAGGGAAAAAAACTATGTATGAATGAATGTTTCATGATAACATACATGCATATACACACATACATGGGGGACACAAATTATTTTCCTTGTATACCTGCAAGGAAACACAGACGCACAAATAAACACACATGTGCACAAAATCAAGTTAACGTGGGTCCAAGGTAAATTTAATGTGGAAAATGAGGAAGAAAAGCAAAAAGGAATATATAAATTGAGGAATATATCAATTTCTGCCACTTCTGCTAATTTCTGCCATCAGATTCATGCATTTCCCTTTTTTTTTTCTTTTCCTTCAACTCACTGCTATGTAAGGGAGGATAATAGAAATAAAAGTGCCAGATATTTTGTTTACAGTAATTATTTTCTGTTCTTTTATTTGTTTTATGTTCTTTCCTGCATTATATTGGCTTAATAATGTATCTGTAATTTATCATCCTGGAGTGCACTTAATTTCTTTTGACTGTATCTTAGCTCCTTACAGAACATCTAGGAGGTTTCCCTTAGTTGCAGACTTGAAAGATGAGTTCAAAGGGAAGTGATGGATTAAGGAACTGCCCCCCCACCCCTTAAAGAAACCAGCAAGTATATGGAGGAAGCTGGAGAGAAGAAAGAAGCCAAGCCAGCATGGATGGGTAGGGGGTCCCCCATTGAGCCTGATCCTGCAGGAATATCTGGAGTTGAAATTATACATGTGTGTTGAGGTTCAACTCCCTCCTTTCATACCCTTAACTATGCCCAAGAGCACAGGGTGCCCTGGTTTCTGGCGCCTTGCCCTTGCAACTGTACCATATCAGTAGAATGGGTTTATGCCCCAATCCATTAGCTAAAATGCTGATAACAAGTTGAATTACAACCTAATAACATTTGATGCTCTTAAATCGTTGCTTCTTTTTACACAAAAACTAAAGTGAAAAAATGAATATTGAATTTAAAATGATAAAATGATAGGAAAAAATTTTTGTTCTTTCTTTAGTCAAAGGGCCCTGTTATATAACCGTACACTAACCAGCCATTGGTTACAAGCTGCGAGTATGTGGATACAACACTAGCTAATGTGTGTGTCTCTACAGAGAGGTGACAGGGTTTCAGTGCCAAACACAGGTGCCAACTCTGAGACACAAAATACATAAGATCTGGGAGATGAGTCAGAGAAATGCTAGAAAGAGATCTGAAGGGATTTTGGGTGGATGACAACATGTCCTGATGCAACGGATTTATGTTTTTTACTCATCAAATGGTCTCATTTCTACAGAAAGAAAAAAAAAAAAAAAACTGAAAATGAAATATCCCAGATAAGCAAATGGTCTTGTTAATTATTAAATATTCAGGTACTTGAAAACTATAAATTATCTGATGCTATAAAATATTGAAAGTACTACACTTTATTATATATATAATATATATAACGGTGTTGTTTCTGAAAAAGTTGTAAGGGAGATTGCCAATTTCTGTTATTAAAAATGGGCAGTCAGATGAATCTTAAATACTTATCAGTATCTTTCCTTTAGAGTTGTTTTACTAATATATGTGATAGTATGAAAGCTATCATACATATTGTTCTGATAGGGTACATTTTTTGAAGTTAAAATGGAGAATGTACTAACAGAATTGAAAACATCAAGATATCAGTGAGACAAAGAAAAAGCTTAAGGACCTCCCTCTGTGGTGCAAGGGGTCGAATTCCACATTGTGAAGCTTCCACAGCCACTGCAGGGCAAGTCTGATCCCTGGCCAGGGATGGGACCATACAGGGCAGCAGACCTCTCCTGTTTCATCTGCTTCCTCACCCTCTCCTCAGCAGTGTACCTTGGTTATCTGCCTGTTCTGCTCCCCACTCTATCTCTGGTGAGTCTTCTCTCTCACCCACCTGCAACCCCTGTACCACATCTCTGGCCTGTACTCCAGCTCTTGTATGCATAAATAACTAAAATCTTTAAAAAAAGAAAAACTTAAACAAGGTTCCCATCTGACAGTTGTAGAGGTGCCTCAGGGAGTAAGTATAGGTACAGCTTCAGATTTCAAACTCTGTGTAGTCACTTACTAGTTAGTTGTGTCACCCTGAACAAGTTGATTTCACGTTTATATACTAAGTCCTGTCATCTGTAAAATTAGGATCACCTTTAGTTCTTAAATGTAAGTTGCCATGAATATTAAATAATTTAATGGTAGTGTAGTGATTAGAAAAGTGTCTACAAGTAGTATAACTCTAGCTATCATTTTTATTTAAAAAATTCCATTTAAAAAGGCAGTAAATAATTCTTTTGCAGTTTCTCAGTTTTGCTCTTATAGGCCTCAAACAGCCAGAGATTGTATGTTAGACGTAAGTCTGTCTCTTTAGTGAAAGACTAGAAAGACAAAAGATAAAAACAGGTAGTGGGATAGGTGTGGCCCATTAACCAACTTGTTGCTATAAAGCAACAACTTGAAATTCCCTTTTTTGCCAGAGACAATATTAAAGGAGTTCTGCTTCTTTTATAAACGTAATCAGTATTTTATGAATATGCCAAAGACAATCTATTTGATGACTGTCAATGCCATCAATTTATTATCAACAGATACTAACAGTCAAGACAGATCAATTTTAGATTTGACTCTGGGGATTAAATGAATTACAGACCTCAAAGAGAACATACTGGCCGTGGTTCAGGAACAGCAAAGATATGCAATTTCAGGGACACCAAACATTGAATACTTTTATTAATCTGGCACATAGTTCATGGGCAACATGCCCAAAACAGCCAACAATAAAACAATCTTTTCCCAATTACAATATTGAATTGACCTTACACTACTTGGCTTAATTGATAGCCCAGCACAACGAGGACTATTACTTTCTTGGATGTTGTCATTGCGGTAGATAAATGCTCCATTCTTAAAGACTTCTAAAATAGCAGGGAAAGGAATTCAAGTAGATCAAAGAGGTTAGAAAGAATGAAACAAAATCAGAGTGACATAGGATTTTTTATATAATACATTTATTACATAATATGTGAAAAACCAAAAAAGGCAATGCAAAGACTTTTTCTGTAATTATTCAAACTCCCATGATAAAAATGGATATTTATAACTATTTGGATGGTTTATTTTTCATGGTATAATACAGGCACAAAATACACACATTCACACACACAGGCAACCATAAAGGTTGAAAACATATGACTAAATATGAAGCATAATCTACATTCTATATCATATGAATCTATATGTATACATGAAATAATAAAATCCCAAGGACATAAGTTGACTCTGAAAACAATACTATTCTCTTCTTGTGATGATATTACTAAATTTCTCATCCCAATTTAGCAGATCAAAATGCCTTCCTAAATAGTTTTCTCATAGTTCATACTCATTTCCTGAATATTCTTGGCATCAAAAAAAAAAAAAAAAGAAAAAAGAAACTTTCAGAGTATGGGACTTACACTTATATTGCAATAGATATTCATTCTCCATTTCTAGAAATTTCAAAATTCATTTTTAAAAATATATAAACTGCACTAACTTTATTTCTATGGTGCTATCTTCTGGTATTTGAGAAAAAAAGGAAAAAAAAATAAAAAGATTTGGTCCTAGATGAGTCTCTGGAGACTTATTTTCCATCAAACAGAACTGGAAAACAGATTTTGTAATTAACCGAGAAGTCAGTAATGGTTCATTTCCACACTCTATCTCTGCTTTGTTGAGTTTAGTGGGATCAATCTCTGTATCCTCTGACCTGGCATATTATAGGCATTTAATACATTTTTGCTGAATAAATGATAGTGCATCACTCTACATTTATCCAAAGTGGATAAATCATTTTTTTTCAAAATTTCATGAAAATTCACAACTAGTTCTGTTCAATGTCACCGAACTGGTGATGTAGTTAGATTTTGCTAACCATCAAGCTGCATCACGCTATTCTCTATTCAGTCTGAGATGAAAGGTGAAGAGCGTTCAGAACTCGGGCAGTAGGGAGTAGAATGGGGGAATGTCAATGTTCTATGAAGACAGTTTGATGTTGAGTACAAACACAACTTGCCCAAAAGAAAATCCCTCCTCCCATTTAATAAACCTCTCATAACCTCCTCCCCTTACCTCTCAGCTGTTTCTTTTGAAGACTCAGTTGTTTTGGGAGCAGTGACTGGCTGTTCACCTTTGTACTTGGTCCCAGAGCTTATTTCTGCTTCCTTATGAGTTCTGTGAAAAGGAGTACGAAAGTGAGAAACAGACCAGGGATACCTAATAAAAGCGAAAGAAAAAAAGATCAAACACAGAGACTAAACTTCTGACTCCTGGTCTGTAGTCAGCCATATTATTCATTCGGTCACTGCCCCCTCCAGCGCCCCCCTGCCAATACCCTCACACTCAAATCCCCACCCCACCCGCCAGGCATACAGCAGGAGAGGGAATGGAAGAGGGGCCAAACAGGAGGGAAGAGACTGCGGTGATGGATCATGGATGCTATAATGATGGGAAATCTATGTCCCCAAATTATCAATGATGTAAGAAAATAAATATAACATTAAAAAAAAACTTTTCTAACTCTGAAAAATATATAACATCGAATGATTTTACATTTGGAAGATACCAAATAATAACGACCTAATATCAGACATTGATTAAGTACTAATAAGAATAAGTTACTGTCAGTTCTTTAAATGAGCTAGCTTGTAGAATTAGCACAATATACACTTGAAGTAAGGGGATACAGTGCTCATTTTATTTGTATTTTTCAAAAGAGGGAAATGAGTTTCAATAACATGCATGAAGTTAGCTAATAATTGGCAGATTGCAAATGTAAACCCAGCAGACAAGCCCTATAGCCTGGATTCCCACCTAATAATATACTGCCTCCCACCCTGGGGCTTCTCTAATTAGCAACAGTTAATAAATCAAGTAAAATTCAACAATGTGATCGTGATAATTCAATTTCCAGTAATGAAGGGGTGGGGGAAGAATCATAATCATAATTACTTTATAAACAAGGTGACTCCAGGAAGCTATAATCCAATTTCATTCCTAAGTTTCATTTTTCAGTTCTTTCTATACGTATTCAAATCATTTTTTCCATTGTTATAGGAAGACATGCTGACTCTTTACCAATGTACTCTTTTCCTTTGCTTTTTTAGAAATAATTTAGTCTCCACACATCTCTCTCACTGTCATGAGATTAACTGTTCCCTCAACCTGCAATATGAGGTTATATTACAGTAAGTATTTGGGGTTATGGCTTATCATAAGAGTTTTAACCTTGTTATATCTATATTAATGATCTATGCAAATTTTTATAAAAGACTGTTACTTTACATTTAAAATTATATATGTAGCAATTTATATGTTGTGCTCATCAATATTTCCTCTCTTAAATATTCCTATTTTTTATAAGCCAATGTTACCTCCATAAAGAAAAAACAACACTTATTTTGAATTTTCCATTCTGACATATGCAATTTGCTTAAGTTTTCTTTCCAAAGCATTGTCCTCATTCAGAGAATACAGTTGAGCTTTGCATGTTTTTGTTTTACTTTAAATATGATTAATTTATTAGATTATATGGGTTTCTTGAGTGTACTCCTTTTCATATAGAATGCTAATTTTATTTTAGCATGTTCTGGCTTTCAAATATGCATTTGAATATTTAATGTAAATCCAAATACATCCTTGATTATTTTCATTAATTCTGTCTGAAAACTTACTTGTCTTTTCTCTTTATCCTTGTAGCTTTTTGGAATTTACTCAGGTTTGCTTTAATTACGTCTTGTTAAATCACTCCTCTCTGCAACATTGTGACTTCTTTAGAAAATCATCTTCTTTCCAGGTCTACTAAAAATATCCAGTGAAACAAATTACCACTAAAAAATTTTGGTGATTTTTTAAATTGCAGATTTAGTTATGGCACTGGTTATAAGATTATTCAGATAATATATTTTATAATGTTTGGGATTTGGTAATTTTATTACTTTGGAGGAATTGGTTCATTTCTTCTAAGTTGTTGAATTTGTAAACAAAATTATTTGTATTGTTAACATTATTTTTAAAGAGCTACAGAATCAGTACTAATATCCTTGTTTATTTCTGATATAGATGATCCATGACTTCTGTATTTTTACTTTGATTAGTTTCATTAATTTATTTTCCATTGAAATAACTTTTGGTTATTTCTCATGATGTTTGAGTCATTTTGTTATGTTTTGACAGTGACAAAGCCATCTAAAATTATTTATCTGTGGGCTATATCACTTCCATTGATATCAATGATATAGAGTTTACAGATAAATATAAATATTTGCCTTAAGAAAATAAATAAAAGGCAAAAACACCGATTGATGGTTGAGTTCACATAAGTCTTCTAAAGTATTTTTGTTTGGCTTCATCCAGACATTCTATCTTCCCCTAGACCTTCCATTGTCTGTTTGCTTAGTACTTGTGATGAAGAGTTACTTTTTTTTTGCCTACTCCATATTGACCACAACTAGATTTATTGTGCATTCAGTATTCCACTTCAGGAAATGGTGGCATAAACCCAACCTGTGGATCAATCCAAGGTCAGTGGCCATGTGTAGCATCCTGACAAAGGTACAGAAGGAAGCTATAAAATAACTCATGATTGTCATGCTTACACAGCATCAAGGGCAGAAAACACTTAACCTAACTATGTCTCTTCAAACCCTTGCTGAAAAAAATGACCAGTTATAATCTTCTGTGATCTTTTACTGAAGGGTAAAATGCCATAATAGTTTTATCTCTGCTGCAATATTAGAATTAAAGTGGAATCTGAAATCTCATTTAAATTCAGGTACCTAATTCTGCACAATTTGTAGAGAAAGAGGCATATGTATTAGAAATTGGAACAACAGAAATCCTACCAAGTCAAATTGCCATCTTATACCAGGGATTCTGTCTGGCAACAGTTATTGCAGCAAAGGTGATACTGATTCTAATGGGCTTTTTACTGCTCATGAATTTTATTTTTAAGTAAGGTCTTATTTTCAGTGCTATTATAGTTTTCTGGAAGATAAACCTAGTAGGTAAAGTAGGCAGTAGAACTATCTTAAAAGAGAGTGGGATACAACTTTAGAATGTGATATTCATAAACTGTAGAATTTAGTTAACTAGTTTTGAGGCATTCATGCAGTTTATAATACAGTAGTTAAAATAATTTGCATAACAGCCACTATTTTCTCTGACTTCTGATAAAATCTGATAGCTGAAGCAAGACTATTTTCATGACAAGTGGGAAAAGCAAACATGCTTCATTGACATTTCATTAACGTAATGATTATCCTTACTCTTTCATTATTTTTCAATCCAAAGTATAATAAATAGGAAATACTATCTTTGTATATAATGATGGTTGTATCACCACACATGCATGAAAATCAGCTTTTCTCTTTTATTTCCCCTAGTGAAAAAAAAAATCTCATGTTTTTAAATTTAAGTCCACATATTTAAAATTCCAAAGTCTTAGAGGGTACAAATCTCTTCCTACAGTTTTTATTTATTTTTTTATTAAAATATTTTAAAATTTACATATACTTGCCATTAATTGTAATCCCCATGTATTCCCCATCACCATCTCACCAGTGCACCATCACCTCAGTCCCTCGTGCTCCCATCTTCCCTCAATCCTCCCCCTCCCCTCCCCACCAGGTGTCCCCAGTCTGTCCTTGTCTCCTCATTTTTTTAAAGACATGAACTAGAATCTTACTTAGGACAAAAAAAGTTCAGCATTGTGAGGCACTTCTTTGAAAAACAATACCCTCAGTCTTCCTTTACTATTCAGTTTGGAGAGGGGCGTTTGACAAATGTATCCATCTGTTCACTGTTTCATTGATTTGGGAGGTGATTTCTTACTCTGCAAGGGGTCTTCTCTTGAGTTTGACAGGCTTAGATGAAAATATGAAATTAGTGAAGAATTACCTGCGCTGAGACAGATGATCAAAGTCAGCTGCAGCGCTGAAGATAAGTACCCCAGTCTTGTTCTCAGATTGATGATTTACTTATAGAAATGCACTGGGGAAAGTGAAAACTATCACAAGTGATTGAGGAGATGAGCATAAAGGATAAAAGGGCAATAAATAAATCGTTTAACTTGGACACCATCCTCCTGAAATATCTACTAATACTTAAAAGAGACAGAGAATAAGGATCATGTTAAAGCAAAAACACGTACACATACAAAAAAAAAGCAATATGATGAAAGTATTGAGGAACATGAGGATATTTTAATATTTGGTGAAATTGTAGAGTAGCTAATAAACCAGTGACAAGAAATTTATAAGGGGATTATTCTATTAGCAACAAAACTGGGAGCATACTGTGAAACACACTTTATCCATGTCATGTTTCAGTAAGTTGTAACATTTAGTTACTAAAGATAACACACAAAATCTTTAGGAATTCACTAAAAACCTAACATGTTTTTATTATATTTCCTAAATATTAAAAATATTATATTTTACAATGTATGTGAATGAAGTTCACTCTTAAATGAAAACAAGAGGAATAGCATAACTGTTTTGAAGTCCCCTTTGTTTCTGATGCTTTCTTTTTAAAAGGAAGTGATTGGAGGCTGGTAATTAGAAAGGTATTGTAGAATGAATAAGGAAAAGAAAATTCAAGCGGCCTATTTGAAATGCTTGTGTTGATTACTTTGATTGGTAATATTATGAATTTTTTAAGTTCGTTTTTATTGAGATAACATTTATTTATAGAACTATGATTCACAAGTAGATATTGCTTTATAAAGAATATCTTTTGTATAGCTTAGAATGACTGCCATTTTATTTTGTGGAAGAAATTAATATTTTACTTCAATTTCTTTATATATAACTCATAGCTTTTTCACTAGAAAGTTAGGGAAAGGAAATGCTTCAATATAGTTTATTATTTCAAAATTTTTTTTAGATTTATTTATTTATGCATACAAGCACTGGGGTACAGGCCAGAGGTGTGTTTGGGGGGGGGGTGAGAGGATTCACCACAGAGAGTGGGGAGCAGAACAGGCAGATCAATGGAAGCACACTGCTGAGGGGAGCAGCGGGCACAGCAGGAGAGGTCTGCCGCACCATGTGGAGGTCTGCCGCACCATGTGGGTCCCCTCCCTGGTCAGCAGCAGGTATCAAACTGGTGCTGCAGTGGCTGCGGTTTACTTCATAGTGCGTTGCTTAACCCACTGCGCCACCAAGGAGGCCCTATTATTTCAAATTTTAATATAGTATATTTTGGACACAAATTTTAAGTATGTAAAATATTCTTTGAAAGCAGAGTGACAACTTGACATTTAAAATCAGTGAAAATTGAAAGTGTTGTTGATAGATTTTTGTGAGAGTTTGGATTCCAAGAAGCATCTTTGCAAAAATACAGAAGAAATTCTATAGCACTTCTCACCACATTAGACAAAACAAGTTTAGAAGAGGGGCAATGTTTTGAGAGTGATGTAAATAGTAAAAACCAGTTATCAGAGTCAAATATTTGAAATAAAAAATGTAAAACTCACTTTCTGCTTAAAGAACAATTTTTGAAAACCAATGTATTCACTTAAGATAAAAGTTCTGTGATTTACAAGTTTAGTTTAAAAGAATGAGATTCCAGGCAGTTTTTGAGCTACATCTCTAGAGAAAAAAAACATACATGGGTCTGTTAAATTCTTTAATGGTATGATAACAATATGAATAACTAACAACAATGAGCATCCTATTTATTATGAAAACCATTAGGATAGTTTCCAGGCTAAACAGGAAGAAGCGTTAGAATGGCTAGAGGTGTATGTGTGTGTGTGTGTGTACACAGACAGATTGAAAATAATAAATAATCTAAGTGATTTGATAGAGAGGTTGTGGCATATATAGTTGGAGGTATATTATTTAGCTGTTATGAAAGATGAAATCTTGCCTTTTGCAACAACATAAATTGAACATGAGATGATTATGTCAAGTGAAATAAATAACAAAGTGAAATATATTACTAGATATTTTCACTATTATGTGGAATTGTTGTAAATAAAGCAAATAAACAAGTTGGCAGAACACAATAAAAGAAACTCTTAGATTATAATAAGTATGGTGGTTATGAAGGAAAAGAAAGGGAGTAGGAGGAAAGGGTATAGGGGGTCAGCTTAATAAAATGATGGCACTAGCTAGAACTTCAGTAGTAGGTGATGAAGAACATACTGAGATGAGAAATGTATTCCTTAAATTATATAGTGTTTATTGTACACCAAAGGCAAATCAATAAAATTTGATTAAGAAATCTAAAAATTTTTTGAGTAAAAGAAGATGTGATTTTTATTTTAAAAACTGCAAAACGTCATTGGTAGAGTATGAGGATTTTGTATTTTGACAGTCCATAAATAAAATATATATTTTAAAAGTAATTACCAAAGCAAAATATAAAATCAAGAT
Organism: Galemys pyrenaicus; assembly: GCA_019455555.1. Lineage (NCBI taxonomy): Eukaryota > Metazoa > Chordata > Mammalia > Eulipotyphla > Talpidae > Galemys > Galemys pyrenaicus. The sequence goes on from JAGFMF010011629.1 coordinate 7,746,975, forward strand.
TTATCAAAAATAAATCTGACAAAAGATATATAAGATACTTATGGGAAATTTTTAAATATTTCTGAAAAAAAAATTCTGTGTTTCCTATTTGAAACATAATTGATTTATGGACTTAATAGAACTTTAAGCAAAACCACAGCAGGAAATTGAGAAAATTATTCTCAATTTTAAAAAGAGGCACAGGCGCTAAGAATAATAAAGATACTTTAAAAAAAAGGTGATTTCTTGTCATTAAGATATCTATGAAACTGTAATTATTAAGTCTCTGTGGCATTGATCAGTGGAGCTGAAAATTAGCTTGGAAAGAGTCCACATATAGCAATTTGACATTTGGCCAAAGTAGTATAATTTCACAGTGTGGTCCATACAATAAAATAAGTGGCCTCTACAATAATGTTAGTATATATCCATCTAGGAAGTTAATTGAAGTTACATCTTTACCCATTTCAGAAAATATCAATGACTTTTTTTTATCTGATATTAGTGTTTGGCTTCCTTGCTGATGATACTTCCTCCTACTCCAAAATGTGTATACTTCTGTGACTCTAACAACTTGACTCTACAAGAATGACAGGCAAGCAGTAGAGATTTGATGATATTTGAAAAATCAAAACAATCTGATATCATTCTATCTATGTCTTCCAACATTTTGATTATAACACTGAATAGAGTACTATGTAAATACCTTGGTTTTATTCTTGGGAACATTTATTTATAAATAAATGACAACTTGTATATGATAGCTCAATAAATTCAACCAAGAGTTTGCACTGTTGCTTTTTTCTCCCATAATTATTTTGAGATATTAGCTCAAATTTATTTATAAAATCAAGGACTAATACACACCTTAATTACATATAATAACTGAGTATATATACGGTATGAATCAAAGGAGCTCCTAGAGACTTATGTTTCCATTACAAAACTTTTCTCCTGTCATTTTATTTCTCCATCTAGAATACTGTTGGTAACTAGTGACTATTTTTATTCGTGTGATTTTTTCTGTGATCTCTGCTTTCAACTTCAATTATATATCCTTTGCTTTCAAAAGAGATAAAAGTGCTTATTGAAAACAACCAAGTAATTGCTTATTCCAAGTCAAATGCTAAGTGTGGGGAGAATTCTCACTTTGAATACTGGAATATTTACCAATCACCTGTGCTAGGCTTTCATCACTTCTTCTCCCTTCTGTAAACTCCCAAGATATTTATGAATTGGTCTGCCATTAAAGCTGCTGTTATGTTAGGCCTTAGTATAGAATTCAGTGGCTCTGGAAGTTTTAATTTATTTAGACACATAATCTTTTACTTCACTCCATAATTTATTATTTTTCAATTTTTTCCTCATAGCTGTTTTTTTTCTATCATTATAAAATTACTGAAATAATACTTCATTATATAGAAGTAGGGGACACATCATTGCATTACTTTTAATTTGAAGATATTTATTTTTGACAGAGAAGATGGAATAAAATACAATCAAATGATATTCTACATCTGTTCTTTCTTAAAAATACAATTCATGCAACAATACATTTTTTTTCATTCTCTGAACTATGCCAAACTAACTGTGATGTTTTGTCCTTTATTTTTTCAAGAATTTCAGCTAGACTTTAACCTTCCTGAAAAATACTTATATTTTCTGCTTCTCCTTTGAATCTTTTATCTGTTCCTCTTAGTCAAACTTCAATTTATAATATCGTGACCTTCATGGTTAGATCAGTTTAAGGATCAAAGTGAAACATGTAAAGTGGTAAATTAGAATACATAAAACAATAGAGCAGCAGTTAAAATTGCATGTACCATATAAAAACTATGAGCCTTAAAGTATCACCCCATTAGGAAAGAACAATTAAAAAATGTGGCTCTTGCATTCTTCCCTGACAGTCATTAAACCAAAGGTTTCACAAACTGATACTTTAGTCTGGGTTACCCATGTTTGTAAAATAAAGATGGTTCTCCTCTTAACATCAAAAAAAAAAAAAATCCCAAATAGTTTTTACATCTCTTTAAAATTTTTGTAAAGATGGAATCAGACATTGAACAAAAATAAAAAAAAAAGAACATATGCTTCTCTCTGACTGCATCTTTGGAGTTAGTATTATAGCAGTGTCTCTTCCCAGGCTGTTTACTCTTCTCATTGCCAAAAATCCACTAAAAACTTCCCATAAACTGTAGATTCTCTTTCCAGACTAGACTCTTTAAAACTGCATCACTGCTTTCAGAAATAAGTTGGCTTCTAGTTTTGGAAACAGACCTCTGTATATTGGATGGAGGACATTGCCTAGGATAGTCTAAAGAAACTATCAGGCTATATAAACTGGGAGAAAGTACTCAACTGAGGCCAAAATTGAATGACAGCAACAAGAAACAAAAGTCAAAACAAAACAGCAGAAAAAAACAACAAAATAAGTACACATAAAATAGGAGTTTAACTTTTTTCTCCTAATCGAGTCCTTAGACTAAAGATGACTGAAAATCAGTTTTCTCAAATTTCTCAGCTTTTGCTTATGGTATGCTTTTTTTTTTTCCCCCGATGCTCTATTCTCCAGAATGACATTGAATATTGGCAAAGATCCTGAGATAAGAATACTTAGCTATGATGCCTAGAATTCCTATATAACTAATTGATACTACTGATTTTGAGCATAAATATCTCTTGACCTCACATACCTTTCCATAATGTCATTGTACATTATTTTACCATAACTGTCCAGCTTTATGGTTTATAAAAAATCAGTTGTTGCTCTCTTTGGTAATGAAATAAAAACCAAAAATAGTTGTCTTTAAGAATCTCAAGAACATAATTTCATTTAGGTATTTCCCATTAAAAGAAAATCAAAGACATTTATCCATTTATCCCACCAAAAATCATATTGTTCGAAGTCTTATTAAGGCTGGGATTAACTGTGCTTATAATTTTTAATTTAGTCCTTTTAACTTACTTTAACAACCCTATCCTTTTCATTAGTATTTATAAGACGATGTGTTTAAATCATGTTCCCAGTAGCAGTGTCAAAAGCATAGGTACTTATTTATTTGATTCTTGAAAGTCTTCTCTGGACTCACTTTTGTAAAGAAGTGAGAGAAATATAATAGCAAAGGAGAAGAGTGTGAGTAAGATATGAACTTCAGTGAACACTAACTTGATCCAACCCTTAAGGACTTCTGGATCATAAATCCCACCATATGTACAAAGGCTCACTGCTTAGAAGCTGCAAAGTGAGAGTACAGCCTCTAAGCATGTCCACTGAGAGCTTCTTGAGCAAGTGTGAACACTTAGTTTCCAATATCAACAGCAGTTAGAGGTGAGGGTGCAGGCTGATCAGGAAAATCTGCCTATGGGGATGGGAAGAGGAGGACCATCAAAAGTATCTGCTACAAGGAAGAACAAAATCACTGAAGAGTGCATGAAGCTAGCAAAGATTGCAGTTATTTTCCTCAAGTTTATGATTACACTAGTAAGCAATTGACATCTTTGGATATATGGCAGCAACTACTTGCCACTGTAAGATCTGCACGGCAGTGGAGCAGGCAAGCTCTAAAACTTGTGTGACATCTTTTCTGTTACATTTTTTCAGGAGTTCCCTTATATCCCACATCATATGACATCATTTACATGGTAAATAAACCAATTATGTACTTTCCACAATAACTAGGGTACAGAAAATAAGACCTAGACTTATTACATGACTGTCTTAATCACAAAAGAAAAATAAAAAATCATGCTAAGGCAAAAGGTATTTCAAGAGTCTATGGAGGAGGAATATTTCATTCAATATGCATATATGTATATGTACATGTAGAATATAGGTGTGTATATGTCTATGTGCACATAAGCTCACACATACATGTATACATTTACCTCAATTGGTTTTCTTTTATTAGAGATTTGGAGTCTATGCATGTTTTGCTATTGTAAGAAGTCTTGTTTAATAGAAATATATGACATGTTTGAAATAGCTTCTGATGTCAAACATCTGCTCTTTAAGTTGGTGACAGTCATGTCATCAGACTCGTAAATATTCTTTAATATCACATGATAACCTGTACATATTATATGTACATTAACTCAGTCTTATGAAGAAACCAATTTTGCAATAATCACTTGTGATCTAAATTTTATTAATAACATAGAAAACATATGTCCTCCTTACTCAATTCAATGGAAGGAAAAAACACCTCAAAATCAGTACTTAATGTATTCAAATACTCAGTTTAGATAAACTACTCAAAGACAATATATAGAAAGTAATAATCCAGATTGTTTGATATCAGATATGATTTGAAAGCTCTTCTAGGGGAAGAATAGATTATTTGGGGCATCAAGCTGAATTTCATTTGAATATGCATGAGCAGAATGCATATGTGTGCACATATACATGCTCTTTTAAAAGATATATTTCAAACATCTCTATTAAAGAATGGAATGAATGGAGCATGTTTAAAATGTGCTGACTGTATACTTTAGTCATTTAAGGTTGATGCCACTCATTATATTATTATGGTTCAGTCTTTAGTGGACAATTTAATCAGATATTTAAAAATATTGAACACAGTGAAGATTCTGCATCAAGACTCTTCCCAGTTTCTCAGAGCAAAGCTATTCAGCATAGGTGTTTCTGTAACTGCAATAACAGTGCCAGGTTTGATTTTGTTTATTGTGCCGTAGGGATCCACTGAAGCTCATGGCTTCAGACAAAGCGGCATCTGGCACCCTGTGAGGGGAGGGAGGAATTCTGCTAGTAGACTACCAAAATGTTTGCAAGCACAAACCTGCCTAAGATTTCTTTTCTCCCTCTCCTGCTGCAATGCCCTTTATACAAATTGTAAATGCATCAAAAGACCCATTTATTGAAAAACCACAAACACCATGGTGAGAAATGTCCTGCAGATCAATTAGTGCATTGCTTGCCCAAACAAGATGATTTCTTCTGCTGTCTTTTTATTTCTTGTTTACTCATTCAATTAGGCATTATTAAGCACAAGTGATCCCTTATCATACTGAACATTTAGCATTCATATATGTTCATGGTATTTTCTTCTCTCAGAAATGACATTGAGAAGCTATGTCCATTCCCCGCTTTTTTCAGTCGTAAATGACATTCCATCAAAATGACTGTTGTTATTCTCCATCAAACATTTACAAAAGCACACAAAGTGCTATTAAGTTTGCCCATAATACACTGTTGTACTGCAGATTAAGTTTTACTGGAGTGAAATTGAAAGTCTGGTATCTGTTTTTTTCTCTCTTTTTTAAAATATATACATATAAAACCTTTAAATATGATTCTTGAACAATGGAATCATTATATATTTTTCCTGTATCACTTTGCTCTAGTTGCAATTATGATTTATTTCTGCAATTTTACATACAATCTTCCATCCATAAACAATCTATGAGTTACATTTGAGATTTTGAATAATTGCTAATAAACACCAATCCTGAATCCTCTTTGAAGCAAATGTTGTTTTCCAGTCACAAAACATAAATTGAATATAAATAAAGCAAAATCCCTGAAGAGTCAATCCAGTTTCATATCCTTTTCAGTGACCTCAAGAGCCAATTTGTTGTTGATTCCAACTTTGAAGCTTAGGTTTCTGACCTTAACTCTTAATTAATAGAGATGCAACTGGGTACATATCTATTCTAAGATATATTTAGATAATATTTTATAACGTTTAAAGGAAGTTACAACCAACCTTAAAACATTAGAACGTTTCATGAAAAATACGAGAAATCTGACTTCTCTTGGAAAACTGACGATTGATGACAATGAATGTAATAAATTACCCAGCAGCATTTTGCTGTAGTTGAGTAGGATGGTGATGTCCACCTTCCCTTGCAGTCACACAGAAAATGCATATGAACTTAGACCCAGTTTATCCACTGAAATAACCAAAAGACCCTCTGGGAATTTGAGCTTGAAATCCTTCCTAAGCACATTTTTGTACTGTTCTTTTTTTTTTTTTTTCTCTTTCTTGGGGGGGTGGTGTGTGTTGTTATTGCTTCTAATTAGTCTGAAATAATTATTCTGCAGTTCAAACTAGTGGCGATGGGACCAGGAGGCACCATAGTTAGACCTCCTGAAAAGGCAGGTACAATATTTTATCAAAAATGTATAAATTATCTATTTCATCTTTAATTTTTAGTTTACCTGAAGAAGAATTTAAAAAGTTAAAAACACATTTTCACCCACAAGAAACATTTGACTATCATGTCTTCCAGATCATTCCTATATGACAAAAATGATTTTCAATGAACTGAAAAAGGCTGGTAATTTAATGTGCTGTTAGTAGCATATATTATACACTTACACTCATCTATACCTATATGTTTTTAGAGATGTATGTATATATAGTTACTGACTTTCAGCATCTTTTTACACTGAAAATATAAGCACATTGAATATCAAAATAATATGTCTACATTATCATTTTAATGACTGCAGAATATTCTATTTCAGATATTAAAAAGATAATCACTTCAACTGGTCTTCTTTTACTAGACATTTAAAGTCTTTGATTGTTTTGCTATTATAAGAAATGTTTGTTGGATACCATTAAAACAGAACTGTCTACCTATGCTTAATTATTATATGGAATTTTTAATAGAGGATTAATCGTACAAAATTTAATTTTGAATATTTAATGCTTATTATCAGTTTGCTCTCTGAAATAGTTTTAATACTTTATATTTCTGCCAATATTTCATGAGAAAAAACTATTTTCTTCAGAAAATGCCATTAGCTTCCCATTAAGACAGATGTCCATTTAATGAGCTTTTTAAAATGCAAAAAAAAAAAATTCTAAACAGAGGTCACTGTGGTATTTTGACACCTAGAGTTGAAAAGCATACAAACGAAATAAAGAAAAAAGGTTACTGGATCCCATCATTCATTTAATGTCACCACTATAGCAGGATGATTGAAATCTAGTGGCTAAGTACTAAGCCCTCGATTGAATCTACCTGGAGTTTTAAATCTACCACCACTGCTTATTTTCAGTGTGATTTTAGAATGTTACTGTCTTGTTTGGAAAATGAATAATATTTGGAATCAAGAGTAAATAAAATGTGGAATATTTTATAATTTATTATAATATGAAATCATATGTTCCCTTTCTATGAGATAGATATGTAACACCATTATTCTTATCTGAAACAATTTGGTTTGTAGTTACATAATTAACAATACTTTTGCAATAGATTTTCATCATATGATGATGACATCTATTTAATGTTAACCACTGATTTGTGGATTCCACTTTTCCATTAGTTGATAAAAAATGAAATATTCTTTAGATGTTTAAAACAATAATTTAAAAAAAGAATACAAAAACCTATACTGATAAGTTTCATTTCCCTTAAGAGAACACAGGGAATTAGTTCCTTGCCAGTGGTTTTGGCAATGACCTCCTTGTCAATATCTCTTTCTGTCTATCTCTATCTCTATCTCTAACATGTATATATTCATATATTTAATTTAGTTATGTATTATAAAATATATATTTAATTCTATTCTCTCTCTGTGTGTACCACATCTTATTTATCCACTCATATGTTGTTGGTTACTTTGGTTACTTACATAACTTGTCTACTCTAAATAATTCTGCAGGAAACATAGAAATACACATATCCCTTCAAATTAGTGCCTTTCCATTCTTTGCTTAAATATTTAAGAGTAGAATTGCTAAGTCATATAGTGCATACATTTTTAATATTTTGAAAATTTTCCATATTGTTTCTATCAGGTTTCCAGACCAATCTACATTCACATCAACAGTGTACTAGGGTTCCTACTAAATTTTTGCTTTACCAAGTTCGCATGTATGCTACTCTGTAGTTAGATGCTGCTGGCAGTGACTTCTTTATCAGATAGTGCTTTTCTAGGACATTCCACACAAGTGCAGTGTTTCATTAGGACATAAAACTTTTCACAAAGGGAAATAATCATATCTATTAAGGTTAACATGCCACTGCTAACAGGTCATCATTTTCTCAGGAAAAGACCACCAAAAATAGAGTGAAAATAATACTGGATGCATTAAAAAAAAAAAGTCCAAGTAAAAATTTTAAAAGTAATATAGATAGAAATGTAGACATTGATCATAGATAGGTAGATGATATATAAATGGTAGAAAATTATGGCACATGGCTATATTGTGAATAAAATCAAATCAAGAATTAAATATAAATGAATGAAAAATGTGACTGGCACAAAATAAATACTCAAAAGTTGGAGTTCTTTTTAACATCATTCAATGTAAGTGACTAAAATACAATTCTTTTTTTTTCCCTCCCTCTGCCCCCCATCCCCCATGTTCCCTTTTGTCTATCTTTAACCTTTTGATCTTGTTGAGTTTGTTTGTTTGTTTTTGGTTGTTATTGCCCATTTCCTTGAGCTTTCTCTTGTTTTTTTGTTTTTATTTTTGTTGTAGTTGTTGTTCTTTCACATTCCTCCTAGAAGTGAAGCCATCTGATATTTTTCTCTTGCATTCTGACTTATTTCACTGAGTATAATTCCTTCTAGCTCCATCCATGTTTCTATAAATGGCCCTAGTTTGTCATTTTTGATGCTGAATAGTATTCCATTGTATAGATGTACCACATCTTCTTATTCCAGTCATCTACTTTTGGGCATTTGCATTGTTTCCAGGTCATCCAATTATAAATAGTGCTTCCATAAACATGGGGGTACAGGTACTCTTTAGGATCAGAGTTTTGGTGTAAAATACAATTCTTGAGATTCAATTTGGTTGGATTAAGGAAGGAGAGCTAGATTCCTATTTCCCATTACCATATGGTAACAAATATAATATTTTCTTCCACACTATTTTATGGATGGAAAACTCAAGTCTGGATGCGAAGAACACATGTTTCAAAGAGTTTGCATTTGAAGGCTGGAGAGAAAGTCAGAGCTTTGACTCAAGACTGATTCAATAATGATATCAGTGTTGAGGCCCTACATCAGTGTAAGTGCAGACATTACTATCCAGAGATTTAAGCCTAGATACCATATTTCTATCAAGCTTTGACAAATATATGTTCAATTTATAGTTCTGACTTCTAAAATTGTGTGGAGTAACTTGTTAATTCAACATAAATAAAGTATGTGCCTAAATATATTACAGGCATTATATAAACATGTATCAATTGGAATAAAGAGCTTTTTATGGAGAAGAATTCAAAATAGAAGGTAAAATTTATAAATAAATGAACCAATTTTAGATTGAAATAATAATGTCTGTTTGCGGGGAGACTAGCAAAACGGAGCTGGGTGAGGTGAAATTAGGAAATTCTCATGTTCACTGCCCATTTATCTTGAAAAGAAGTGATCTAATAAATAATTTTAAGGAGAAACATGCCCCCTAAATTAGCAAGCTATTAAGTATGAGTATACAGTATTTTGCAGATCAGCTGAAAATTAATCAACATAGGGAGATATTAATTAGCTCAAGAACAGAATGAAAAGAAAAACATAAAGTAACCATCTTTATTTCCAGTAAAGTCACTAACATATTGCCTAATATGAAGAATTATTTACCAGTTGATCAGGACTTCATAATGCACTTTCATATACATTACTATTACTAGTAAATAGTACTGAAAATAAAGCTAAGAAATGTGTGAAGATTCCACTAAGCTAGTGCTTCAATTAAGTGGTAGATCTGAATATCTAACCTAAGAGTTTTAACTACACATATTTTATTTAACATAATAATGTATGTAACCCCAGGATAAGACATCTGGAAGAAACCATTAGAGATCTAGTTATAGACTAATAAAAAATTAAATAAGATGAATATATATTATCTCCAAGGGACAATTCTTTGCTCAATGCTTCAAGTTCTCCATAAATGAAGATGGCATAATTTGAAAGTGCATTTTGTGATTGTACAGCCTTAACATTCAAGATGATACTATGTCTAAATATTCAACTTTATTGAACTTTATTTCAATCTTGAGGTCTTTAGTTGGATAGAATTAAATCAAACATCAACCGAAGCAAAGGTTTTGTTTCCTATTCCCATGGTTAAAAACAAAACAAACATAACAATATAAAATAAAATGTGCAGAGACATGTTCTTTTAAGTAAATTACAGCATTATATATCACAGTGAAAGAATTTTGAAAATTTACTCATTAAAGGGGATTTATTGATATTTGTAAACATAATGGGAAAAATTAAGTATATGTGTGTATATCTATATAAGCATATATGTGTATGCACATATATGTGCATGTATTTATGTAAACCTTATCAGCCATATGAACTTTTGACCATGGTATATTTTTAAGATAATAAATATAAACAGCATATAAGATAAGAAGCTACATTTTTAAAAAATCCACAAGATAAGTATTGCTATATTATTTTGAGAGGAAAGTTTTAGAAGAATTCAAAGAATAACTAATTTGTTTTTCATGTGTGAAGGTAAAGAAAAGATACTATTTAGATATGCAAAATCTCAGATAATGTATATTTCCCATAAATATCACAAAACATTCCTTCATTACATATTCTAGCAACTGAGTTAAAAAAATAAAATTGAAGAAGTGTATAAAAGGACTGTCAGAAAACAGCTATATATGTGACATATAAATAACTATTATATATGTTTATAAATAAAAGTTCAAAATAGCAGATGCCAACAAAACTGCGAAGCTGATAACTCAGGGAAGACATAAAAATATACTACCTTTGTGAATTTACATAAAAATAGGTAATTATGGTTTTATTTTATTATGTAAATATTTTTAAAAATCAGAGATTTAAGTAGATAGTGATTTTTGGTTTATAGAACTTTATCATTTATAAAAATAAAACATATCCTGACAATTCAAGTAGACAAGGATGTATAAAAACATGGCTATTATCTGTTCTCCACGTTTACATAATTTCATATACAATGTACAGCTGTCCTTTTATTTTTTTTCTCGTAAATGTGTATAAAGTAATTAAAAGTGGAAATCTCAAGAAGAATCTAGCTTGTGTTCAAGTAAGTTAGCAAAAAATATTTTACTATCATTAATTTCTTTTTAGGAATTCTACCACAAGAAAATAATGTCCAGGAATCTCTCTAGGTAAGTGATATTGGATCTCATTTTAAAGAAGAAAAATCAAAATGTAAAGTAGTTTTTCTTTGGTTTCTTGCTTATTTCACTAAAGGTTAAGTTTTCAAATACATACATTTTTATGTAATGTAGTAGTGATTCATTAATATTTCTTAATGCATATTAATTTCTATGAACTAGTATATGAATTTGCTACAAATTTCTTGTTACCTTTAGTGGTAAATACCTAATATCTTACAGTTAATACAAATATAATGGTTTTGAACATTTATATACATGTGTGTTGGTAAACACTTGCCCATATCCTTTGAAAAATATACCTACAAGTGGAATTTCTGAGTCTTAGGGTATGATTTTTGAAGGAATTGGCAAACAGTTTTCTTTGGTTGTATAACAAATTTTACTGTCCCATCAACAACATGTGAAAGCTCTAATAGTTTCATATCTTCATTAACTTTTAACATTTGCACCATTCTCATTTTAGTGATTTTTATTAGGTTACTAATGAATTTAGTTATATTTTAATATATGGATTGATCTCTTTGATAGTCTCTCTTCATTTTTTTTTCTTTTTCTTTTTTTTTTTTTTTTTTTTNGTTATATTTTAATATATGGTTTGATCTCTTTGATAGTCTCTCTTCATTTTTTTTTCTTTTTCTTTTTTTTTTTTTTTTTTTTGTTGAGGCAATGGTTTAGATCCTCACTTGGAAAATTTTTAATTTTTAATATTTACTTACACATGTTTTTTACATAATTGTTCATTTTTGTGCAGTGTTTGATTTCTCCTCCCAATTGTAGTGCCCATAAAATTCCCACCACCAAGTCATTCATGGACCATCACCATAGTCTCTTGTGCTATTTCCATCTGTTTTAACCTTTTTTCCTTCCCCTACCCAGCTGAAAGTTTCTGATTTATAGTTGCCTGTTAGTTTTGGGTTTTTTTCTCTCCCTTTAGATCATCATTTGTATTTTGGGAGTAGGGGGTCTTCCTTTTTGGGTGTCATTAGCATAGTGCACCCCACTGCCAAAGCAGCCATAGTCTGCACTTTGTACTTACTCCTCCCCCTCTGAGCTGCTCATTGTGAGTGTCAACTTTTAAGGGTTAGTTTTAAACTTTGGTGTTACTGTTTGTTTCCTCCATATCCCACCTTTAAGTGACACCATCTAATATTTGTCTTTGTCCTGATACTTTTCACTTAGCATAATCCCTTCAGTTTCATCCCTGTTACAACAAGTGGCATGAGTTTGTCTGTTTTGATTGTTGAGTAGTATTCCATTAAAAAATTATGATTAATTAAGTAATTTATTTTCCTATTTGACCATTATTAGATTTTATTTTCTATTTTACTATTATATATTACTATCAGACTTTATTATTAGATGTTATTTTCCTCTTAGATTATTCTCAGTAATTACTGGAGTTCTTTATATAGTCTGGGCATTGGGGTTTCCTAAGTAATATGATTTGTAAATATCTCTTTTCCTGTTCTGCCCCCCCACTCTGTCTCTGGTGGATCCTCTCACCCCCCCTACACCTCTGACCTGTACCCCACTTCTTGTATGCATAAATAAATAAATCTTTTTTTTTTAAAAAAAAGAGAATAAGAGAATAACAGATGCTATTTTTCAGATGAAATATTTTAAGATTAAATTCAATAAAATGTGCATTGTTGACTATGGATGATATTAATACCAAATAGAGTTTTTTAATAGTTGAATTTACTGAGGTAGTTACAGGTGCATTTTCTATTTCTACATCTTTATGGGCTTATCGAAAAAAACAGGACTACTCAAAATTAGATCTTATATGAAGACTAAACAAAGTATTTTTTCGTTGATGCAGTTTCTTTTGTAAATGTCCTCAGCATGTTCAGTAAAAATATCTCTTACTTGCCTCTTGGAACACAGTCTTGCGCTGCAACTATATATCACTCAGTCTATTATGATTAAAATCATTTAATTTTAAAGAAAACATTGTGTTTCCTACTCATAGGGGTCCATGATGGCCCCATGTCTATGTGGTTGTTCCCCAAATGCGTTGAACGTGAGGTGTCTGAATTTTCAAGTCAGTTTTCTGCCCTATTTTTTTTTTTTTTTTTGACTTAAAGAACTGGCATAAAGACATGGAGTGGGGGGATGGTGTGGGACGGGGTTAAGAGGACTGACCGAAAGTGGAGTGGGAAGCAGAACTGGTGATTTACTGAAAAACACTGCTGAGGGGAGCAGTGGGCGAGACAGGAGATGTCTGCTGCGCCAAGTGGGTCCCCTCCCTGGCCAGGGATTGAACTCAGGTCTTAGGGGTGATAGCACTGAGCCTTAAACCCTAGGCCACAGGGAGGCCTGCACATTATTTATTTTATATCTAAAGTAGATTTGGCACTTTCAGTTCTAGTCTCAGGCACCGTAACGTGACCTTATAGCTGTGAAGCAATACAATAGAGCAGAAAAAACAATGAGCAGTGAGCCAAACGACAAGCTGCTCGGTCAGGAGTTGTCATTCGCAACAGTGGAGCATGGCAAAAACTTAACCTCCCAAAGAGGCCACATTTAAGCAGAGGCTTGACTGGCAAGGAGGAGTCTGTGAAGAGCAGTGTAGAGAGCTGATGTACAGCATACTCTGTTTTATGTTTGCTCCATTGCAGGATGCATGGATTTATAGGCTGTGTAGTTTGTATGCTTCATGGAATTATTTATATGCTGCTTTTAAAAAACGCGTACCTTACCTCTTCACAGTAAAGCAGAACAAAAGACGCATTTGTACCATTTTGTAATGTCATATCCCAGCTTATAAATACAGTCAATAATGTTTTCATTTAATAAAGAATATTGTTATCCTGTATTCAGCATAGTGGAAACATAGTGTTCAAGTTACAATTTTGTCTACATTATAAAATGAACAATTATCACATTTGCTGGAACATAAAAGATGTTTCAATAGCCTTTGCACAATTCAAGATTTCACTTTCTGTTACCTGTATGGAAAATTCTCTCAAATCACAAAGTCAAAATTACATAATTGGTGGACTGATTTTGATTGCCCAAGAAGTACATTTCATATGGTAAAAAGCCTTGTTTAAAAAAGATAACCCATTCAGAACTACTTTTAACAGACCCCTTTTACATTGTACACATGGTGATATAACAGGAATAAAGGGGTGAATAATGTGAATTATTTTTCCTTCCAAAAGAAGACAAAAACAAAAATAAAAGCTTGGACTTATTCCCTCATGTTATATGATCAGTTGTTTCCCATAATTTCTTTTTGGACTTTCATTCTGAAGGCTTAGTGATGTTGAGTGTTTTGGTAGAAAACCATCATGGCTTTATAATAAAATATGTTTCAATCAATTCTGCTTTGATCAGTTTTATTAAATAAGTTATACACTTTCAGTGCTTATGTTGCATTGAAAACATCACTTTGCTAAGTAATAAAAAAGTATGAATGAATTCAAAGGGATTTGACTAGGTGTTAGCAAGTTGGTGAAATTTGATATAAGGTATGACTATTCAAAATTTTTAGTGTTGAGTTAATAAAGCTCTTTATTACTACATGTGTCTTAAGTACCATGAAAGAGTCCCTTGGAAATGCAATTTAGTTCCAATTGTGACTGTCTTTTAAATACATTTTAGAAAGTAATTGCATACAGAGAGTAAAATTCAATCATTTTAAATAATTTTATTTCAAAAATCAAGATGTGTACTGGATCTTTTTTTGAAACCAATAAATAAATTATGAATAGCACCATAGTTATGTATAATGATTATTTAAAACTTTGCAGTCTGTTTTAAGACAGCACATAGTCTTCACTGGAAACAGCACATGGAAAGAAGTTAATTTATGCTGCCAAATAAGTTACATTTTTAAAATATTTTTATTTTAATATTTTAAATAAAATACATATGTTGATACCACAGAGCCAAACTTCCATTGCTATGACAAAGCTCACTGTGCCTTCTTTATTGCTGTGTTGTAGGATACAAAGCAAAATGATGGGGTTTACAAGAGCAAATGTGGAAGAAGCTACATTTAGTCTAATACCACTTTGTTCCACATATAAAATAGTTTCATTCTTTAGAGCACTTAAAAGTGAAAATATTTTAACTTAGTGGTCATTTGTAAAATCATCAAACTTAGAAGTGTGGAGACTGAAATCCCAACCCAAAGGCAAACCTTACTAACCTCTAAGCTACAACTACTCTGAAATGTTTAAGAATATGACTGTCACCATAATGTCTGATTGTGATCTCCTCAACTCTCAAAGTGGTTGGTGGAGTTTGAGACTCAGGATCTGTATTTTTTACGATACTGCTTCTTCTGCTTATCTAGCACATAGTTATTTTCTGTGTGTTAGAATCTGAAAAATGCTAGTGAGAAATGAGGCAAGTTGCTAACAAAGACAGTGAGATCCTAACTCCACATTAAGAAACTGAACATAGTTAAGAGCTTCTAGGATATATATCATGTCTTCTAAGTTCCTGATATGCCCTACTTCTCCGCATTTCAATCAGAAGAAAATCTCTCTATGTGTGTTCATCTCTATTTTGCATCATCTCCTTACTCATTTGAAATTATGATGCAATATTTATTATTGGCATTATTTTAAAGAACAATAGTTGGGACATAGAGGCAAAGCAAGAATATCTAAAACAAAGCCTTCTGAACTTGAAAGTTAAACCAAATTTATAAGAACTGAAACACCCCTAACCTAAACACCCTCAGATTTGGGCAGAGTGCCCAATTATGAATAGACATTTAGCTTTTGCTTAGTATATATGTCCACAATTCTGCTTCCCTATGCATCTCCCTTTGATCCCCAATGAAATTATAAATAATAATGCAGGTACAGAGTAATATGTAGATACAACTAGAATATGAGAAAGTTTGCTGTTAGCTTCAGCCTCTAGAACAGAGGACTCTCTAGGTGTTTTGAGTAACATAAGAGTGCCTAATACTTTAGCTACCTGGTTCACTTTGCTTTGACCACATTGCCTTCTTAGTGCTTTCTGTATACACCAGTCACAATTTAGAGGTCATTGTTTTGTTTCTCCTGTGATAACCCATTCTTTTAGAACAGTGGCTTGTATATTATAGACATTGAAATTTGACAATTGAGAAAGTAGCAATTATATAATATCTGGAAATTTGAAAATTTCCATAATTCCATTAAGCACTCAACCTGGGGTTGATATGGTTATAGTAAAAGTAATAAAAAATATGACTGAAAATTTTGTAAAGCTCATTGAACTTAAAATCAAGAAAAAAAAAAGTAGAATGCAGTGTTAACATCACCTTTTTATATGTGAATAAATGAGCTGCCTTTCTATCATTTATTATTTTGTAAACCCTGTCAAATTCTTTGTCAGCTTATCTTATTGTGTCACATCCGATGATATTAGAGCCCTTTATCTTAAATGGTAGTAAATGGAATGTTTTCTTTTAAGATCTGATCATCCACTCTTGTTTTCAGGTTTTCGCTTAGGGGAATATATAACACATGGTCAACAAACATTTGAGATGCATGTGCTCCCAACATACCTGCACTATGAATATTTCTTAATCACTGCAATATTCTAATATGTCTATGTTAAACTAAGACTAAAAATAAAATTTCATATATCTAATATGGAAATGTAATGACTTTTAAAGATTCCAAAAATAATCACATGCAGGAATTATCTATACAGAAAGAATGCTGAATGCAAAAACCAAACCCCCTCCCCAAATGGAGTTATCTAATATTAAAAAAAAAAAAGAAGAAAAAAGAAGCAGACTTTAAAGTAATGTAACGGGTAGGTTTCTGATAGTAACCAAAGCAAAAACCTATCTTTTACTTAATATTTCCAAAGAGGAATGCAGGACAAGTATCTCTGAAATCTCTACTGTTTTTGCCAAATTTGTTGATTACCAGTACAGCTCACCTCATCTCTTTCTATACATCTATCTTCATACGCCTACAATAATGTTCTGAATATACTCATGATAGTGAGTACTATGATTTCTATGAGATAGAATCATGAATGGATTAGCCATATTCTAATGCCTGGGATGATCAAAATGTTTTAAAAAAATAATTTCTGCAGTAATTTTGCAGTTTTCAAGGTTTGCTAAAAAATAATTCTGCTTGTATTTATGTTTGGCTACTGGCATTTCTTTATTCTCTACCAGACAGAAGATCCTAACAGGAAGAAGTTCAGAGTTGATTTCATGTTTTCATGTCTAGATAAGTTACTTTTTTATAATTTTTTGTTCAAAATTATATATATATATATATATATATATATAGCATGCACTTTCCTGATTTATGAAATCCTCATGGGTTTTTTGGAACAGAGTTGTGTCACTGATATTAAAATTGGCAGTCTTAATGGGATTTCTTTTATTTGACAAAACATACTGTGTTCAAGGTTAATAATACATTTCAGCAATATACACAGTGCACTTGGCAGATGTGTGCTCAGTTTCATCATTTTGATAGGCAGGTCCTATTCTTTCTCTCTTCATAATAAGTAAAATCCTGCCAAAAGTCAATGCTCTGAATTGCTATAAAATTCATTTTAATGTAAATCTGGAGAGTACATTTTTCCCTCTGCTACAAGACTATCCAGTCTCTAAAAGAAAACTGCTTTGCTGGAAAGGAAGTTAGTGATATTAATAGGAACCTCATTTCAAAACAATGTAGAAGATACAAGTGAATTTACATGTTTGATGGGGAGAAAATTTGAAAAGTTTGTTTTTTAAGGAGAGTGAGAAGAGGCTATTGAAATTGTATTGTCTAAACAGGATCCCATGCTATCCTATATCATTAAGAATTAAGTTTGAGTTCTAGTATTAAACTTCTGGAATGACACTACAAAAATAAGCCACAGTTTTTCAAAATTTAGTTATTTCATAATAAACTGTGCTTTGCTACTGGAATTCATCATAAA
This sequence comes from Galemys pyrenaicus, assembly GCA_019455555.1. Lineage (NCBI taxonomy): Eukaryota > Metazoa > Chordata > Mammalia > Eulipotyphla > Talpidae > Galemys > Galemys pyrenaicus. Next base: position 7,764,978 of record JAGFMF010011629.1, read on the forward strand.
TATACTTTATAAAATGATCTTTATTTTAATGCACAAGTGAAACAATGTTGAAACACAATATTTTTCTGTTGTTTAAAAAAATCTCAAATTATACTACTTCACAGAAGTGATAACGGACTCATTTGGTTTTCACAAAAAGCAATGCACAGAATCATCTAACATAAATTAAAAAATATTAATTGAGCTTTTCAGTGTGCCAGTTTTAACACTTCTTATTGGAAAAGGGACTCAAGTATGTCTAGGTGCTAGAAGGGTATTGTGATCTATCTGAAGAATCATTAATCACACTAAAAGAGTATGATTCTTATGATAGTTTTGTATAAGCTTGAAAATCTGTGCATAAAAATTTTCCTATGTTGTACTGAAATCATTATAATGCTTTTCCTGAAGGCAGTGTGTAAAACAATTGAGTTCTACACAATAAATGGGGATCAATCATCACATGAAAAAAAAGGAAGACTATTTGGAACAGCTAGTAGACTTGAAATTGTATGTGTCTTTTGGGTATTGCAATTAGTTTCGTAAGTCTAGAGCAAATATAATGTGTAGGGGAGATATTGGAACTAAGACTGGGAAAGTAAAAAATAATAAGATCATATAATAACTTTCATGAGAAGCTGACTGTGCAAATTATCATAAGTACCATAGAGAATCAGTAAGGATTATATTTTATTAATGTAATTTCTTTAATATATATGTCTTCAGCATTTTCAGTCAAAAATACATCTTACTACCTTTGGAGCACAATATTGGTTTGTAACTATATATCTATCAATGTACTTAGATTAAGATTATTTTATTTCATTTTAAGGGATAAGTTAGTGTTCCATACTCATCAGCATCCAACATGCTCGTAAGTCTAAGTGATTATTCTGCACTTGGCTGGGAATAAATCTTATGTATCTAAATATTCAAAAGTCATCATGGACCTAGAAGTATATGAATTTAATATATGGATCACATACTATTGAAAATATACCTAGAAAGTCAACTGAAAAAAATCTAACAGTTCTCTCTCTCTCTCTCTCTCTCTCTCTCTCTCTCTCTCATACACACACACACACACACCAGTGACATTTGCCTGATGGATTTATTTTAAATGAGAAAAGAATGCACAACATCTTATCTTCCTTTTATAAATATCAGAGATAATAAATATTACAAAGGACATTATAAGAAATTTCTTTGTATCCTGAAAACTGACATGTTTTTAGTTTCTCAATAACTGTTGTTTCCTCCTATTAGTCAAAGATGTTGTAAGTAAATTGATAAAATATTAAAAAATTATCAAAATATGTGAAAGGAAAATATGTATGCACACACAAATACAGAACAATGAGTAACCATTAAAGGATCATGCAGAAATCGATCTGTTCTGGCTTAATATACTCTACACATGTTCTTTTCAAAGGGGTTGAACTTTCTTCTGTAAATATTGTGCAAAATAATCACATTTTCACAATTTTTTATGCATATGAGACTATGCCATTAGGTCTCAAGTTACCAAGTTGCCACCTCTCAGGGAATTGAGCCCATCACTTTTGACTTCTCCAGATTATCTGAGGTTGTCTGTCAACTGCGGCAACCCAGGGCTGGCTAACGGGGCACTTCTGTGGCTGAGCAAGTACATGCAGCTTCATGAAGTGCTCACACTCCATCACTTATTGGAAAGCCTGGCTCATTGCACATCCAGAATGTGCAAAGCAATTTCGGCCTGCAGACAACAGCCAGATGGACTGCTTTGAAGACAGAAGTCCCTTGTTTACAGACATAACAAGTATAAAAATGCAGTGTAAGGCCAAATGCCAACAAACTGCCTAGACTAGCTTCAGGTAGATAAATCTCCAAACTAACCTGATGTCCCCAGGGGATAGATTTTTGTATAAAAATTTATTATCGTGTCCATGATAATTGTGTTCTATGGAAACAAAAACTCATTTAGCATGGATTAGATGACCCTTTCAAAAGATGGATAGGCTATGGGGAGAAGAATTAACTTTGATTTTTACAAATAAGAAGTATTAGTCTTCAAGCAAAGATGACAATACATTATAATTCTTTGTAGAGAATATTGGAGAAGTCTGAAGAAGATCCATAGAACACAAAACCTTGAAAAGACAAAAGTTTCTCTTTACATTTTCCAATTATTTTCTCAAAATTATCTCCCATTTTTTCCTAGAAGAAGTGTGTTCTTTTCCTACTTTTAGTTATGTGGGAATGAATAAAATCCTCCTTTATATAGAATCAAAATCATATACTTTATGTCACTGAAATGAGATGGAATATATAACAAAGTATACTATCCATGTTTCTTAAAAAATTGAAATAAGAATAATATCTTACAAGAGCAGGAATATAATAATAACAGTTCTAGAGCAAGATTTGGATTAGAAAAACATCTAATTTTATCTTGTTTCCTATATAAATCTTCAGGCATATTGCTACATATTATATTATACAATGGTTTTTCCCATTTACTTCAAAATGCATCTTTTCTAGAAAGTCAGGATCTCTTGAGTTTGGGGAAATGTAATCAACTCAGAATTGTTCAACATTACAGAATATTGCAAGGTTTGTGGAGTGAGAACACAAACAGCTGGGAAGTGTTGTATCTCTAAAAAAAATCAATTTAACTTAGAAAAATTTAAAATACTAGTCTTGGAGGTATAGGCATATATATATGTGTGTGTATATGTGTGGATGCATGTATCTATATGTATCTGTGTATTTGTACATACACAGATACGCTCTTAAAGACAACTGTTTATCCAGACTGTGACCTTGGCTTAAGTCCCTGGGAATTTGTTTATGTCAGTAACTGGCAAAGCTTTTGTGGAACCTAAGATACCATTATAATAACTTTTTCTAGCTTAGATAAGGAATTTGTCTGTATCTGAATCAAGCCTGTTAAATTATGACTATTGTTTAAAATAACTAGTTGAAAGGTGTTTACTTTGAATTACCTTATTTAAATTTCAAATCATAGCTGGCAAAGCACTGAACAGCAGGTTTAAGATCAAAATAATTCTTTTAAAAAAGATGGAAACTTTTCCATTCTTACTGGAGAAAATATTTTGCTTGCAGAGAGAAGCTCTTCTTGAATCAGGAATCATAAGGAACCTACTAAGGGCAGACCATTCTGTTAGATGGGGCTCAAAGGAGAAATGAGGTGACCTCTGTAGAAAGAATAATATTCAACTCTGCAACAGTCAGATACCTTGGGAATCATCTGGAGTTTTGCAAACTCTCAAAATCTAGGTCATTGCTAAGTCCAATTCACTTAAGAATATCCAGGGATGGAATTTAGGTATCAGCTATCCTAAGTGACTGATAGACAACTCACCTAGAAAAGTATTACACTGGAGATATTCTTTTCAAATTTTAATGCTTATAAGAATCATTTGCATGTGTATTAAAGATCTAATGTGATTCTTTTACATGTGGCTGTCCAATTTTCTGACATCATTCATTAAAGTGATTTCCTCAATCCATTGTAAGCTCCTGACACCTTTGTTGTTAATTGTCCACATATGGATGGTTTTATTTCTGGACTCTCAATTCAGTTCCATCTATTTGCATCTTTTTAGTCTAACATAAAACTGTTTTGGTTATTATAACTTTGTAGTATAATTTGAAGTTAGGGCACATGGTACCTCCTTTTCAGTTCGCTTCTCTAAGGATTTTTTTTTTCTCTTTATATTCTATTGTATTACCAAATGAATTTCATAATCATTTCCTTTATTTCTGTAAAGAATGTCATTGGAATTCGATAAGATTTACATTGAATCCGTATATTGTTTTAGGTAATACAGCTATTTTAACATTTCTTATTTCCTAAAAATTAACAATTCTTCAATTCTTTCAATTCATGAGTACGGTAGACCTTTATACCTCTGTGTCTTCTAGTTCTTTCACAAATGCCTTATAGTTGCTGGTGTACCTGTCTTTCATGTCTTTGGTCAGTCAATGGTATTTAATTCTTTAAAATGTATATTTCAGTCAATTCACCTGCTCTGCTCCCCACTCTGTCTCTGGTGAAGCCTCTCACCCCCCACACCTCTGGCCTATACCCCAGTTCTTGTATGCATAAACAAAAAATCTTAAAAAAAAAAAAAAGTCAGGTGCCTTGTGTATCACCCACCTAGAGTCCTTTTAATTTGGTTACTTCATGGCTTCTTATGTCATCCAAGTTATGAACGTCATCTTTAAGACAATATGTAAACTTGCTTGAAGACACAGCTTCTCACAGATTTTCTTCTTTCCCCCCTCTGTTTTCCAAGTAATGTTTAAGTCACTTGTAGTTTTGAGCATTTGGATGACAGTTCATAAATAGTAATTTCTGTAGCAAAGACTCCAGTAGTTTAATTTTTTTCCTGGGCAATACTTTAGTGTATGTTCCTCTTATCTTAAATTTAGGTGTTTTGCTATGTGGCTGAATTTGAGTAAATAAAATGTTAAAGGAAGTAGAATCTGATGATGTTTATAAGAATTTGCACATAAAGTCTTCCATATTTAATTACTTGTTTGCTATGTTTGTTATGTCCCTGAGTGTGTGAGGATCATTCATTTACTTTCCTTCCTCCCACCATCAACATCCACCTCTAACCTGCATTTTAGAAATAACCTTGATGTTTTTGTCATTACATATCATGCTAAAATAGTTTGATGCTCAGTTCCCAATCTTAGTCCTGAGTTTTCATTTTCTTTCTCTTAGGTATCAAGGGATCTTTAAACCCTTAAGTTGAATAAGTTGAATTGTAAACCTGAAAATGATACTTTGATACTAACTCCTGCTACCCATTAATGTAACCTTATTTGGATTAGGTTCTTTAAAGATAGAATTAAATAAAATGAGATCAACAGAGTAGACTCTAATCCAATATACCTGGTATCCCTAAAACAGCATCAGAAATATAGAGACAGACAAGTATAGAGGGAAGAAAATATGAAGGGGGAAAAAGAAAAAAGGCCTTATAGTGTCCGAGGCAGATATTGCAGTGCAAGCCAAAAAAATCCATGCATTGCAGTCCACAACCCATACAAGCAAGCAGGAAGGAAGACTTCTGCCCAATTTTAGAGGGATCATGTTTCTGCTGACATCTTGGTTTCATAGTTCTATCTTTCATAGCTATAAGAAAATAATGTTTTAGGTCACTCACTTGGGGGTCTTTGCTATCACAGCCCTAGGGAATCAATACAAAATCAAAGGACAGGTTCATGTATTTGGAATGCCCTGAGGACCTCAGCAATTTCAGGGTTTAATTTTCTTCTCAAGGAAACTGTTTTCTATTATATTTTGGCCTAATGATTCCTTTCTAAATATTCAAACTTACAAAGGATACATAGTCTGCCATCTTCCATAATGATGAAAATTAAGAACAGAAATCAAGTATATCTACTTTTTTTATAGTTTATATTAACAGGGTTTCCATTTTCCTGTGTCTGTCAAATACAATTATTAATCAAGGTTATTTCTGATAACCTATTTATTGATTCTATAAACTTCCAAAATACTCCATTTAAATAAACATAAAGTATTCAATATTGCAACAGGTAACCTAAATTGACAGTTTAACTTTCTGTGTCTGTCAATCCCCTCATTTTAAGATTATTATATCTATGTCCACCAATGCTAAATTACATCATTTAGATATCAATCTTTAATTAGACTGCAAAACCTCATTATAATGTTGATGATAGTATGTAACCAAAATATTGAAAATTTAGAGTGAAAACTTTAGAGTGGAAGAAAGAATAGAAAGAGATTGAGGATGACTTGAAAATTCCAAATTGTACAGGTTACCAGAGAGGTTTAGGAAAGTTGTAGATGTTGGGAAAGTGCTAAAACTATCCCCAAGCCTTCCCTCTGATTTAGTTCCATAAGTCAAGAAAGTGTGTGTTCGTTGGAGCACTCACAGATATAGGCTCTTTTGCAGAAGTTCAGTCATAGATTCCGAAGCTTATGTTCCTGACTCTTCACTATCTGTGAATGAATGGTGTTAAACTAGAAAAGGGGAATTTTATAAACAAGAAACTAGCAGAAAAATAGTCCTGTTGTTGTACCTATTACACCAAGCTGAAACTTTTGAAAAATCTATAAGCAAAACAGAATGAACCTCATAACTGAGGATTTATGTGAAACAGAAACTCATTTTGCACACTCAGAATAGATGATTCTCTTGGCAAAGATTCTTATAGATGATATATTTAAAAAATGACTTTGGGAAAAATGATCAACCAGCATTAGTAAGCTGCTTAAGGAAAAAAAAAAAAGATCAAATAGTGAAGATGCTTAGAGATGAAATCACAAGCCCTATTTCCTATTTTATCCTGAAATTCATAATATATATTTTATTTCTCTAAATAATAAAGGACAATTTTTCAAAGCTATTCTTAATACCGATTTTACAATATCAAACCAGTCCACCATTATATTGCTTTCATTCATTGTAAACAAATTCACACACTGCAATTGCTAATGGGCTTAATAATTCTCATGTCCCAGAGCATATATATCATCTTCAGAACTTCGACTTTGAAATTCCTTTTTCCTTAGTAAACTACACCTACTCAGTTATTAAGAGGTAATCTATTATACAAATAGAATGGCCAGAATACTGTCTTTTAAGGTCTTGATCTTAAAAACCTTATCTATACTGTGTCAAAGTTAATTTTGAATTTAACTCACTAGTATTTTTTTGCATAAATAAAGCCCAAATTAAAGATATGAAATTGCCTTGGGACTAACTATGGCCAAAATATTATATTGATACAGGAAGGAGTGTTGATCTGAATACATTTAGAGTCAAACAGACCCATCAAAAATTCTACCCAAACTCCCTAAATAACTGCTTAAACTAAAAGATAAAAAAAAAGGGCAAAACTAGTAAAAGGCTTATATTTGGGTGTGGCACTAATTCTTACAACACTCCTCATCCATTTGGTTAAAAAAAAAAGAAAAAAAATCCCGAAATGTGATTTTCAAGTCCTCCACCAGAACTTGTAAGAAAGGATTTAAATTTTCCTCTGATTCAGCTATTCTTCAACTGCTAGAAGAACTTTCATAGTAGTAAAAAATGAGGTGAGTTCTGAGATTGATTCCATCTATCTACTTAGAGTTCTAGTTTAGAAAAGGTAAAGGGTTTCTAAACATAAGTGAAAATTTTGTTGGAAGTTCATGACCAAGTAACTGATTGTAGAGCAATGTTTAACAATCTTGGCACCTCTCAGTTACCTGGAATGAAAACAGAGGGCAGAGAGAAAGAGAATGAAAGAAAGAATGACCTCAGTCCCTGTGGAATAGTGATTCTCTCCTGGTGCTGAGTAAACAAAGGGATGATTTTGTTTTGTTTTGTTTTCCCAGAAAAATGATAGTGGGAAATGTATTTGTGTTGAGACCCATATTTGTCATTGATTTCACATAATTTATCAGAGCCACTAAATATGAATTGGGACAAGTTTGGCCACATCAAGTTTTAAGACTCAGATCAGTTTTTATGAAGCAATGTAGTTCAAATAAATCTATATCAGAACTTTCTAACTGTGGCAAATTGTTATACTGTGCTATAGTTTTAATTAAGCCTTCTCCCCTTTAAAAAGCTTATAGTTTGAAGTCCTCATCCACAGATCTCAAAATTTGAGTACATTTGGATAGAGGGCCTTTAAAGAAAATTGAGTTAAAATAAGGTTGTTAGTGTGAGCCCTAATAAGGTGTAGTGGGTGTCCTTATAAGAGGAAATTTGAACACATTAACAAAATACCAAGGATACATGCAGATGGATGAAAGGCCAAGCAAGGACACAGAGACAGCAACATCTGAAAGCCAAGGAGAGAGTCTCAAATCAAACCTGCCAACACCTTGACCTCAGATTTCTAGCCTCCAAAAGAGTGAGAAAATATATTTTTGTTGCAAAGCACCAAGTCTGTGAGATTGTTACACTATACCTAGTAAACTAATAACAATTTGCCAAGTAATTAACTACTTGCCAGCAACAGGATTGTGTAGCATTTTGTTTGATCATCTTTAATTATGATAGACTTGATATAATTTGTTGCAAAAAACTATAGATTTAAACTGGTTTTATCTTTGCTTGAAATAACACCCAAAAATAAGTAAATAAAAGTATAACTACTACCTTTAAAAAAAAAGGAAGTTGCATATTATTCACTGGATATTTTATTTAGAAAAGAAAACCATATGCCATTTTGAGGGCATTACACGGATTTGTCTACCACTGAAGACTATCATACCTTCATATTTTTAATGAAAAAAATTATCTTTACTGGAAATTAAAAAAAAATATTGTCATAAATCTAGTTTGCTAAACCTAACTAAATAGCTTTGTTTTTCCATTAACCAAACAGTTATAGTTTTTTTTTTTTTAAGGAACTCATATAAGATATCAACAGGCTAAAAGTACTAGATATTTTCAGAACATATGAGGATTATCATTAGATGAATTTTAACCCTCCTTTTACACGTAGTTGTTGCTTTTCTCAACTTCCACACTGGGGGAAAAATCTGTATCTGCTATTAGGAGCTTTGTCTAATTCACTAATACTGATATATTTTCAGCACTGAGTGTCTGAGATTTTATCAAGTCAATGTTATCATTGAATAAGTGAAACAATATTTATTGAACAGTTTGTATTCCTTCTCTTATAAATAACCACTTTCTAGTTAATGCAGATATTTTAAAGTTTACATTTTCACAATAAAGTATTTGTCTCTTCATTGGAAATTTAGCTTCTTTAACATATGGACCTTGAAAATCAACCAGAAAAAGAAGACAATATTTCCCATAAACCCTGTCATTTAAAACAAATGTGTTTTCTATATACAGAAATAGAACACACTTAAGTGCACATATGCTTCATTTGTGTGCTTTCATTTTGCAAGTTTCACTTTGACAAAATAAATACTAATGGAAAGAAAAATGCACAGATAATATCTACATGAATCCCACTTTAAATTCTCCCAAAACACAGAAAATTTTAAGCACATTAAAAATGAGTAACACTAAGTGGTGTTATAACCTCAGTCAACTCATAATCTGAACAATGTAATATATATATCTATATGTATATATATACATACTTGCAATAGAACAAGTATAATAACCAGTCCATGATTATTTAACAAGTATGTAGTATTTATATGTACTGTTTGTTTAATGATCAACATACTAGGCCATAAGATCTCTGGACCCCTTTCTTTAATCCAGTTCTAGAAGGAAAGGGAAACCTTAAAATCTTCCAGAGACTAGAGGAAGTATTGATAAGTGTTTGACTTCTTTTTAGAAATAATAGATAAATCTAATGGAATGTTTTAAAATACTGAAAGTTAAAAATAAGTTGATCAACCTAAAATTATCTAACAGGTGGGACAATCTTTTAAAATAAAGCCATACAAAAGCATTTTCAAAGAGAATTATCTCCAAAAGAACTTGAGTTTAGAACATTCCAAAGGCAAAAAACAGATTAAAAATAACTTAACACAAGACTTTTAGAATTTGTACCCAAGTTTTAGAGTTGCTTATTGTAGGGTAAAGGTTGATCAGGTATTTCTACCCTCTCACCACTGATGATGGACACCTGTGGTGCTGCGAGCATTCCAGGGTGGGCATGCGCAAGTGGGCGCACCTGTGTGGGACACAGGCATAAATGGGCGGCGTCATGAGGACGCCAGAACTGTGAGAACTGTGAGGACGGACCGAGAGTAGCAACAGCAGCAGCAGCAGCAGCAGCAGCAGCAGCAGCAGCAGGAGCAGCAGCAGCAGCAGCAGCAGCAGCAGCAGCAGCAGGAGCAGCAGCAGCAGAGAGAGAAGAAACAGCCGAGAGGGTGGGATGCGCCGGGGGCTAGGAGGCCTGCCAGCCTCCTGGCCCCCCAGCACCCCTGCCTGCCATGTACCTGGCCACCTCTACTAAATAAAGCCTAAAAGCCACCGAGGGCTCCAAGACTCCCTTTTCTTGACCCATCTGCCCAGAACCATCCGGGACCCTGCCTCCAGTGCCGCCTCCATCCTGCCGCTACACTTATTAATGCTCATTTCTCAGTATAAAATATAGATCATTTGTGTTGGATAACTCTTTAAGAACTTTAAATATGTCCAAATGTTTAAAAAAATATACATAGGCTGTTGCTAGAGGTGCAAGACAATGCATCCCTGAGAGGGTGATATCACCGGGGCACAAACCCACATCTCACTGTCTGATGCTTCCTTCCCATTAGTATTGGTTGCTGTGACCTTTACATGAACCCACTAATCTGACTGGAGAAAGCAGGTGAGTGTTTTCTAGAGCAACTGGAGAGACAAAATCTAAAATGAAAGCAGAGCTATAAGAATTCTGGGGACTATGGACATTCAGGGATGTGGACATGCCTTAGAGGGATTGTTCTGTGAACAATGTCAGAATGGGAGGAACCTGGTTCCTTAGAAAGACACCTCAAGTCCTGTGGTTATCACATCATTCTATCTCCTGAGGAGTGTCCTCCTGCTCCAGTGACCTTCCAGCATATTGAGAGATAAGTCAAAGTCCCTCCTCATGGCTGATAATGTGTGTCTTATATCCTTTTTCCTCCCTAGGTTTGGGGGCCCCTGACAATCTCAACATGTTTTCAAGGACTTTTAGGTTGCCACTTTTAAAGTTATTGCTTTGCCTCATGTCAAAAGTATTCCATGAGGGAAGTGGTGGAGATAATGCATTTGCTTCAAAAATTTCAGGAAGAAGAGACTAGTAGGACGTATTTTATGCTTTGTAAACCTCAACTTCATGCAAGTTTTAAATGTGCCCCTACAGAAATACTTACTCCTTTTCACCAGAGCACAGATGTAGGATCAGAGAACAATCAGGTCTTTCCATCCTCCCACCACTGTGATGATGGACACCTGGGTGCTGTGAGCATTCCAGGGTGGGCATGCGCAAGTGGGCATACCTGAGTTTGACACAGGCAAAAATGGGCGGCATCATGAGGACACCAGGACCGACAGTACTGATGAGCAACAGCAGTAGAAAGCAGCCGAGAGCGTGAGATGAACTGGGGCTGGGAGGCCTGCCAACCTCCCGGCCCCCCAGCACCCATGCCTGCCATGTACCTGATGCCACCTCTACTAATAAAAGCATGAAAAGCCACCGAGGGCTCCAAGACTCTTTTTCTGCCCAGAACCATCCAGAACCTGCCCAGTGTGCCACCTTTCCTGCCCCTACAACAGAGCAACTCCTTAAACATCAGAAAATCCAATCTTTATTTCACTTCAATTTGAGCACTTCAAATGGGGAATTTATATGAGTTTTATAGATATTTACTAAATTGTTTCTATTAGATTTTGTTTGGGGTATCTATGCTGCATAAAAAAAACAAAAATATAGCTGTGCAAAACAGCAATTTATGTGCTCACTTTCATGGGTCACATTTTGGGCAGTTCACAGCAGGGAATTGTCATCTCTGCTCTATAGTGACTGAGCCAAGGTGATTCAAACAGAAATGACTATAATGGCTTCACTGGGCCATGTAGCTGAGGTGCTAGTTCTGGCTGTTGACTGATCTCAAATATCTTACTCACTTTCATGACTGACACCTGGCCTGTGGGCTGAACTAGCTGAGATTCCAAAGCAACACCACTCCACCACTCTCCTTCTCTCTCTGACAATGGTTGACTGACCTGCCCTCCTGTAGGGTCTGAGAAAAGTCTCAGGCTTTTCCACCCTCCCACCACTGGTATAATGATGGACACATAAGTGGGCGCACCTGGGTTTGGACACGGGCTTTTTATGGGTGGTGTCATGAGGACGCCAGTATCAACAAGCAGCAGCAAGACCTACAAGCATCAAGACCAGCAAGAGCAGCAAGAGCAGCAGCAACAGTAGCAAAGCAGCTGAAAGGGTGAGATGTGCCGGGGGCTGGGAGGCCTGCCAACCTCCTGGCCCCCCAGCACCCATGCCTGCCATGTATCTGGCCACCTCTGATAATAAAAAAGCATAAAAGCCACCAAGGGCTCCAAGACTCCTTCCTTTACCTCCCATCTGCTAAGAACCATCCAGAACTTGCCCCGTGTCGCCCTTCCTGCCACTACACCCATCCACCTCAACACCCACTCCATGGTGGCTTTCCAAGGAGCCTGAGGTAGTCAGGCTCTTTTTAGCCTCTCCATATCAACTTCTACAGCTGTCTTCTGTGGCCTTGCTCTCCCCTTAGGCATTGTTGCCCACATGTGGTAAGTTGTTACTTCAAAGAGCTCTTGGGAGTCAACCAGGGTACTTGCAACCCATGACTGTGGGCAGCTGGCAGAGGAGTCAGAGAGCCAGGGGCACACATATAGAAAATACAGATGCGTGGGCTGAGGAGCTAGAGACTGAAAGAGAGGGAGAAGCCAGAGAGGGAATGCAGAGATTTTGGGGTCCTGGGAGGCTCCATTGTTGTTGCTTCCCAACATTAGGGCCTCCCTGCCTGCTTACCTCCCTGCATGCCAGAGCCTGTGTACCTGGTTCCCCCTGTTTCAGCATTAAAAGATCTGCCAAACCTATCAAGGGCTCCAAAATTCTCTTTTCATCGCCCAAATCAACAATGGACCTTCTGGATCTGGGTTTGTCCGTAACACTAGTTTTTCACCCATTTAATCTCAAGTAAATTGAAACGTGATTCAAGGGCAGCCCTGATTGGAGGTGCAGCGAAATTAGAATTCACCTTTTAATGGGAAAAGTAGCCAGAATTTGTGACCAGTGTTCATACATGATAGACCATGACTCAGTACCTAAAATGTTGAAGAAAAGTAAAATCAACCTAATCACACAGCTGTTGACGCTTAAGTCATGATATTACACTGAAATGCTTCATGTGTCCACTCCCTGGCCCTTTTCTCTGCCCTGCTTTTTTCCATGAGATGTAGATTGCAATCCACACGGTAAAGTAAGCCATTAGAAATTTCTACCCTCCTAGCACAACTCACAATGAAACAGGTTTTATCTAAGTTGAAGCTGTCAGTGAAATCTAATTCACTTTTACTATAACTTTACACCTAAAGTTTTATAGCCACTTTGTCTTTGGATCTATTGGTAAAAGTAGATGATTCCGCAAGACTAAAAATGAAAGTCCTTATATCAATACCTTTTTTATCTTAATAAGATGCCAGAATCTCAGAAGGTCTCAGTAAAGCTGACAAAATTTAGGAGGTTAAAAGAAAATAAAACAAAGCTAAGAAAAACATAAATAATGTTGGGTGCTATTTTCTGTCATTATCTATTTACTTAGAAAAATATTAATTCAAAAGGATTATTTTAATGTCAATTAATTAAACAAATTCTTTTTACACTACTCAGTCACTCATTTTTGAAACACACAGAAGCAAATTTTTGAAACAGTTAATTTTTTTTAACAGATTGCAAAAGGCAAATTCTTTCAAATATTGTCATGAGATTTCTGACTTTTTAAAGTTATACAATTTCTTAGTTTAAATTCCTCCCGGTGAAGTTTAAAGTGTTGTATTAATATCCAATTGTTCGAAGAAGAAAAGAAATAGAGTAAAGGCATTGCAACATATTCCCATTTCGATTTAAGAATATTTTTACTGAGAGTTATTATCTAGAAAACACTCCAGAGCTTTGTTAAACTATTTTTGCAAAACAATTTGAGAACACTACATCCTTGATAACTGCAAAACAAATTATACAGTGTTCCAATTGAGAAAATATTAACAGAATTAAAGACTTTAAACTCTGGTCCTACTGGGATTAAAAGAGAAAAATAATCATGATAAACAGTATTCATCTTCAAAGTCTTTATTGTCTCATTTTGTAGAGTTCAAAATGGATAAATATAATCTAAATTTTAAATTATGTGTGGTCTTACTTTTACCAATTAGTAACTTTAAAAATTAGAATTCAATTTTTAGCTATTATCTAAGCAGTCTGGCACTTTTTTCTTAAGTTATTTAGTAGAATTAGTGTACCCTTGGCTCATGTAATTAACCTAGAAATTTACTTATATTAAAGTAAAAAGTCAGAAAATAAATGAAAAACAATAATAATTTGTTAAGTTTTTCTCACCAGTAAAGTAAAATGTATTCTATTAATGGACATGGAAAGGAATATAAATATAAACAGGCTAGCAGACAAACATATAGCAATAGTTAAACAACTGACTGAAATAGATATTTGCTCACAATTGACAGAAAAATACACTAATGATGTGTACAATAGTTAAGATATTCTTATTTGGACTTTCTGCTGTGAAATAAAAGTCAGAAATATTATTCAGCATGATACAATTGTCCCATTTTCTTAACAATTTTCAGTTATTAGAAGCAGATGGTGTTTTGGTGATAAACACAATTAATTTCATTTTATAGAATTTGCTTAATTAGAATTGGACTCCATGTCTCACATGCATTGGATTTCATTGTTATACATATTGTTTATAATACTGCCAGCTGTCATTAGTGCATACTTTTTTTAATCCCCCAAAATATCATTTATAAACAGAGATAATCTATTCATTTTCCAGTTAGTTGGAAATGAAATCTATTATTTTAAAATTGAATTTTATGGGATATTTTAAGCAAATTATCCTTTTAAAAAGTACATAGAATTCAAAATATATACAAATTTTAGAATATATTACCGATTTGTACTTTTCGTTTATGTTAATGTTTTGTTTTTCATTTCTAAAGTACCTCAATTATTTCATATTTCTAACCTATAAAAAAAACTAATCATTACTAAATTCATGTTTGTTGGACCATGAACACATTCTCAATTTACACAATTTTGGGATAAAAACATTAAAAAAGACAAGGTAGATTGCATACAAGAACCACATACTTTGATGCAGATTAAGAATGACAGAATTAGTTTTATGATTAATCGTTTTTATTATTTATTTATTGAGGAAACATTGCTTTAAACACTGTATATGATTTAGCAGTAGAGTCACACCTCTCCTAATCAAACACTATGAAAATGACCTTGCTTCTTTATTCTGACAACCACAATTTTAATGCCCTGTTTCTAAAGACAGAACCATCTAAATTTCGCTATATCCATCTACAAAGCTGATTTAACATTTAGTCCCTATTTCCACCTTTATTATATAGGAACTTAATGTTAAAAACCATAAAAGGAAAGATTGATTCCTTCTTCCTCTATTTGTTAATCTTCCAGCCACTTGACAAATATTCAATGAGCATCTGTATGTGCTAAGAGTTGAACATGCAATAAGTGCATCATTTCAGAAAAAATCTTCAGATATCAAACTACTTCTTTGCCAGATTTTATATCTTACTTTAATTGAACTGTAAACAAAAACATGTTCTCTCTCACAATCACACACAGAGAGAAGCACACACAATTACACTGCTTTTAAAGAACAGTTTTATTGATTTATTTTTTATTGAAGTAATGTTCGTTTACATCACTGTTTGTACTTTGGGAAAATAGGATACTCCCTTTAGGTTGTCATTACCATAGTGCACCCACCACCAAATGCCCGCCCATGTCTATCCCACAGTCCATTATGCTCCCTCCTCACTTTGTCCTCACCCCTCTACCTTCCCTTTCCTATCCAGATTCCTCAGCCTGTCAATACTGTAACACCATTAACACACACATATATAATTATATTTGTGAATATAATTGTCAACATGTTTGCAACATGCCTAGGTGGTAGAGATTTCCATAAGTCCTTTAATATAATAATCGAATTAGGACTTATGAAGTCGGAGGACCTAAACATGTTTTCTTTGAAATGTACAGTTTTAATAAATACTAATAGTTTTAAAAGTAGGAGTAAATTAAAATGTTCACAATGTTCTTATAATGGCTTCCCTGGAATTAGTATAGAAACCTGTCATTGTTTTAAAAATGAAATTATTATTTCAGCATGTGATCTTTAAAAAGCATGAATATAAAAAATGTTTATTTTTCTGATAAAACTTTAGTATTTAATCTATGAACTCATTTTTAATTAAAGTGCTAAGTCTTAATTGCTAATACTTAATCATATTTACAGACTATGAGAACACAACTCCAAGATGCTTATAAGTACATTACAATATCATTATTTACATTTTTCACTAGGAATCTTAGATCAGACAATAAATACTCACAATGGTTCCATAGTACTTTATTTATAAGTGCCCAGCATTTTATTGCAGAATAAGATTATAAATAAATTTTAACTAATTTAATTGACTTTTAACTAAATTCTATTTTAATCATTTGTCCAGATGCTGTAAGATATTTAAGCTATATGTTTATGCACATATACAATAAAGTAATATGAGAACTTTTAAAACAAAACTGGCAGTAGAATATAAGATGCAATTATGAAAAGTAAATTCAATATGTAAAAATGTTAAATGTGAATTATTATCATATAAAAATTATCTAAGGTCATTTTTTACTTTGGAGAAATTGAGTGCATGATTAGTAAGTCAAATCTTCTGTAAAAAAATCCAAATAAAATAACTGTGATTTAACAATGGTTACCTGCTTAAGAAAAAATAAATGTTATCTTAGCTCCTAGAGTTAAATAAAATCTACAATGAAGCTGTGAGACCTGAGCATCAAAGTGTTGATCTGTATTGGAAGGGTTAGGAATCACAAATTGATGTCTTTGGTCCCCTCTGGCTATGATAAACTATGAATATATGAAAAGAGCAGAGTTTGAGTAGAGTGAAATCAACAGAGATGAACATGCCAATTAGTGCATATTAATTCAGAGTTTCTCTCTCATAGGCTTATGTGTAAAATGACACACTGCAAATAGAAAAGATTTAGGTAGAGATATTCAAATTTTTCACCAATACATTTTACTTGCAGCAAATTATTTCCCAAATCAGATGTTTTAATATACTGTTTTATTTGAGATCATTAACTCTAACAATTTGAGAAGAGATTTGGGAGTATATAAAAATTGCTTAATACATATTTGTAACAGGAAGAATATGCCACTGAAAGTTTCATGTTCGCCTTATCTATGATAGAACATTGCTTATCACTTTCACCTTCAGCTTCTAAGAAACTGTTTTCCACTAGATGAAAATTACCATACTCAGTATGTTCAATTGCTCTATAGAAAAACAGAATATATGCCGTTAAACACTAAAATTATATTGGAATTTGATATTTTAAGTGTGTCTCTTGTTTTCATAACGTTTTTGAAGATTCTGGAAAAATATGATTATTTCCCTAAGAACAAATTAGAGTTACAATTTTATGAACTATTTTCCTTCAATATTTAAAAAAGATTCTCCACACATAATTTCTTTACCAAATTTGATAAATTATGATGTTTGAGTAAGAGAAAAATCTGCATTCAAAAGAAGTGCCTCTAAAATATTTCATATAAATGTTCTATGTCTAAAAAAAGATTGTTTTGAATCACAAATGTGGAAAAAATAACAATGCTATCATAAAGTACAAGATTGACAAATGGAGATTTATATTTATGTGTGTATAAATATATGCATATATTACAGCTTTTATAATTTTCTTTTAGCAATTGGAGAACTTATTTTTTTTTTAATTTTAGAAATTGGCAACTGAAAACCTATAGTGAAAAAGATAAAACTTTATCCCTAATTCCTTTCATGCAAAAGCATATGTGTTACTAGAAATGTTTAAGTGTCAAATTTAGGGCTCTAAAACTTCCTGAAGAAAATGTAAAATAATTATCTTTGTCATATAGACGAGCAAAATTTCTTTAAAAAAACAAACATATCTGATGATCACAGTAGTTTACTGTATCTTTAAAAAAAATGATTTATTTATGCATATAAGAACTGCAGTACAGGCCAGAGGTGCATAGGGGTGTGTGTGTGTGAAAGAGGATTCACCAGAGACAGATTGGGGAATGGAACAGGCAGATTGATTGAAATACACTGCTGATGGGAGCAGTAGGCAGACAAGAGAGGTCTACTGTGCCATTTGGCCAGCGATTGAACTCCTGCTGCAGTGGCTGGGGATGCTTCATAGTGCGGTGCTTAACCCCTTGTGCCACCTGGAGGCCCTATAATATATCTTTGAGAGTATTGAATGTCCATATGTGTAGCTCTACCTCATTCTTTTATCTGTTCTTTGATCTCAATCTTTTGATTCATTCTATTTTCCTATTGCAAAACTAGTGCAAAAAAAAAAAACCATACAGGTGCGGCAGACCTCTCCTGCTGTGCCCGCTGCTCCCCTCAGCAGTGTACTTCCGTTGATCTGCCTGTTCTGCTCCCCACTCTCTGTGGTGAATCCTCTCACCCGCCCCCACACCTCTGGCCTGTACCCCAGTGCTTGTATGCATAAATAAATAAAATCTTTAAAAAAAAAAAAACATACAAACAAAACATCAGTGCTAGGTTGATTTCTGTTAGGATTTTCCAAATAGATTTGACTTTATAGACTCTTATTTAAGAAATTTTAAAATGATTTACTATCAGACTAATTTCTAATAATAATAATTAAAATAAACATTTTTTAAAAGTATATAATAGTTTTAACTTAAATTTTACTTTTCACCAACTTGATTTCTTCTAGTTTTTGCAAGTTTGGTAAGATTATGATGCTGTATTTTACAGTGGGAAAAACTAAGGATCAAAAAAGTTGAAAAATTTTGAAATTATTAGATTAAAAATTCAAAAGAAAACACAGGATTATTCACAAATTACCAAAATATAGAAACAACCTAAATGCTTATAAATTTGTGAATAGATGAAGAAGGGGCATACATACAATGAGTTATTATTCAGCTATTAGGAAGAATTCAATTCTACCATTTTTCAACAACAGGGATGAATCTTAAGGGCATTATGCTAAGTGAAATAAGTAAGACAAAGGAAAATGCTACATAGTGTTATATATATAAGAAATCTAAAACAAATTAAAAAATATTCAAACAGAGAAAAAGGTGACTGCCATGGAGTTGGGGGTAGTGGTGGTGAATAATTAATGGGAATTTGAAAAGGGTAGTTATAAATTTTCAGCTATAAAATGAGTAAGTTCAATAAAACTTATTAACTATATTGGGTCATGTCATTTTAATTTGCTGAGAATAGACGGATGCTGCGATAGTCCTCCCTACCTTCCCCCCATCCCAAAGCATACCTATGTGAAGTGATGGATCTGTTAATATCTAGATGGGGGAGTCCTTTTATACCATATATGATATATCAAAATTGTCATGATATACACTTAAAATAGTTTACAATTTTGTCCATTATATATCAACAAAGCTGTAATAAAACAAAAAGAATCAGAAGTAAATTTAAAATCTGACTTTATACCTTTTCCTTTGCTCTCTACATCTAAACCAGTCTCCTATATTTTTCTCTGAATTATCCACTCTCACCTCTATCAATAATGTTGAATTCTAGTCTTTTAAAATATTTCTGCCTTCAACCAACTCTCCTGAGCAAGAACTAGTGTGTAAATTGAAATGTCTCTTCCAAAGAAAGCCTGCAAGAGATTAAATTGTTTAGAAATTGGGGAAATATCTGTTCCCTTGCCTACAGATCCTATTCCATTTATCAATTGCAATTGTTTAGATTAAAGTTGAGGGACACATGAAATTCACTGTGAAGTCTGCAAACTGCAGAACATGTGGCATTTATTTCTTCAGTTTGTTTCGGCACAAAACCTTGAAACGTGTCCTTGTTTTCTGAACTGATTTCTAATGGACATTATTGTTTTCATTGTGTGCTTACTATCAAACAATAAAGACAATTTTCATGAAGAAATGTTATGAAAAACATTAAAAATATTAACAATTCTTATAATTAGTAGAAAATAATGCATTGTTCTTTTAAATACAACACTTTTCTGATCTAGATCTAGGTCAGATCTCAACTAAGTATATTTTGCTTACATTTTCTTTAAGTCAATATTGTGTATGTGTAAGTATTGTTACACATAAATTATTTTGTCTGACAGTAAAAACAAACTAGACAATTATATGAAAGCATCATGAGAGAAAATATATTTGTATTTTATCTCTTTTAAGTATCATATATGAGAGTCTCCAAATTTTTTTTCTGCAAATTAAATTGGTTTTCAGACATAATCCCCAAAATAATAATTGGAACATAATTATTATCCTAATTAGAATATAAGCTGGATATAATTTTTTCTTCTGTCTTAGTAAAAATAATTTATCCAAAAAAGTGTTCATCAAAAAACAAAAAGCATAAATAGCAGCATGATTGGAATCTGTTTGATTTTTTTTCTCTATTCAGTGATCAGGAGCACATATTGATTGAATGATTCATATAGCACTAGAATAAAACTAATTCAAGTCCTTTATCCTTTGCACTTGCAAAAGCTATTTGATTTTCAGATTTCTTCACTATAGACACAAAGTTTCACTCCATATAAAGGTATTAACTGGCTTAGGGGTCTAAACAGCACATGTGGATAGGATGATATAACATAAAAATATATTGTCATTATGTTGTAATGTTTAGACTCAACTAGGATATTAATGTATTAAAATACCTTACCCAGAATAACTGGCTGTTAAATAAATTATGGAAATAGTATTGGAACAAAAGTGAAATGGAAGACAAGTGAAATAGAATTGAGAGCACAGTAATAATCCCACATCTATAGAGAGAGTTAATGTATTAGACTGAGACAAGGATAGCCTCTTCACTAAATGATGCTGGGGAAACTGACCAGCTTTATGCAAAAGAATGAAATTTTATCTTTATTGTCCATCATACATATAAATAAAAATTTAAAATAAATTAAAAAAAAGGAAGAACTTCTCCTAAGAAGACAGTAAACAAGCACATGAGAAAATGTTCATTATCATTTATCACCACTGAAATTCAAATCAAGAGCACAATATGATACTACCTCATACCTGTGAGAATGACCCATATCCAAAAGGCCAGAAACAACAAGTGGTGGTGTGGATGTGGAGAAAAGGTAACCCTCCCTGCACTGATGTGGGGATGTAGACTGGTCTAGTCCTATTGAAAAGTAGTATGGAGTTGCCTTAAAACATTAAAAATAGATCTGCCATATGATCCAGTAATTCCACTCCTAGGATATACCCAAGCTATTCAAAATACTATCTCAAAAGGAAACTTGCACTCCCTTGTTTATTGCAGTACCATAAACAATTATCACTGTATGGAAACAACACAAATACTCCAGATAGATGAATGGATCAAGAAGATATAATGTATACACAATGGAATATTACTCACTGATCAAAAGAGATGAAATCATGTCATTTACCATTAATGGTGTCACTAATATGTGCAATATAGAGAAAACAAACTAAGATTCAGACAAAGACAAGCTTAAAACTAACTCTGGAAAGCTGATTATACGACTAAAGCATCCAAATGGGGAAGGGCTTAGGGAGGGTAAAAACAAAGGGGTGGTAGACTACAGTGATTTGGCACACTACGGTGGCAATACCTAATGGGGAATCCTTTTACCTCAATTAATTTATTTATTCAGAATGTATTTATTCAAAACTGCAGAAACAGAACGGTCAAGATATTGTCAAAATTTATGCAGACTTTAGAAAGTTATAGATGCTCTCCAAACAATCAGATTTTGGAGAAAATTTTTTACAAGAAAATTTCTCTGCAAGTAATTCCTGAATCCATATTATCAGCCCAGTAATATAAAAATCATGTAAAATATATATTTCATAAATGCAAATAATTATATTAAACTTAATTACATATGAAAGCACAATAACAATCACTGGCATTAGGCTATTAATACAAGTGAGATGATAATTGTGTGTGTTTATGTACCTATATGTGTGTGTAAAACTATCCAATACTCAAGTATATAATAATCAATATATATCATAATGTTTTGTATAAGTTTTAATTATAACCTCTGAAACCTTTTATAAATTCATTTTCTATTTAAAAATATCTCCAATCATCAAGCTCTCATTAAGTTCCTTAGATTAAGTGGTATTTATTTTTATTTTCTTATTTATTTTAAACCAACTTATGATCCAACTTTTCACTTTTTTATAAACCTTATAAATTATAGCATGGTCAAATATCACTTTTCACTTTGCAGATAAAATGATGATTTTTAAAAAATCCTGTTTTAAAAAGAATTTTATTTTGAAAAGAAACTACATCTGTATAGTAGTTCTTGAAACATTTGTGGAAATTAAAAGGGTGAAATTTACAAAAAGTACATTTGGGTTACATATTACTATTTGCATTTTAAGTTAATTATACATGAAAGTCAACAGTATTTTAAAATATTTTAAATATATTTATTACACTTAAATAGAATTTACTGTGTCAAAGAGTGCATATTTAAGAGTTAAACTGAGTCTAAAGCTAATTTTTTCCAAAATTACAACCTTTATAAGGTTGATAGATATTCTTTGTAAAAGTAAAATAGAACACAAAAAATATAATTAGAAGATACCTTAATTTGAACCTTACGTATATTTGTCTTCAAAACATCTGTCTGAGTTTATAGAACAATTACTATTTTAAATTAAACATAAATGTTTGTAAGAAAAAGTAGGTGCTATAATATAAGTGTCATTGTGTTGAGTGTCTATATGTGTATGTATGAATGTGGCAATGTGCACATATGCATATGTGTGCTAACAATCACTTCATGTGAAAATATGAGGTTGTTTTTTTTTTTCACCAACTACATAGTGTTTTATTGTTTGAGTTCCCCTAAGGTAACTTATTTAATCATCAAAATGATATACTTTTAACTAAGAACACATAATTTAAAAACAAATGACAAAGAAAAATAAGAAAAATTACATCATACCAAATATGCTTATGGATATTTTACTTTATGACAAATAGATGTTAAATGAACTACAGAAAATTATCTTTTGAATTCACAATTATGCTCAAAATCTTCGAAATTACAATCATGGAGAGCTTAAGAAAAAACAATACATAGTCACTTGAAACAGAACAGGGAGTTCTAAGCACAGATAAGTTTATCATTGACAGTGTTGGGGCATCAAATACTAATGTGAAAAGAAATGCAGGTTTTGAACCTGTGTAATGCTCCGAACTGCATTAGGAGTTTTCATTAATTAATTAATTAATTAATGAGAGGTCATCATTAATTAAGGATCCAATAAGGAACAGTTCTCGACTGGTAAAATATAATAGACTTCATTTCTCTCACATATAAAACCCAAAAGTGAATATTTAATGTTGTCAAGTCTGTTTCTTAAAATTATTCAGGATTATCAGGCATCACATTGGCAATAGTTCAACCAAACTAAGTATATGGTTTCCATCAGCACATCTCTAGTCTAAGTCATTTTTGTCTATGTGTTTTGTAAAGATGACAAATTTTCATGTGAAAATATGAGGGGATTTGGGAAGTGTAGCTATAGAAATTTAGGGCATTTAAATTTACAATATGTGTCAATATTTGATATGTTCATACAGCACTATGAAAAAGTGAATCTACTTCTAAAAATTTGACAAGAGGTGATTGCATAGATGTACAAAAATGCAAATGTGTAAACAATAATGTGGCATAGTAATGTGATTATAGTAATAAATCTATGTACTAATTTATATTGTAGGTGTTATTGGTTTATTAATAAAATATCTTTATTTTTCAGACTGTCTCCAATAAAGATGATGTTATGCATAAATTTTTGCAATATAATTTCAAGAAGCAAACAATGTAAAATGTTAAAGAAAACTGGAAATAGATTTTTCGATATCATTTTTCAAATGATAAAAAGTCAAAACCCAAAAGAATTTTAAAATGCATGATATGGCATATTATGCATATATATGTAAAATGTGCATTTATATCTGTAGAACTAAATTGTGTTTACTAGAAATCTGAGCCAATAAGAAGAATGATGAGTAGTTTTAGAGAAAGGACATGAGCTCATAGAAACACTTATCTCAATTTGAATCCCACTTCTACCATCTGTGTGATTTTCAGCAAGTAATTGATTTTCCCTCATTTTCAATTCCATCACTAGAAAAATCAGTCTAGTGAAGACTTCATTTGTGCAACCATGGGCAATAAATATGACAATATTTATGAAGTACTCAATACAATTTTAAGAAGTAAGTGTTCAAAGATGGTAGTTTTATTGTTCTTTTTCCTTGTTATAATAATTGTGTTATTGATATGTACATATATATGTTAAAGGGATATTTGAAGTCATCTAACCCAGTAATTGTTCATATATTCTTTTTACATGCACTGTTAGAATATTTCCTTATTTTCTAAACTTTAAAAAGTTCTGTTATCAGTATTATAATTTTATATGATCGTTGCTATACAAAGTAAAACCAAGTATATATCAACAAAATGGATAACTTTAATCTTTTTGGCATTTATTCAATATTCTTAAGCATCTGACAAATAATATATGAAAATTCACACATTTAAAATATTCCATAGTTTAGAATAAATTCAGATATGTGTAATCTTAAAAAAGATAGGAAGCATATCAGTTTAATGGGAAAGTGTTTAGTCATGGATTTCCTCTGCAAATGAATTAAACAACATATGTATTGAAGATGGAACACTGGAAGATGTGTCATGCAGAGCAATGTTATAATGGCTAATGTTTTGTGTTTTTTCTGAAAAATAATGTTAAATAGTTGGATAATAGCAGAGATGTGCCATGACATATTCAAACTATTCTGTAAAATAGGCCTATTTTTTAAAAGTTATTTTACTCTTTAGTATGAAAAAAAAAATCATTTTAGGGGTGGGGAGAGATTAATGAGCTTGTGAAAATAGGTACCCAGTCACCTTTAAGGAAAGCATTGAAGTGAGGTTGTCTTTGATTTTAGTTTCTTAAATACAAATCTGTTACATTACTTCCTTTTTGGATATAGCTAGAATATAATTAAAATAGATAATTAGAGAAAGTAATTACTGAGTCTTCTTTCAGTCCTTGCACATTCATTAAAGATTATATATAAATCTAAATTAGCCTAAAATGTACAGTATATGACAGCTCAAAAGCTATCTTGAAGTATAAAATTAAGAACAGTCTCATCTTTTCTCATAAATATCTCCATTTAATTTGGAGCCATGAAAAATTACATTAATTTTATAATCAAAATTTTAAATACTGCAGAGAAATAAATGAACAAACAGAAATCTGAATTTCTATTTTGTATTTATTTTACATAGGAAACCAGAGACAATTTTGTTTCCTTTCTCCATCTTACTTGCCTATATTCTCATATCCCAAATGGCGAGGTCATTGTTATCTAACATAAAATATATGCAAACTGATATCTTTTCTTCCTTGACTTATTCAAAATATGAGCTGTGGGTAATTTATTTTTTATTACAACCAAATAATGAAGCAATATGAGTGTTACTGCATTATAGACATAGGATTCACTATGAGTAGACTGAAAATGTTAATTTCATGGGGATTCAATCCAATAATGAATCTTAAGAGTCTCTAGTAGTAGTTACACTCTATAACTTGATTACATGAATTCAGTGAGTTTACTTTAATGATTTTAGTCTTTCTACTTTTCATCCTTTATTCATCATTAATGATAGCTTAGTATCCAACACTTGTCAATAAATAATGTATTTAATTTGAAAGCCATTATTGGTTGTAAAATGAAAGAATTTGAACAAGAAATTAGAAAATTAGAAAAATAAGATCTAGGCTTTTTTAAGTTATAGTTTATTATATTAGCTTAATAGGCCATTGGTAATATAGGTTACATTTCCTTTTTTCCAGAGCATATTGTAGAAACATCAACTAATGTTGATGTTCTTCCAATAGTGATGTGTCCCTTTTCTGAATTATTTCATTGATAATGTATGCAACCTTACTTAGAATGTTTCCGCTGGTCCATTTTATTAGATTATCACTATTTTATTATTATTATTATTATTTTAGATAACATTCTACATTTAGATTATGCACCTTTGGAATAGTATCCTCTGAATTAGAAGAATGATCTCTAAATTTACAGCCATCCCAGTATGGACACCATCTCCTTTATATTCTTGACTTTTCTGGAGAAAAATGTTGTTGTGTTTTTTTTTTTAAAGATTTATTTATTTATGCATACAAGAACTGTGGTACAGGCCAGAGTCATGGGAGGTGAGAGGATTCACCAGACAGAGTGGGGAGCAGAACAGGCAGATTGACCGAAACACACTGCTGAGGGAAGCAGTAGGCGAAGCAGAAGAGGTCTTCTGCGCCATGTGGGTCCCCTCCCTGACCGGTGGCAGGGCTCAAACTTATGCTACAGTAGCTGTGGTTTGCTTCATAGTGTGTTGCTTAACCCACTGCACCACCAGGAAGGCCCTGGAGGAAAATGTAATGGCTTATTTGCAACATTCCATTTGTAATTACAAAGAATATTGCTTGACTTATTTATTATGGACATTTCATGTGTATCTGAAGTTTTCCTTCCACATCAGTTAATATAAAAGATATTTGCCTATGAGTGTGATTATATACACTGGAATATAGAAGCAATTTCCTTACTGATATAAAATTTAAAGATTAGTCTGGTGATTGCAGAATGTTGTGTAGCAGAAGTTTAATTGTAAGCAAAGAATTTCTTTCAAGGCATAATGCATTGACTCACTTTCAGTTTTCCATATATCAATAAAATAGGGCCTCCCTGGAGGCACAAGGGGTTGAGCGCTGCACTGTGGGACATCTGCAGCCACTGCAGCATGAGTTTGATCCCTGGTCAGGGAGGGCACCCACATGGTACAGCAGACCTCTCCTGCCTTGCCCACTGCTCCCCTCAGCAGTGTACTTCAGCCAATCTGCTTGTTCTGCTCCCCACTCTGTCTCTGGTGAATCCTCTCACCACCCCCCTACACCCCCCTGTATGCATCTGACCTGTACCACAGCTTAGGTCATAAATCAATAAAATATTTTTTTTAAATCTTTAAAAAAAATAGTAAAATATAAGCTTTAGAGGACCTAACTCTATTAGGTAGGGCTTACCTCTATTAGGATGGGAACTTGAATTCAGCCTCAAGAAATTAAGAGACAATTCTTTATCAGAAGAGAATGGAGAAGAATCTACCAAAAAAAATCACAGGGATAGGAATTAGGATTAAAAAGAGGAAAACAAAATAAAGATAGACACACAAGTAAAGGCGAGAGTTTAATTATTCACTCAGTCTAGTCATATTTTTAAAGATCATCTCTTGGGGGACTATTCTCAGTGGAACCCTCATATTTCTGAACAACTTGCAAACAAAGGCTTAGACAGATTTTCTTCCAGGCGGTATTTTCAAAGTAGAGTAAAACTTCTGAAATAGAAAGATAGTGTCTTTCTATAGAACAGATAGAAGCTTTGTTTGCTGGCTATAATAATAAAGTTAATACATCCCTCCAGGGCAAAGGTTGGGCAGGTTTAATCAAATCATTTGATAAGAATGGCATTTTCTGAGAATGGCATTTCCTGAGATCGGGGTTCTCAGGAACAGGTAAGGAGCACATGGTTGTGTCCTTCCGGTCAGGCCACGTGAATCACTCTCAAAGGACCAGGGAGGAACGGGAACCAAAGCAACCTTGAGGGACGTGCTGTTTTGCTGTGAGTAAATAAACCCTTTCTCTCAGATACATGGGACCTAAGTTAGCCTGAAAAGGGAGACAAACCTCATCACCTTTGTAGTTCTTAACAGCTACTATGTGTGAAGGTTGTTTGTTTGTTTTTTTCCTTTTTTTTTCTGATGTAGAACATAAATAAACCAAATAGATACTAATTTCCATTCTAATGAAGTTTGCATTCTATGGACTTCCCTGGTGGCATAGTGGTAAATCTCAGCACTATCAAGTTGTCATAGCTGATACCTGAGTTTAATACCTAGCCAGGCAGTTGGCCTATATGGCACAGCAGACTTCTCCTGTCTTACCCGCTGATCCCCTCAGTAGTGTATTTTGGGAGAGCCTCCGGTTTTGCTCCCCACTCTGTCTGGTGATTCATCCCCCCCCCCTTCTGACTTATGCCCCAATTCTGATATGCATAAATAAATGAAATCTTTAAAAATAAAGTTTACATTTTAGGGACATAAAATTAATAATTAGATATATAAATATAATTTTTATGAAATAGAATCTTATTTAAAATTTTAATGGCAAGGGTAAAATTTATATTACCAGCAAAATGTCACATTGACTGAATTCTTGAAGGTCCTGTTTAATAGAGACCACAGGTAAATGTTATAGGAGGGCAGCTTTAAAGTCATATATTAGCACATATTTTGCAGCCAACAAGGAACTCCTTAGTGGCTGATATCTTAAAAATATTAATCACAGTGAAGATAGAGACAAAGTTATTTAATCAGAGAAAGTGTTTAATAACATCTGTAGCATTTATTGTAAAAAAGTATTAATAAAAATATTAGAAAATTAATTGTTATTGCAAAACTGACAGAATCAGGAAACAATAGTAGAGTAGCCTTCAAGATAAAAGGCCCTGAAAATTATTAACTTGGAAATTGAGAACATGAATGAATGAGGAAAAAGGATCAAGAAGGGACTTCACTTGTGTCTTAGGCACTGTGAGTTGGGGTGCTACTAAGACTTCCAAGAGAAATCGCTCCTGAAGCTGTCAGAATTCTGGCCCTAGAATTTATACAAAAATTTGAATATGAGTTAAGATTTAGGATGATCCCTGGAGACTTGATCTCTCAAGTACTGAGAATAGATCAGCTCTCAAAGATGATACAAATCTGAAACAGATGGCCAAGTAAACATTGAGTCACACCACTGCAGAGAGTTGTAGTAAAATTCCTCTAAGAAGAAGCAAAGAAGGAGAAAAAGAATAATCTAAAGTCCTGAGCACTAAGACACAGAAGGGCCTGGGCAAAGCAGGAATGACCAGGTGTATTGAGTGGGAAAAGAAGATTATTATCATTAGAGGAAACGTTGTAGTGCTACAGGTCAGGGAGAGGGGCACCCCATACCTGCCCAATTTAAGTAGGTTCTGCCATCCACTATATTAATACAAACCATACTCTGGTGTGTAGGATTTTCGATGGAAAAGAACTTTAAAACAATTAGTGTGTAACAAAAGAAAAGACAAAGACTGTAGTTTCCAATTCAAGCACCCAAAGTGACCCATTCCCTCATGGGTAAATGTCCAGCCAAACAGGATTGGTCCAGAGCAGGGCCACTGAGGCCCAAAAGCCTGCTATAAGTTTAAAGTATTTTCTGGTGGGGATCCATAGAAAAGGATCAGAGACAGCCAGCATGTCTGGGAGGAAAAGAACAAATCATAATCAAGACAAACTCTGCCATTGTTAAGCTCCTCACTCTTTCTCTCCCACATCTATTTCAACTAGTCCAAAACCAAGAAGCAAGTGACGTTTCTTCACATATCTCTCTGCTTCAGGCCTCCGTGGCCCCCCATACAGGGTAAGCCTGTTTGGCCGTGCATTAACCTAGGAAGGGAGGATAACTTTCGGTTATTATTGTGTCTTCTCTCGCTAATCACACTAATTCTACTCAAGTTATTTCACACTAAGTGTAAGCTTTGTCTTTGTGTGGTGGCTAGCAGGACCCATTTAGAGTGTACAAGTTTGGGGGTACCCCTGAGCCTGCCTGCTAATATGGTAACTGCCTTGACCCTGATCCTTCAGATGTAGAACAGTTGGAGTCTGAATCCACAGAAAGAACAAAATGGTTCACCTTTGTTTCCCTATAGAAGAGGCTGTTTGCAGCCTGTGGCTGTTACCTTTGAAACAGCTGCACCTTAGGGCCAGCAACCAGAGCCAAAACCCAGGAAACTGAATGCTGTCCTTTACCAAAGATTAAACACTTAAATCTCAATATCAAGAGAAAGAGCTCCAGGGTAGGAAAGGTTCCACTCTAAAATCAAAGAGAACAATTTCTTGGTTATGGTCCTGTCTCAACTAGAGTCCTCACCTAGTACTTATCTAGTTCTCAGCCACAGACCTGAGGTTTAGTTGAGGTAAGTGTGAGACTATGCAATGCTTTTTGACTAAGGAGCTGGCCTAAGGTGCTGTGATTTTATCTATGCAGAGTGCAGTGATAAGGTAAAAATATCAGCAAAGTCTTTTAGAAAAGGTTTATTTATTTATGAATACAAGAACTGGGGTACAGACCAGAGGTGGGGGGTGTGAGAGGATTCACCAGAGTGGGGAGCAGAACAGGCAGATCAACTGAAATACACTGCTGAGGGGAGTAGCGGGCTAGGCAGAGGTTTGTTATGTCATATAGGTCACCTCCCCAGCCGATGGCAGGGATGGAACTTGTGCTGCAGTGGCTGTGGTCTGCTTCATATTGTGTTGCTTAACCCACTGCACCATGAAGAAGACCCCTACAAGCATTATTTGGTTGAAGAACTATGTAAGTGAGGGTTGACTAAGAATGGACATGAGAAAACTTCTTATATGACATGATATACAATTTCTGTATCTTGATACCAACGTGGGTTATTCAGCTGTGCACAAATATAAAAAATTCTTCTCACTGTGTCATTTGTAAATTTTAACTCAACTTTTTAAAAAAATGATATATTGTTTTAGGATTACAATCTTTAAAAGTGCGTTAGGGGCCTCCCTGGTGGCGCAGTGGGTTAAGCAACGCACTGTGAAGTAAACCGCAGCCACTGCAGCACGAGTTCGATCCCTGCTGCCGGCCAGGGAGGGG
>JAGFMF010011629.1:7795637-7820303 GCA_019455555.1 Galemys pyrenaicus
TCTGTGGTGAATCCTCTCACCCCCCACACCTCTGGCCTGTACCCCAGTGCTTGTATGCATAAATAAATAAATCTTTAAAAAAAAAATAAAAAAAATAAAAGTGCGTTAGATGAGATAGGTTAATGATAGTAATTCAGCCACTAAAAGTGAAACATAACATTTTCAAGTTAGTCATAAAAGAATGATTATATAAAACATTTCCCTCCCCACAAAATGAAAATGCCTCTTTAATGATAGTCCAGAGCTATATCAGCTAATAGCACCTTATCAGCAATAACAAAAAAATATAATTTGTTCACAATTATTTTGATAATTTATTTTGCTATGTGGAGCTTACTATCTATAAAAAAATTGATTCATTAGACATTTTGCATTACTGTTTGAATAAGCAAATAAGTAAAACATTTGTGAGACCCCATGATTAAATCCAAAATATAAGAACACAGCTTGATTTTTTAATTTTGATAACAATTTCAATATAGTGCAAATCAGTAACTTACTGTAAATATTTCAACTAACAAAAATTTCATTTTTAAATTAAATTTCAATTTTAAATTAAAAAATATTCTTAAATCTTTAAATTTTGAAGAAAGCTTTTGTATATATACTTAGCAATAAGTTTCAAAATGTTTGATTGAGACACAATAATTTAAGACAGCCTTATAAGGAAATGCATTTATTATTATTATTGCTAAATTGATTTTTTTTGACCTATAAAGTGTATGCACTTTTTCATTATGACAACCTACCTTTCGATGTAATTTATATGCACACACTTACTAAAAAGTACACATTCCACATTAATCACTTAGTCAATAGTCTAGATAGTGCCCCCTTCTGTTCCAGTGATCTCCCTTCTCTCACCTCAGCATTTCTACATTTTCCCTATTTTTCAGTTTCAGTTAGTTTGCATGAAGATTAAAAGGGGAAACATGGTGAATATTCCGGGGGGGGGGAATAATTTTATATTTGCAAAACAATATTAATGCACTTTATTAAAATACAGGACTCTAATTTTGCATTCTCATGGTAAAATTTAGAAGGAAACATGTTCCCAAATTCTCAAAAAAATTCCAAAAAAGTGTGCTTACTTCATTAATTATTTCCCTTAAACAAACAACCGTTATTTTATTCATACATAGAAGTGAGGTTATCCATTGTCTAACTGCTGTGGTGAAAGAATGTTTGGTTCTCTTTTGAATTCTACCATCAGTAGGTGCCCTTCTATGTCTCTATATAATTTTTAGCAGATTTTCAATACAGAATTCATCACACTGTATTTGACTTCGATTTTCACTTGTAATTTTTCCCATTAAATCAGAAATTTCTTAAATCCAGGGGCCATGCCTTATTCATTTCTGTGTCATTATTACCTAATTTAGAATCTGTGATTGGCTTTTTTAAATTAAGGAATTGTTTTTAATAATTTCTTAATTAGCAAGTATCCCTTTCCTACCCATCCAAATTCTTTTTTTTTTTTTTACTTGACTAGATCACTGCAGTTTTAATTTGATTTGGTTTTATAAGTGTTCTAGTTTATTACAAATAATCTGTGCTGGGGGCCAGGTTTTAAATGACTCAGTTTTGTACAACTCACTTGAAACAGTTGTTTCCTCCTGACTTTGTGAGGTAAATAGAGAAAATGGGCATCTTACTGTAGTGTAGGTTGATGGAAGTAAGAAAACACACTTGTCAATCTTGTGTAAATTTAGAATAGGAATGGATTTTGTAGGGTTATTTCACTGAATTGAAGTTTGAGGGCACAAAGTAACTAGGCGGAACATAAAAGATTTATGAAGGAACAATAGATGAATAAAGTCAAACTTCTACTTGATATTTATGTCTGGCATTGTGTGATTATTACACCTTTTCTCTATTTCTTCTGCTTCCAACACATCACATACTACCACATGTAGACTTATTTTCCTTTGTTCTATTTTCAGTTTTTCCAGTGAAGCCCAATCTGAACTCTAGCTACTACACATGCTTTAATAAAGTAAATAGTATAAATAATATGACTTCTCACAAGAGTCGTTAAGGTATGTGTGTTTCCATACCACATTTTCAAAGCTAGTCTTCTGTTTCTTCCAGGGCTTTCCTGAAGCAGTGTTTTTCAGATCTGGCTGCTTATCCTATAACCTGAGGAGATTTAAAATTCACTGATATCCATACATCAGCATATTTTCTAAAGAACTCCTGGTTATTCAAATGCAGAGTTACAGTGAAATTGACTGAAATCGACAGAAAGCTGCCAGAAATTGACAGAAACAGTCGATTCACCTAGTGGACATTTCCCGTATAACTCAAGACATCTGCAAAACCAGACAAGTAAAGGTTGCCTTAGAATGTTTTCCATGTGAACCTGGGTAAGTGCATCGCTGTCCACTGGAGAAAAAGAATAAATGTCAATTTTGAAGACAATAATTTTAGGAACATGCCTATGAAAATGCAGAGTTTATTTCTTATGTTTTTAAAAGTCTATTTTTAAAACACAAATTTTGTAGTTTCCTCCTTTTCAGTGTCTTCTTCCACCAATACAGTAAAGAAGCTACAGGCTACAAGAATTTGTGGAATTCTTTGAAAGAAGATGTGACCTACAGGAAAAGCGTTACTCAGTGTTGAAGTGTTCTTTTCAAAATGCAGTATGTGTGATGGTCATGGCACCTATTCTTATGCAGCAATAAATAGTGGGATAAAAAAACAAATGTTTCCGTTGTATAATAATCACAGTAATACATTTCACAAACTAACAAAATAAAATTTTATATCTGAATAATGTTGACTTGGAAAATAATTTATATATTTAAATGTCCTAAAAAGAAATTAATTTGATAAAGTTCCAAAAAAAAAAAAAAACAGAAAATGACAAGGAAAAGTATTAAGAAAACTGAATGTGACATAAAAAAAATCAAATACATATTTTTTCTCTTATGTTAAGAGAAAACAATTACCAAAGTTAAGATTTTGTTTTCCCCAGAACTAAGGTGGTTTGGCACCTCAGTCTAGCCTAGATTGCTAAAATCTTTACATCTTTGTATTTTAGGAAATGTCTATGTCATAGCAGAAAGAAATAATGTATAGAATTTTTTCCTGAAAATTATGTAAACTAAGGTAAAGTAGGTTTACATTTTTGTATATGCTTTGAGTGTTATAGGTTTGAACCTCTACAAATACATACATTTCTTTAAAATACCTATCCAAATTTGAAAGTTTTGTTTATTTAAGAATTACCCCCTTAGGGCCTCTCTGGTGGCGCAGCAGGTTGAGCACAGCTCTGTGAAGCATCCAAGGCAGGGCAACGCAAGTTCAATCCCTGGCCAGGAAGGGGACCCACATGGCCTGAAGACCTTTCCTGCTTCTCTGCTGCTCCCCTCCACAGTGTATTTTGGTGGATCTGCCTGTTCTATTCCACACTTTGTCTCTGGTGAATCCTCTCACCTCCCATGACTCTGGCCTGTGGCACAGTTCTTGTGGGCATAAATATAAGATTTATTATAAGATTTTTATTTACTTTGCATAGAACACCTGAGGTGTCAGCCAGAGGTGCAGAGGGGCAGGGAATTCACCAGAGACATACTGGGGAGCAAAACTGGAGAGGTCTGCTGTGCTATGTAGGTCAGCACCCTTGCAGGGGGTCAAACTCAGGCAGTTGCCAATGGGCCATAAATGGTAGGGCTGAAATTTAACCCCTACGCCACCAGGGAGGCCCAAATACACACACTTTCACATTCTGTCCAACATCAGTACCCCTGTAGGAAGAATACATAAGCACTAACTTGAAGGGATACATGTACTATGTTTATTCCAGCAAAACTTAAAATAGAAATAGCCTAACTGCCTAAGGACAGAAGAGTGGATCAGAAACATGTGGTATGTATATACCTACACAAGGGAATGCTACCCACGAATGGGACCTTTTTTTGCTATCTAAGATGACTTCATTTGTGCTGGTTTATAGTGTGATTTATGATTCTTGTACTTTATGCAAAAAATGTTTATTTTTCGCTCCTACAACTCATTCAGCCCTTGGGATTGATTTCATTCTGTATGAAGCAACCCTGGATTCCAGAAAATGTTAGGATTTAAAAATACTTCTGATCTTTAATTCTTATGTAGAGACCGCATGCTTACTTCAGATGATATTGACATTTAAGACAGATTCTCTTCATCTGCTAGCTGTTTCAGGAAACCTATTCTCCTGACTTGGCATTTCCCTGAGGAGAGTCTTTCCCTGAAGTAGCACACCTGGCTCCTTTCCCACTTCTCATTCTTTACTCGCCACAGGTGGTGGTCATATGACTTGGGGAAAAAAATAATAACAACAGCAACCCAAACTGAACATATCTGGCCTTTCATTTAGTCTTTAAGTTTTATGTGACTGAAGGACCTCCTTGGTGACCTAAAGGGTAAGTCAGGCTTAACGCCTCTATGGCCTGAGTTCGATCCCAGGACAGGATGATAATTCACATATTCCTGTCTTGCCCACTGTTCCTCTTAGCAGTTTATTTCAGTAAACTGCCTATTCTGCTCTCCACTAAGTCTCTAATGAATCCTCTCATCCTACACCTCACTGGCCTAAACCCCAGTTCTATGCAAAAATTATAAGAGTTTTATATGACTAAATAAAGGATTCATTTTTATTTATCTTCTATTCAAAAATAGTCTTATCAGAACAAGCTCTTTTTCCTTTGTGTGGTGTAGGGTCCGTGAAAGGTGTCCCACCATTGGTGTCCCGCCCTGCACACCTGCCTAATGGCCGGCCCCTTGAATAGGGTGTGGGTATGTGCAACTGGGCACACCTGGGCTGGGACACTGGCTGTATAAGAGTGGCGTCATGAGGATGCCAGCAGGAGAGAGGGAGAAAGGCAGAAGAAGCAGCAGTAGCAGCAGAGACAAGAGATAGGCTAAAGAGCCCAGAGTGAAGATGTGCCAGGGTTAGGCCTGCCAGCCTCCTGGGCCCCTCACCCCCCTGCCTACTGTGTACTTGGCCACTAATGATGTAAAGAGCAATGAAACCCTAAAAAAGCCACCGAGGGCTCCAGGACTGCTCCTTGACCTGTCTGCTTGGATCATTGAGAACCTGCTCCATGCTTTGCTGGCTCCATGCCTTGCTGGATATGTGCTAGGGTGGAGATGGGAATAGGGAAGGTCCATCCAAAGAAGAGGGAGAGGCAACTCTGAGTTTCTTAAAAGGTAAGAAATCTGTACATGTGTGGAACAAAATATCAAGCCGTTTTTATAGAAACTTAAAACAATTTTCCAGTGAATTATGTGCACTTAATCTGACATATCATCTCCATTTGCTGGTCCTTGTGTTGAATTCTCAATTTGTTTTGAAGTGTGGAGATGAAAGAATAGTTTTGTTTTGTTTTTAATGATTTTTAAGTCCTGCACATTTTGGTGCATAAGCAGCCATCATGAATAAAGATAATTTGATATAGGGGTTACTGTGGTACATACAGAGATTGAGGACCCTTGTCCAACACAGGAGTTGGTTCTAAATGTGAACCACATGGTTTTGAGCTTAGTTGTTTATGGTTGATTTCTACTGATTGTTTTGGTTTGTTTGTTTGTTTAATGACTGCTTGTCTGGTTTTAATTGCTGAGCAAGCAACAGCTGGCTGATTGAACCTCTACTTCTTGGGCAGGAATCTGTGAATCTGATTTTGACCTGATAAAATATCTAATGAAATAGGGATTTGATCAAAAGAAGGGGGAATCTGCTGCATCTAGAATTCCATCTCTGTGGCCTTGGTTGGTCAGTCAGGAGTCAGAAAAGGTCATTATCCAATGGGACTTCTTGCTGCACTGGTAAATACTGCCAGAGAAGTAGCCCTAAGTCTACTTCATTTCTATGTCATTTTAGACTGTTTTCAGGACTGCAGGAAGTAACTATGAATATGCTGAATTTCTGGATTCATGTGTTTTTTTTTTTTAAGATTTATTTATTTAGGCACACAAGAGCTGGGGTACAGGCCAGAGTCGCGGGAGGTGAGAGGATTCACCAGACAGAGTGGGGAGCAGAACAGGCAGACTGACTGAAACACAGCCTAGGGCAGCAGCGGGCGAGGCAGGAGAGGTCTGCTAGCCATGTGGGACCCCTCCCTGACTGGGGGCAGGGATCGAACTCGTGCTGTAGTGGCTGCGGTTTGCTTCATAGCGCATTGCTTAACCCACTGCGCCACCAGGGAGGCCCCGATGTGCCTTTTTTAATAGACAAAAACAAAGTTTCAGCAACCATATTGTCTAGTTCACTAATCACAAAAACCCCAAGTCCAGCGTTAGGTAGCAGACATCAAAACTCCTCTTCGCCCTCAGAAAGAAAAGGTAGTTCATTTTATTAAAAGGATAAGAACAAATTAGCGATGGTTGCCAGCTAGAACATGTGACATGTTTTGGCTGAAATAAACAATTTATTGAAGTTATTGCAAGTCAAAGAAAAGGGAAAAATTAAGAAATGTCAATAGTAATTTGGAAATCAATTCTGTTCTACAATCCAAGAAAGAATTGGAGTAATTTAAATTAAAAATGTCATTATTAATAACAGAATAGAAGGAATAAAAATTTTTAAATTAAGAAGTATGAGATCATAGTTGGAGAGTCTGTGGATGCAGGAGGTTTCATACTGTTGAATGTGTAAACTGATAAAATTAGCAACTTGGATTTATATGTTAGGTTAAACAGTTATATTTATCTTATGATAAAGTAATTTCATTATTAACTGTACTCAATCACATATTTTCTATTTGTGCATCTAAAAAATACAATCTTCAATTGCTCTAAGATATACTAGAACCAGCCTAGACACTAATCCAGTTGCTAGTAGGTAAACACATGGAAAAATCACACAGATAACTTTTACACAGCAATACTGAAGGGATCATCTCAATGAATATTAGTAATAATTGTTGCATTTATGCAGTATGGTTATGGTAAACTCCAAATTCAAAGTTGGGGTGGCTTCTGTGATAGAAAAGGGGAGAAACACACAGTTAGGAGTTAGAAGTTATTGGCATTAACTAATCCTCACCATTGGCAATGTGTTTGTATATGTTCATCCTTCCAGTAAAATATTTTTCCAGGAAATAAATTAATAACAAATTCCTATACCTGAATCAATGAAGTTATTGTGTAATAAAACAGGAATTGTTATCAATTCTGATTTTTGCATTTGAGTTCCAAAGTATTAGGTAGTGGAGCAAAGCACATAGATTAAAAAAAAAAAAAAAGGAAGGAAAGAGTTCCAATTGGAAAAACAGAATTTTAATGATTAAATTATGCATGAACAGCATTACAGATGAAGAGAAAAATATTTGATTTAAACATAATGGGCAACATATATCACAATTTCTGTGTGTTGATATTTCCCTATATGTGTCCACACCTATTAAACCAGAGTCAATACAATAACCTCTCCCCATTTTACCTGAGGAAACTTAGGAATGGAAAATCCACATAACTAGGAACTGTTAGAGTGTGTACACTTAAGTAACACAATGTCACAAAACAACTGCTGGAGTGTGTTGTAACATAAAAAATCTTAGTCAAAAAAGATAAAGTAGAAAGAAAGGATACTGTTATTCAGCAAATTGCACTGACCTTTCCATAAAGAGACAACTGAGAAGTAGACGGAGGTGTTAGAATCTAATTTCTTGGCCAAGTCATCCTAAAAATGTTTAGCAAATAGAAGAAATGAGAAAGATAAGTGCATCCCCTTTAACTTCAGGTAGATACTGTCATAGATGCACATACCCTCAGTGTTGCAAAAATCCAAGAAATCAAAAGCGACCAGTGCTTTAGGAGAGGTCGCCTATAAATGCATTGACACTCCTTCGATTAGTTCAGCTTCCAGGAAATTTAAGGGGTCAGTTAAGGAAAATGCAGAGACTCACTTTTCAATGTTGTTCAATTTATGAATTTCTCAGATTTTCTTCTGCTCTTGATATCATCATGGTTCACGAAAATATGATTTTAGTTCTCTAAACTTATGAAACTTATTTTATGGTTTAATATATGATCTTTCCTGGAAAATGTTCTGTGTGCACATAATGAATATGTT
Source organism: Galemys pyrenaicus (assembly GCA_019455555.1). Classification (NCBI taxonomy): domain Eukaryota; kingdom Metazoa; phylum Chordata; class Mammalia; order Eulipotyphla; family Talpidae; genus Galemys; species Galemys pyrenaicus. The sequence goes on from JAGFMF010011629.1 coordinate 7,803,697, forward strand.
AAAGTTAGTGGGGTTTCTTAGGGTTAAGGATTTCCATATTAAAAGAAAAAGAAAGCTAAAATACCTAATTTTAAGAGCTGGGGGTCTAGGGAGTGCATTGTTATTCAATAAAACTCATACCAATATAGAGCAAGGGCCAGGAGTACAGGGCTGGACAGGAAAGGAAGTAGGTTTTAGATTTGCTTCCTACTTCTCCCACTAAAGAATAATCTCCATGGTTCTACGTCCATTAACTTTAAGAAACTGAAAGTATGGTCACTACTACTTGAAGAACTTGTATTATAATCACATGCAACACTGTAGTTTCTAAATGAATACTTATAACATTTTTCCTTGAGTAACAATATTTAACTATTGGATCCAACAATTCCACTTCTTGGTACATACCCAAAATGCTGAAATCAGATACAACCACCTTCATATCAACATTATCCATAATACCAAAAAGTGGAAGTAATCTGGTATCCATCAACAGATAGAGATAAACAAAAATGTATATACATACATACCTATATATGTGCATACAATGGGGTATTATTCAGTCTTTGAAGGATATTCTAACATATGCTACAACAGGGATGAAACTTGAAGACATGATGCTAAGTGAACTAAGCCAGTCACAACACGGGTCCTCTTCTAGGTGTTCCTCACACTTTATTCCAATTCATGGAAACAAATGGGATTACCAGAAGCTGAGGAGTGGGAAATGGAGAGGTTTTTTGTTGTTGCTGTTGTTATTCTTTTTTTAAACGGGGCACATAGTTTCCACCTGGAAAGATGAAGCAAGCTCTGGAGATGGATGAGGTCACACAAAAATATAAGTGTGCTTTATGCCACTGAGTTGGACTCTGAAATATTGATAAAAGGAATCACATATAATGTATATTTCTACAAAGATTAATTAAAAATTCTTATTGTATGAAGTAGTAAGTGATTGATTTTATAGCACATCAATATTATGAAGGCTCATCAATGAATGACTACTCTGAAATAATGTATTTGAAACTTGTAAATGTCTATAAATTAATCTTGTATAGTGGCTTTATGTAACACTTTGACTAAAGTCTTTAAATGGCTAAGGCTTTGTGAGATCAGATTTCATTGTTTTTTAGTTTGTTTATTAATCACAATGACTGAGTAAGAGAAAGCATTAGCATATAACTTCTTTATTTTTAAAAGTAAATAACCAGCACATTAAAATAATTCTACAAAATTTATATGATTGGCATCTAAGCAGAAAAGTAATAAACTCTGCAGTTTTCTTCATGTTTTATCCCTCCAACTAATTTTACTCCAAAACACGTATATTTCTGGCCAGAATTAGATTTCTACAATAAAGAAATCGATAATTCTGACATAATTTTGAGTAGAATTTTTCAAAACAAATCACAGGTTAGTCAAGTACTAAAAGCTTAGCATAATGTTAAGAACTTACCAAATCAATGATAAATAAGAGCAGTAAATGAGATTTGGTTTTGTTTCTCCTGGCTCATGAGAGCTTTCAAATAAACAGTGGAGATATTTGACAATGTATTAAAGGTGGCAGACTCCAAAGCCACATTATAATTTTATAAGCACTAGTTTTGTGTCTGTAGGTATTTGTGTGATGAGGTATGTGGTGTGGTGTCCAGGGAAGTAATTGGGGGTTATACAATGAAATAATCAGGAAAGTACTTATTTGAGGAATTGTCATCTGGGTCCATGACCAAGGGACAGTCCCATGGTATGATTCACCATTGTCAGGCAATAGGTCAGTATGGTGCCAGATTTTTCTCTAGGATCTGAGAAGAGAAGCTGAGGAGTCTCAGAGCCCTCAGTGGCTTTTTCAGGCTTTTATCACTCTTTACTTCAGAGGCGACCAGGTACCTGGCAGGCGGGAAGGGTGGGGGTGGGGTGTGTGTGTGTGTGTGTGTGTGTGGGTGTGTGGTGTGGGGGCAGGCAGGAGGCTGACAGGCCTCCTAGCCCCCTGTGAATCTCATTTTCTGGGCTCTCTGGTCTCTGCTTCTACATCACTTTCTTCTCTTTTCTCTCTCTCTCTGCTTCTCTCTCTCTTGCTGGCGTGCTCATGACACCGTCCTTATACACTGCGTGTCAGTCCAGGTGCACCCTACTTGAGGCATGCGTGCAGGACCTCAAGTGTCTATCATCAACACCAATGGCGGGAAGGCGGAAAAGCCTAATCATTTTTCACTGACCCAACAGGGATATTTAAGGGGTCAAGCATGGAGGTGGTTTGAGCTGAAGTCATTTGTTGTGAAACACTGGAATGGTTCTTACATTGATTTGTTTGTCTATGGTTGGTGAAAAATAGACTCTGGGCAGAAGGTTGCAAGGTAGGGCTGTTGTCATAATCAGCAGATGGTTTCTTTGTTTTTTTTTTTTTTTATAGTTACTAAATGGCTAAGTCAGGCTGTTTAATTTTCACCTAGATATCTCAACAATTAGAAATGGTATGAAGTCTGTTTCACTCAAAACACATTTCACAATATGTGGGTGTCTCCAAAATTTATTCCAAAATTATCTTCAATTCTTCAACTCTGTCAAATAGCATAAACAAGATGGAAAGTGACAGTAAACTGGATCTTTTCATTTATTTCACTACATAAATGAGTTGAATTGGGATATGATTAAAAATAATTGGCAAGCCTTTCATCATCTGGACAATTTTTACCTAAAAATTATATCTATCTGAATGACATGCAGATAAAAGCAGAAGAGTTCCATCTTTTTAAAGATAGAGAGTTTCTTCATATAAATAAAATTGAATTATTACCTTCATATCTTTCTGGGTTTCCATGTTGCTTAAAGATAGGAAGTTAGATCAAAAAGTGAGGTAGAAGTTTGTATCTAGAAAATGACATTTCACTGCAATAGTCATCATTATTGTAAAGTCCAATCAATGATAAATGTCAAAATTATAACTGAATACACTGTGTTCTGTATAAGATTTGAAATACACATAAATCTACTTTGAAATGATTAAAAAAGACAAGAAAAATTGTGATTTTTTTTCTCAAAGGAATATTCCTTAAAGATAAATGTCAAAGGTCTGAACTAAAGTGTCAGATTTAAAGAGTACAGTGAACAGTGGGATATTTTCATGTATTTTGCTTTTTTCAACCAGTTCCACTGCCTCAGATAGTGTATGTTAAAATTGTAGTAGGAGACGCATTCATAGGAACATGGATGGAACTGGAAGGGATTATGCTCAGTGAAGTAAGTCAGAAGGCGAAAGAAAAATACCAGATGGTTTCTCCCCTAGGAGGGATATAAGGGAACCAAATAAAGATCAAGGAAAGGAATAAGAACAATAATAATAATAGTAATAACGAAAAAGAAACAAAAACCAAAAATGAAAAGACAAGGGCAAATTGGGGACACTTGGTGGGGAGGGAAGAAGGGAAGGGTTGAGGGCAGATGGGAAGATGGGGGACTGAGGTGATGGTGCACTGGTGAGATGGTGATGGGGAATGCATGGGGATTACAATTGATGTCAAATATATGTAAATTTAAAAAAATACAAAAAAAAATTGTAGTAGGTCTAGGAACAAGATGATATTTCAAGTGAGAATGCCTGAATTCCAGATAAGTAAAATAAAATGAAATTGAATGTTAAGCAGAGACAAAGTGTTTAGGAACTTATGTATGTCAAAAACTTTTAATATATTATCATTTAATATTCACATTGATATTCTAAGTAGTTATTCTACATTTCAAATTAAGAACAGCAGAAGACCAAAAGAGGACAAGTAACTTACAAATAGTATATAACTTAAACTAACACCAAGTCTTATTTATTCATGGGTTCTCTTCATCCCTTCCTCCCAGATAAATGAGGTAAATAATGTTGTACAGGGTGTATTTGATGAAATATCATTTGACTGTCACATTGAATTCACCTGGGAAGAAGGGAGGAGAAAAATGTGTGAGAGACTAAGATTTTAGAATATTGGTCAATGTTCTGTGGATTCTGCTGAATTTTTAGTCTTGGATAAATTATGACTGAGCAGGCACTAATGTTTGGAAGTTCGATTGAGGTTATAAAGGTTCATATGGGGCAACACTGGTTAAGCAGAAAGGTGTAATTCCTCTGAGAACTTGTGTAACTAGGAGCCTGGACTCATACATTTAATGAAGAAATAGAAATTGTAGAAATGTGTTAGGAAAAGTACAAAGGTGACATTGGAGCTGTGAAGTTACATAAGCAAAGGCATCGTTCCATGGACCTGTCATCTGTAGGAGAGATTGCCCTTCCTGCTCAGGCGCCCTGCCGTACACGAGCTGTGAGCACATTCTGAACATTCTGCTGGAGAGGGTTTGAAGAAACCTCATTGCTCAGTCCTTACTGGGTCAATAAAGACACAGAGTAGTTACAAAATGTGATGTAAGCTATTGATATAAATCTTACAAAAATCAGATATTTTAAATGTAATGTTTCTGAAGAAATGGAGCAGAACGAAGGTTACAATAATAAATCAAGACGTGGCAGACACAGATGTGGGGTTCTAATGCCCCTTCAAGGGAATATGGCTGTCAGCTCTGGTGAGCGATCAGTAGATAGTTCCACATACCAGGGGCGTCAGGACCTTGACTGCACTGTGAGCAGTCACCTTTCCAGAAGCTACATCCTTCTCTAGCAGCCTGGATTCAATGACTACCAGCAAGAAGTCCAAAGAACTGGCAGCTTCACTTCAGAGTAGACTCTCACCCCAGAGCTTCTTGTGGGCTCAGACTTTGTCAGGCCTGTAAATGCAGTTTGATTTCTTCCCCTGCCACATCCTGAGTCCTCCACTCCCTTTCATATTTATTGATCCTTAGTATAAATATTCTGTATTCCAGACTCCCTCGTGAAATCTCCTTTTGGATAGTCGAAGTTGCAAAATAATGCAGCTAGTAGATTAAAGAATGTGTTTCCTAAAAGGAAAAGTGAGGAAAGACTTGACAAATTAGTCCACAAGTTTTCTTCAGGTAGAGAAATGCTGACACCAGAGAGACCAGAAGTCAACCTTGAATCCATCATTTGTTTAATGTGAACTTAGTCCACTGAGACCCAGTTTCTCCTTTGGACCAGTAATTAGGTAATTAAAGTACATATGCTGCCTGCCCCGACCATCTTGAAGCATTAGATTTTCTCTATTCTTTGCTCCAGTAACCTTGTTACCTGCACTAGAGTGTTCCCTCAACTGGATGAAAAGGATGATCAATGACTGAGATGAATTGTACACAACATATGACTTAAGAAATCAATTGATGAATAGCACTTGACACACAGGTCACCCCCATTTCCCCTTGGCATTGCCCTGTAACAAATTCACCTCCCCTAAAATGTCATACCCAAGAAGATACAGATTTATTTTATTTAATAATGTCACTTCATAGACATTATATTACCTCCATGCTCAAGGTTTATTTGCTCAAAAAGCCTCTAAAATAATTTAGAGAAAAATATTCATGTAAAGTTAGTGGAATATTTTCAATGAATGATGAAAATGACACTAAGTTTCCTCTTTAAGATCATGGACTCTAGTATATTGGAACTTATGTTAGATGCTTTCAGACTTTAGAGCACAAAAATGAAAAAAAGCAGAAAACTTCTATTACTTTCTTTTTGAAGTCTTTAGTTAGAGGTGCAGTGTTTTTGCAAATGAGCCTAACTGAGCGAGTAGCAACAACTAACCTCAAACTGAGCTCCAATACTGAAGTCAAAATATTGCAAATGCATTTCCAAGTGGGCTAACCCAAGAACTCACCAAAAGAAATTAAAACCTCCATTATCTGGAAAAAACCAACAACCCTCTTCATCCCACCATGCATGAAGTACCCTATAACTAGTCAATAAACTTCAGCCAAATCCAACTTTTGCCCCAAACCTATCTTTCAACCAATAAAATTTAACCCCTTTGTTCTCATCCCTAATCTACTGAATCTTTATAGCCTCAATCCCTTTCTTAGCCAGAGAGATGGATTTGAGTTTATCTCTCATCTCTTTGCTAATCAATTTGCAGTAAAACTTTCTTTTCTCAAACCCTGGTGTCATGGTACTGACTTCTATGCATGTTGGGTAGTGAGCTCATTTCTTGAAAACAATATGTTCTTTCCAAATCCAATCCTCTCAGTCCTTTATTTCTGAATGATAAATATCCTTCCAATGTCCCATTTGTCAGGGCTCATATTTTCCTTTCATCTCTATAGCCTTACTACCAGCTAAATTACATTAACTTAACTAAAGTTAGCTTAATATTGTCTTTCTTCATGCAATTCACATTGATTTTTGCCCCAGAAATGGTTAGTCATTTTCATGTATATATTTTTCATTTTCTCTCCATTTCATATTTAAGAAGTTTTGATAAAGCAATTTAAAAAATTAATTTAAAGATAAAAATGATAAATAAAATTCATTCTTTATAAACTTTAAAATGTATTTATACAATAAGAAGATAAATAATGTGTAGTGTATAAGTGAACAGCCTTAAAAAATGGAGAACATAGATTTATTATGAAACTGTTGGATTCTGTTCCTAGCTCTGCTGCAGCTTGACTTTGGCAAGATGTAAAATATAGTCAACTTTTCACTTACTTCATGCATATGAACTAAATTAAATGATTCCCCTCCCACCCATATGGTGGACTTTCTGCACAGATGCAGTTAGTATCACATGCTGTGCAAAATCCCAGCTGTAAACTGAAATCGGTGCTTTCATTTATTGTCTATTGTTTTTAGTTTTTTGAAAATAAGCTTAAGAAGCAAATGAAAAACAGAAAGCAGAATCAGAGTATTGACTCAGTCCAAAATTTAGTGGTGAAAGGTATGAAAAACTAAAAACAAAAAAGGAAAAATGGAATGCATTAAATGAAAATAATGTTGAAAATAAGGAAACATTATTTGCAATCTTCTTAAAGTTCATGTTCATCAAAGTTATGTCCTCAAAAAGAAAGATTCAGAAGCCCCAAATGTTCTTCAAAGTTCTATTAAAGACAATGTGTTTTGAGAGAAATTCCTTATGTTCTGTTTTCTTCCGAGAAGTAAAATACTGTGAAAACAGAATCAGGAATTACTATCTCAAATACATATCAATTAAAAAGCAGTTAAGGTCATGGACAATTCTCAGCTTTAATTTTCATCCTAAAAGAGGTGGTTCCAAGATAAAATTATCTCTTTATGGTAACGCAAGTCTTTAGCTTTTCTTCTGAGGAACTTCTGTTCAGAATACTTTTTGGTTCCAGATTCCTGAAGTAGAAAGCTAGTTTTACAATTATTCAGACCAAAAGTCAGTTTGAAAATCTGGAAGGATTCAGCCTATATTTTGTATATCTAAAATAGAGAAAGATAGATGTGCTAGAATATGCATATTTTCTAAGATGATGCATATAAAAATTATGTCATGAAGGATCATTTTAAGATCTATTTTTCTGTAGCCAGGTAATTAGTGCTATCACTGGCACGATCTTTCCATTTCTGTCTCTCTCTCTATGTCTAGCCCTATCTCTAGCAATTTTATATCTCTTAGTTGAAGCCATTTATATGAGACGCTCAAATTAATTCATAGCAGCAAACAATCTAGGCTGAAAAGCACTTGGAAACTTTATTATCTCAATATATTTTATCAGAATACAACAGTGCAACTTTGTTCAAAATAACATGATTTCAAGCAGTTTGCATTCTTTCTAGCTTCTTAGCTCAAAAAATTATTTTGCATGCAAGATCTGGAGTCTAGGCCAGAGGCACAGGGATTGAGAAGATTCATCAGAGACAGAATGAGGAACAGAACAGGCAAATCCACAGAAATACACTTCAACAGAGCAGGGGGTGAGACAAGAGAGGTCTGCTACACCATGTGGGTCAGCTCCCTGGTCAGGTATAGAACTCAGGTCATTGATGTGAAAGCACTGAGACTAACCCTAAGGCAAGCAAGGAGGTCCCATATATGTACTTCTCTTTAACCAAAGTTCTCTTTAGTTAAAATTTTCTTTAATTGAAATGATGTGATGTGATTTACATGCAATTTCTCTTGGAGTGCAGGGAAACTCTTTTTAGGTAGACTTAGCCATTGAAAATATATTTTAAGTTAGCAAAGGAATAGTTCATATCACTATATGGCACTAAGCGTACATAAACTATCATCATAAGATGTAAATATTCCTGTTATCGATTCTGTGTAGCAAACTATCTCAAGAGTTAGTGGCTTAAAACATTAATTATCTACTTTAATCATGGATCTGTAATTGCAGTAGAATTGAGATGGTACAGCTCACTTTATGTAAAAGAATGTCATCTGGTGTAGGTAAATTGGAACTAGAGGATCAATTTCCAGGATAAACCTTATGCCTGTGAGCTGAATCAGTTTCAGTCATGGATCTCACCTCCTTTCTTAACAGGTACCTCCTTGAAGTTACTGGCATTCTTCCTAGGATGTAACAAAGTTAAAAGAGACCTAATAGAGATGGGGAGCAAAGGGTCCCAATGAGCCACAGTGTAGCATGGGTGTTTACGTGGTGGGTGTGATGTGGTAACATACATCTGAACAGGTATGAATTTACACCCTTAAATCATACAGTGTTTTAAACAAATGTTAACTCAATAAAAAAAAAAAAAAGATACAGCTAAAAAAACCCAGGAATGACCATTTGTCACTTGTTTAAGTCTTGAAGCTATAAACTCTCACAGCATTCTTTCTGGCATCAGAGTGCAAAGGAAATCATGTTCCAATCTGGGTTCTTCTAGGATAGCAAATAATCAAACAAGACAGGTAAGAAAAGAAAAGGTGAAAAATAAGTTTAAGAACAACATGTATATATCAAGAATTGATATATATATATATGGAAGAAACCCAGTAGAAATGAATAAGAGTCTGTGTATCTTCAGATACCATCTTAAATAACATAAAAGAGTTTGGTGGGAAAAGGGGAAGGTCAGTTCAGGAGATTGCCAAGGAATAAACAAAGATATGAAGATTAAGTCCTGCATTAAAAAGAGGCAAGGAGAGCTTCCCTGGTGGCGCAGCGGGTTGAGGGCAATGCTGTGAAGCATCTGAAGCACAGCAGCACTTGTTCTATCCCCAGCCAGGGAGGGGACCCACGTGGCACAGCAGACCTCTCCTGCTTCACCTGTTGCTCCCCGCAGCAGAGTATCTCAGTGCACCTACCTGTTCTGCCCCCTACTCTGTCTCTGGTGAATCCTCTCACCTCCCGTGCCTCTGGCCTGTACCCCAGCTCTTGTATGCATAAATAAATAAATCTAAAAAAATTAAAAGGAAAACATTCTTTAAAAAAAAAAAAAAGAGGCAAGGAGATTAGGTCTTCCTTGCATCTTGAGAGAGCTGCCCTTTCAGACAGAAGATTTTATATGTGTTCTTTTCAAAAGCAACCACTACCCAGTCTTCAGAATCCCTCCCATATTTGGTGGTGACAGATTTTTGCTCCCCTATACTGATATCCATATTCACAGAGAAGAAGCATCAACTCCACTTCTGGATGGAAAAGTGTCAGCAAATTTGTGGTTAAGTTTTAATTTAATTAAAATTAAGTTTTAATTTTCCACATATCTGAACAAGTACATAGTTAGGTTATGTAGAAAACCACTGAGCCAAATTTGAAATATAGTCTAATTTTAGAGCTCTATTTCTCAAATTGCATTCTAGTTAGTACAGTCCAATTTTATATGGGCATATCATTTTTAAAGTGTCTCTAAAATATACAGCATATTTGTAAATAATTGACTCTGGATAAATTTAAGATTTTGGACACCCTACAGATACACTTTATTTTTGAAGCATACAGTTTATCTTCTCTGTGTACCCCTCACTATTTTGTTAATACAGGAATTCAATTACAGTAGTCAATATAGTTATGACATAATAGTGATCTATTAAATTCTGTTTAATTACTCAGTATTTTAATAAATACTGGTTTATTACACTTAACATTCTAATAATTACAAATATAATTACTATTTACTAATATTAGAATCTATAACTATTATAATTATCATTACTTTACATCATTCTTGATTTTCACATCCTTAATGTGTCCTTCTTAGTTTAAAATAACAGAAGAATTTCCAATTAAATATATACTTATTGTGTAGTTCTCACCCAACAAAATTCAAAGTGAACCACATCAGTATTTCTGACAAAGTATGTTTCCTTGTTTATAAAATTAAATGTAACAGCCTTGCAACTTGATGTCTGAATATCAAAAACAGTGATATTCAATACTCAGGAACATTTTGATAACAGACAACAACAAGCGGTACCCATGGACCCCAAACTGTTAAAGGGAAAAACCCATGTTATGCCCATTCTAAGGGTTCATGCCCACCCATATACATAAAAGCAAAGGATACAATGTTGTCGTTTTTTTTTTTTTTTTAACTAGTGAGAGGTTCAAAGAGAATGAAAGAGGAAAGAGGAGAATGAGAGAAAAGGATTTCAAAATACAAAATACAACTCCTGTTCAAACTATGAAATTAACCATCTTGTTGACAACTGTTCTGACAGGAAGGGCCCAAAATATAGCAGTCAAGGCCCAAATTAGAGCTGCCAGGTGTACTAATCCAGTGTCTCCCAGCTGGAAATACAAGAAAGAAGCTGTACAGGGTATAAAGTTTTGGGAGGGAAGGCAAGAACCGATGTTCAAAATATACCACCCAAGCTGAATCCACCACAAGGTTAAGATGGCAGCTGCCATTGTACTCACGAGAATGGGATTATGCCTCCTGCCAAAGCAATACAGAAAGTGAGTGGGGGCTTGAACATGTTCCATTGTTTAAGTTCAACCTTGCTGCTCACCTCTGCCCTGATTCCCATCACTCCCCCTCCTCCTTCCCATTCGGGAAACCAGTCTCACAGGATACCAGGCCTTGTATCTCTTGCCAGATACAAATATGGGTGGAGTTCATTCAGGAATCTGGAGGCAGAGTTCAGAGTGTCGTTCATCGGCGTGTGTTCACCATGTCAGCCCACCTGCCCGGATCCTGGTCATCATGCTGCATTCGCTAACAATTTTAGTCCCAAATAAGACCAAAGAAAACACATCACTGAAGTATGAAACTTTAGCAATGTATTGTAAGCTCCCGAAGTTGACTTTCTTTCTTGTAATGAGGATGCCTGAGTTAAGCTTTGATTGTAGAGTCATCCACTTTAAAGGGGCAACCACCTTTAAAGATGGCTACCTCACATGCATTGCCATTTATAGTACTGTATGAAAAGTCAGACTACCTCCCCCAATGAAGCCCTGTTTTGACTGATATTTACTTTATGACTTAGATCACTTGGCACTGTTATCCTTTTTCGTTTTCCTTTTCTTATCTCTCTTCCTTCACTTAAAATTACTACTCATATAATAATCTCAGCTATAAAGAGTAAGCAAGGGAAATCTAAACCGTCACACTCAGCACCAGTAAAAGCAGAACTGCAGACTTAGCTGCTATCTCTCCTCTGAAACTCTCTGTGGTCCAAGGGCACTGTGTAATTTACAGGTCTGGAATGTAGTAACTAATTTTTCAGTTTCCTGATAGCATTTTTTTTTTTTTTTGGAAAAGCATCTTGTAATCCTATTAAGAACCTAAGGGTTGTAATGTTGACTTAAAAAGGGAAAATGTCTATGGGAAGCTTACTTGGATCTAAGTGAGTGCCTTGGGTGTTTCTATCCATTAGCATTATTTACAATAGGCTGAGATCAAAACAGAACAAGGATTGCAGAAGTGCTCTTCAGTAGAGATAAGGGCCCTCTTTTAGTTGAAAGTTATAGAAGGCATCAAATCCACTTTTTTGCCGACTAATTTGATTTTCCACTCTACAGAGGATACATTCAACAATGCAACTTTACCCCACTCTCCCTCAGAAGGCACTTAGAAAGCTCTGTGACTTATTTCCACACACTCATACATTCTCATTTGGTATATCCTCTACGTACTTTATTTGCCTGGACAGCGATAAACCAAAGTGACAGCAACTTCAGCTGAGCCTGACTTGTCATGCTTGGCTGTCTTTGAACCATGATTAGGCTTTGTAGTCTATCTCTCAAACTGACAGAGCTGTCAAAAGCAAATATTCCATATGCAGGAAAAATCCCGATACTTTGAAAAACGAGAACTTCAAGGGTCAGATTTAATAATCAAAAGGCAAATATTTTCTTGAATGTAAAATACTATCTATGATATATGTTTTCCAGTACATACAAATATATATATATATGTGCAAATTATAGATGTGAATCTTAAATGATGAAGTAATACTCAATATTAGCAATTAAAACCATACTTTACAAATTATTAAACACACACACCAAATACTGATGAGTATTTTTTAAAGATTTATTTATTCATACAAAAACTGGGGTAAAGGTCAGAGACGGGGGTTGAGAGGATTTACCAGAGACAGAGCAGGGAACAGAACAGGCAGATAGATCGAAATACACTGCTGAGGGGTGTAGTGGGCAAGGCAGGAGAGGTCTGCTGTGCCATGTGGGTCCCCTCCCTGGCTGGGGAACGAACTCGTGCTGTGGTGGCTACAGATGCTTCATAGTGTGGTGCTCAACCTGCTGCGCCACCAGGGAGGCCCAAATCTTTGTTATATTAACAATTATATAAGGAAATCTCTTTTGTTGATTACAAATACTGCCCTAAAAATTCAGTGTTCATTTTTTAAAAAAAATACGAAGCAGGTATCTGGCTAAGGTGATGAGTGCTATGGTTATGCTTCTGAGATGTGAAAATGCTGAATATAATATGGGAAGTATCTATGATATGTTATATGTTTTACAGACACATATCCATAAAAAGGGAAGAAGCACTGAACAGGTGTCATTTTTCTCATATCCCGTTACATGCAGTCACCTTGGATTACCAGTCCCATTAAGTCATGAACTGGACTTACTGACTATGGCACAGCTGGGAAAAAGCAATTTATATAGAGAGATGGACTGAAGCATAGGGAAGATACATGTGAAAAGAAACATGTCAGACATTTGGAATAAATACTAGGTAGACACATATGGGTGAAAGATACATGGAGAGGTTGTTCCTGGCATTTGGCAGAGACAGTGGCAGCTGTTACACTGATTTCATGTTGTATTATGAGCTATATTTGGATTTTGAGTTTCTCCTGTCCCAGCACTCGGCGACCTTCCTAATCCCTTTCTTGTGGGTCCAAACCAGAAGATACCTTAGACTTGAGGCCAGCTTTCAGAGCTCAGAAACCCTGCTTTGGGCAGGGTCTGTTTGACTGAGGATTTGTCCACAAATGGACAGGTAATTTTTGACGTTATATTGTGAAACTATTATGTTAGCTCATTGATTCTCTGTCTCCCTCTTTGAACATCAGTTCTCTTAAAAATGCTATTACTAAAACTCTGTTTCCTTTGCTTTTATGCACAAAATGGCTGGAGTCCTTTTAAAGCATGCATTCTTAGTAGTTTGGGGTCCTTGAGGTACTCCTTGATCACATGCTAATATATGAAAACACTTATAAACATATAATTTACAATATATGTGATTTGTATTATATACATAGGTGCCTAGCAGCAAATGTAGAAATGGTGTGGAAGCTGTGTGTCACATATAAGGTTACCTAGTTTGCTTGGGAAATTTTGGTGTGTACTTTTGTATTAATTTAATTACTAGCACCCCCTATTTTCTCAGTTATTTAATCATTTGTATGAAAAAATTGGGGTACTATAGGGAAGCAAAAATATGCTTTGTCTTTATGTGGTGGATCACAAGTTTGAGGTTACTAGGACACCCCACAACCTGCCTGCTAACAATTAAATCTTTTAGAGTTTACTCTCATAGCAGCCCATAAATCAATATGTGCATTTTATCAGTAGAAGTACTGAAATATTCAGGAAGCCGATAAATGCATGGAAAAATGCTCACTTTCACTATCAATAAGGTAGATGCAGATTAAAAAACGTAATGGGAGATATCATCTATGGCCATGAAAAATGGTACATTCTTTTATTTTTTAAATCAGATGCTGGAGAAGTTGCAAAGAAAGAGAACCCTTATTATGTTGTTGTTGGGACCATCAAATGGTGTAAACATTTTGGGAAACAACCTTAATTTACCAAAAGAAGCTAAAAAAATTGAAATATTGTATGACTCAGCAATTCCACTTCTGGGCATTTGTACAAAGAAAGTGAGATTATCAACTCACAAAACAATGCCTGGAACATTGGAGCCACCTAAAAGCTCATCAACTAAAGACTGGATCAGGATTGTATGTGGAATATTATTTGACCAGAATGAAAGATGAACTGTTGCCATTTACAGCAAAATGGAAGGAGTTCAAGGGAATTGTGTTGAGTAAAGCAAGTCAGAACGGCAAAGACAAATATCGACCAATTATATAACAAATTATCAGGCAGCGTAAAATACTAACAAAAACTAGCAGTGATTCATAAAGTCAGGTCCCTGTGGTTGAGAAGGTCGGAGAGAAAGTAAAAGAGGTGTAAGGGGGATACTGTTAGGGAAAGAAGGACTGGGATCCTACAGCAAAGACAAAAAATTTCAATAGATATAATAATAAGAAAATTTAAATATGTATTCAGGGTTTCCACATGCATGTCTCAGAAAGATTACTGGCTTACATCACAAAATTAATCCTGGAATTAAGTGTTCTTAACAGAAAAAAATAGATATTGCTCCTATATGTATGTCTACCTCTGCACACAATTATTCTTAAGACTAAATCAAGATCCAATGATAAAAAGAAAGAAGAGTATTGAACTAGAGATCTTGGGTCTATAATCTGGAACTGTTTTTTGTACATTGGTACATTTGTATTATATGTCATATCCCTCTCTATATTTCTATATTCTCATCTATAAAATGGATATATTAATATCTGAGCTAGCTATTTACTTATTTTTCAGAGGTAACAGATAAGGATCTCTGAAACTGTATAAAAATGATTTGAAAAGAATTATGTTTTATAATATAAGGCATTGTTACTTTAAAAATTGCTAATGAGTATGTTTAGGATATTATTAAATACATGAAGCAGGTTTTATATGGCAAGATAGGATTGTGGTAAGCTAATTAAGATTTTAAAACTACACTATACTATATAAAATGAAAACATAATATCAAGTTGGAGTTTATCCCTGGAACTTGAAATTTGACTAGTTATTTCAAAAATAAACAACAGTAAAAACCAGTGAATGAATTTTTAATCATGGAGAATTATAGTTAATCTTTATCTTTTACATTCTTCTGTTTAAGCTAAATGCTACAGATCTGAAATTGGTCCAACAGAAAATAAAGTGAATTATTCACCTATGGGATTCTGAAAGGAGGTCAGTGTCTCCCTTAGCAAATTTCAGATTATGCTGGGAAAAGACCATGTTAAATTGTCTAAGGAGAAAGCATTTTGAGTTGTCACCTCAGCTACTTTACCCATAACAGAGATACCCAGCTGGTTGCTTATAGATATGTTTGGACATTGTAGGAAGCAATAGCCTTGTCATTATTTGGATGGGTTAGACCTGAAAATCGATGGCTCAATTTATACTCCTGTTAAAATCTACTCTGGAGTTTGGGCCCATAGGAAACTCAGTTTGGGCCACTTTTTCAGTGTCTAATTATGACTTATGGTCAGTACTGGTTATAACCTCTGCTCACGGCATTCAAAGTGGGAGGTCGGTGTGATGTCACTCATTATGATGGTCATTAGAAATGCATGATGAGAAAATGTGAGCATTGTATCTGAGTTGCTGCAGATTCCCTTTTGCTCTTCTACACAAAGAAAAGTCCACAATCTTGTCTGAAGCTTTAGTTACCAACTTAAAGATCTCAGGGATATAAGACAAGGCAAGTTAGAGGAAGAAAGAGGAAATTCAGTTAGGGCTTTCCTGGGGAAGACATAGGTACTTCTGCCTTCTGCACTGAAAAGAGAAAATGGGATTAGGTCTTCCTGGAATTTACCCTTCCAGGGAGCTTAGAAACATCAAAAGCAATCTCCACCCAGCCTTCAGAGCCCCTTTTTTGAAATAAACCTCTTGTCCAAGACATATTGTGAGGTGGTAGATTTTGCTGACCTACAAAAGTAATTTTTTCCCTAGAAATATAGAAACATTTCTCAAACTAAAAGAGCACAGTAAGTTCTAAGTAGAAAAGTAATCTCTACTTTCAGACCCTCAAGCATAAAAAAGTACATTAAACTACGTGTGTGTGCGAGCACACACACACACACACACACTAATTATGGTAATAATGCATTTTATTTTTTAAAGACTATTTATGTATTCAAGAACTGTGGTATAGGCCAAAGGTACCATGGGATGAGAGGATTCACCAGAGACATAGTGGGGAACAGAATAAGTGGATTGACTGAAATACACTGTTGAGGGGAGAAGTAGATGGGACAGGAGAGGTCTGCTGTGCCATGTGGGACAACTCCCTGGTCAGGGATCAAACTCAAGCTGCAGTGGCTGGTGATACTATAACAGGGTGGTCCCAGGAAAAGGGGAAGTTCCCAAAATCCTGGTTCTGCCCTAAGTGGGTGGAGCTAAGGATAAGATTTCTGCAGAGAAGAGAGAAGAGAAGAAGGGAAGATGGAGAACAGCAAGGAGACCTGGATGGGGCACGTGGAGCAGAGGGACATGTGAAG
>JAGFMF010011629.1:7834797-7916577 GCA_019455555.1 Galemys pyrenaicus
CCCGCTCTGTCTGTGGTGAATCCTCTCACCCGCCCCCCACACCTCTGGCCTGTACCCCAGTGCTTGTATGCATAAATAAATAAATCTTTAAAAAAAAATCAAATTTAAAAATTCTAAAATACCCCTTTCTCTACTCTGTAACAGTACCAACCATTACGACTGGCTTCTATAACACCTGCTAGTTTTGACCTGAATAAAATTATCTTATTTTACTCATTTTATTTTTCAGCACTCATATAATACTTCACCTTGTGCACTTTATGATAGAAGTTACATACTAATGAGAATGAAGTGATTGTATTTCCATTTGTTCTTTGTCATTGTCAAAAACAAATATGGATTTAGTAATGAGAGTCTATATGAAAGGATTCTCACAAGGTTGAAGAGAACTTTTGCCGTGTGGGGAAAAGTAGGAGTGCAACAGAGAGAACATGCTGATTGTAAGGTGTTTGAGTATCTCAAGGATTAGGCAAAAAAGTTTTTTTTCTTTTGTAGAGAAGATTGAGCCAAGCTAAAAGGAACTGCATGTGGGGAGTTGGGATGAAAAGGGGTAGCGTGATCAGAAGAAAACTCAGAATGTTTTACTCTGAGGCAGGCCTATTTTCAGGAAAGGCTGTTAATAGGAAAAGTTGCTCACTGACCAAAGTTGAGGACCTACAGAAGGAAAATCAAAGTTGTTGTGTTTTTTTTTTTTAAAGATTTATTTATTTATGCATATAAGAGCTTGGATATAGGCCAGAGTCGCGGGAGTTGAGAGGATTTACAGGAAAGAGAGGGGAACAGATCAGGCAGATCAGATAGACTGAAATACACTGCTGAGGGGAGCTGCAGGCCAGGCAGGAGAGGTCTGCTGTGCCATG
Organism: Galemys pyrenaicus; assembly: GCA_019455555.1. NCBI lineage: Eukaryota > Metazoa > Chordata > Mammalia > Eulipotyphla > Talpidae > Galemys > Galemys pyrenaicus. Next base: position 7,835,658 of record JAGFMF010011629.1, read on the forward strand.
TGGGTCCCCATCCTGGCCAAGCATCAAACTCATGCTGGAGTGCTGCAGATGCTTCACAGTGTGGCGCTCAACCCACTGCACCACCAAGGAGGCCCCAAAGTTGTTTTGTTTTTAATAACACATTTTTTTCATTGATTGGTGGGGATAAACAGTGAAATGACTAATTTAGGAAGTCAAGAGTGAGAATTTAGAAGGCTTGGGGCATACGTTTGGTTTTGTGATAGAAAAACAAAAGGAATAACCAAGAATATGGGTAAAGGACATGTTTTATTAGAGGCCTTTTATTGAGACATAAAAAGGTGGGGAACTTAGTGACCTTCACTGTTTTCCAGGATTACACATCTAAGATAAAATACAATATTGGCAACATGAGATGAGTATGATAGATAGTTATCATAGATTTCAAAACATCTTGAAATTTTTAAGCATTATTATGTAAAATCAGTCTCCTACTGGGCTACATGTGAAACATTTAGAGTTTCTTTGAGTTAGAAAAAGTTCAATCATAATCTGAATCTAGTTATTGCGTTTATTATTTATCCTAAATGATATATATATACATATACATACAAAAATATCAATACAATAAAAATGGTCCCTATGCCTAGAAATTAATACTTATTATTCAAAAACTTTAAAACTGTAAGACTTCTACCTCTAAAATTAGTGGTGGTTTTATGGATTGCATATGAGTTTTGTCAACATAAAATAGAATATTCATACTCTAAGTATTTTCTAAGATAAAATAAGTCACATGGGCTTTTTACTTCCTTACTCAGTGTTTCAAATAACTAGATGATAATTCCAAAGTTAAATCTAAATCTTAGAATATTTTATACTTTTATAGTATATAAATTATATTATATAATTATTCTTTAGCAAAAGACCCAAAATTTCAAGCTGCAGATTGAGTGTGATACGTATTCCAATGCTGATTCTGAAGTTTATAGCAATAATTTTGTCACTATGGTAAACAGTAACTAATTTCTACTTGATTTCCTACATCTGTAATTTATTATACCAATTCCTATAAATAAGAATAGGCATGTAAATAAGAAAAGTCAGTTCACTGCATAGAAATTAAAATTCCTTTAAAACTATGCAACAAAAGCAAGAATGGATATTTTTCTAAGATTTATTTATTTATGCATACAAGAGCTAGGGTACAGGCCAAAAGTATGGGGAGGAAGGGACCGATGGGAGGATTCAGCAGAGACAGGATGGGCAGAATGGGAAGAGCAGAATGGGCAGATTTATTGAAATACATGACTGAAGGGAACAACAGGCAAGACAGGAGAGGTCTGCTGTGCTAAGTGTGGCACCTCCCTGGACAGAAGCGGGGATGAAACTTGTGTTACAGTGGCTATGATTTGCTTCAGAGTGTGGTGCTTAACTCATTGTGCCACCAGAGAGGCCCCAAGAATGAATATTCTTTTAAAAAAAGTATTGCTGTTACAATGGATAACAACCTCCTATGTTGTTGTTGTTGTTGTTGTTGTGTGTGTATACTACATTAAATTCACCATTAAATGTCAAATTCCATCCTTTGGCATACAATTGGCCCCTTTAACCCATTTATAACCACCTTTTCTGCCTTCCCTTCTGATTTAATATTCTATTATACAAATTTGGTGTAATTTTCTAAAAGTTCACCTTTAATTTAGTTAATTTGTTTTGTGTTATGTACACACATGAGTGTAATCATAGTGTTTGTCTTTCTCCATCTGACTTACTTTGTTCACTATAATAACAATAACCTCTAGGTTTATCCATGTTGTTGCAAAAGACAGATTTTATTCTTTATAGGGGAATACTATTTTGTAAATGCACCACATCTCCTTATCCAATCAGCTGGTGATGGACATTAGTGAAATGAGCTTAGAATATATAAGGGAAAACAACTTTGAATTAATAAATTCCCTTATGAAAGAATTCTTAATATGGATTATCAAAACATTATATCTAAAGATGCAAATTTGCTGAGTTTATCAAGCAAAGGTACTACAATTCTAAATCTGCTCATCCACTGAACTCTCCCCCTTGGTCTGTCCAAATACCACAAAAACCACTTTACACTTAATTAATTTTTCCCCGGAACAAAATCTAAAGGCATCCCACTCACACATGTTTTTTCAAATTCCCTGAAATGCATTTTCCACTAGCATAAAACAAGGTTGCAGATACATGCAGTTTCAAAAACAAATGATTTTCGTGTCACATCCCTAGATGTTCCTCCACTAGCTTAACAATAACTGGGTCATTATTATCTGAGATCTGAAAATGAATGTTCATAAATGACTGAGTTTTTAAAAGCCTTAAGAACATGAACTTTTAAATGTCACTTTTACTTACTAAATTCACCTTTTGTTCTGCTGTGTAATTTTAATACATCTTCATATGTACTTGCATGATCCCTTCCTGTAGCATTATCTCTAGAGAGTAGTGGGTTTTTCATTACTGAGCCTGTGAAAAAAAATCTAAAGGAATCTTTGAGATTATTAATTGTGTCAGGGGCACAGTGACTCAATGCTGGGGGGTTTTAGTCCTGATGAACCTCCTTGATAATTTGATCCTACTGTTTAATAAGAGTGTCACGGAGCAATGGGGTGAAGCTATAATCATTTAATAGCAATTAAAAGAAAATTTTCGTGGCTTATTTCTTCCTTGGATGTTGTTTCTGTCAGGGAGATTTCACTACTAGAGTACAACACATCTTTTTTGGCAACAATGATATGAGTCTGTTAAAAAGTAAATTGGGCAATAACATCCAGAGAAAATGGAACAATTCAAGAGCTGTGTGCAATTATCTGAGGGCCCTAAGGAGAATGAAACAGAGCATCTGCTGCTAAGGAAAGAATCAGCAGTTGATGCCTTCATGCAATGAAAAATCAACCCAGTCATAGGGGCAAACATGCCAATATAGTATCCACCCTGTAACCTCAGTTCACCCTGTTTTTAATCCTGGATAAAAGCCCTAGAGTCCAAGAGACAAAAATCTCTGATAAAATTGTATGAGACAAAGCAGCAAACTTGTGATCTTGAATCTTAATATCTGTTTTTCAGTCTGAATTTTGTTTTCTTTTTTCCTTCCTACTTGGTCTACTAAAGGGAGTCTGAAAACATTAAAAGAAAAAAATTAAAAACAGAATTAGTTTCCTCAACATCTTTTTTTTTAAATTTAATACCTGTATAAGCAACATCTGCCCGTCAGTTGTCTTCTATAGAAAATTTATTAATAAATTCTGTGGGTTGGAACAATAAAAGAATAAAAACAACACCCTCATATGCTAAGACTAAGACTTTGCATATAATCCGTTGCATTATTAACTAATTCTGGTAGTTCATGAGGTCAACTGCAAGAGCTTAAGGCATGTATCTATATAGAGTAGATTTCTTCCTCTAGAAAGATGGCATTTTAATCTGTATAATATTTCAACTTACTGTCACTTTTCAGATTCGTATACAGAGATTCAAAGTGAGTGAGTGAGCCTCTTAGAATTGCAACAACTAAAAGTACCCACCATGTAGAATTGTTGTATGCTTTAGAAATGATTTAGAATGGTTTTTGGCACACAGAATCTACTATAGATGCATTTGCTATTATGACCTCTGTTTTTGAGAGATTGAAAAATCTGTTTTCTTTATAAAACTGAGACTACCAGCTACTATTCTAGCATCAGCTACATTTTTAGAAGAACTGACTCTCTCTCAGTCAGGGAACTCTGGATTTTGTGGAATGGTGCTGACCGGAAAGGCAGTGCTCACAGAATGTTGTCATTCTGTGTGTCCCAGCGGAAAACTGGGGGACCTGGGTTTAAGTCCTCGTTCTGGAGCTTAAGAATGTGGGACAAGGCCTAAAAGCAGACATACAGAGAGAAAAATTGAAAAGGGTCTTTACAAGGGGAATAATGAGAGAGAGAGAGAGACAGAGAGAGAGAGAGAGAGAGAGAGAGAGAAATTATTTGGCCAACACATCCTATCAGTAATGCTGTCTGAGCTGAGTGCATGCCCTGGGTGCAAGTCAAAAGCTGAACATCAAGAGCAGAACCCACATGTGCTCATTTTTATCCCAAGCAGGGCAGCTCAGTTCCACCCTTAGTTCCTAGCAGCCTCAGATTCAGGAAGTCAAATTCCATGGCATTCTGATTGTTGAAGTCTGCAGTTCCTGAGATCTCTTCAATGTAGAGATGGAAGAAGTAGAGTCTTTAAAAAATCTGGGTTCATGAACATAGAGTTCATGTTCTATGCTTGAGAGCAAAATTGATGAGGCAGGCAAAGATTCAGGCCAGAGTGGTCAGGCAAGGAGAGGAGACACCTTGATGGGAGGGTTGCCCCCCAGAAGACCTTGATGCAGTGACAGCATTCCTTACAGGTGGACACAGAAGCTGGTTCCAGGAAGTGAATCCAAGTTTACAAATTCCTAAGTTTAAAATGTTGGAATAGAGACAACCAAACCCATACTAAATTTGATTTTAATAACAACCACCTAATTTGGCTTAATCAAAATTCTAAGGAAAAAAATGAGTTTATGATTTTATTAATTCACCTGTGAGAGAAAGAAGCCAATGAGTTCTCTAAAATACACAACACATTTATAAGCTTTAAAAGTAAATTACAAAATTGCACATCACCCCCAAAGTCACTTCCGGTTTTACTCTTTTAAAAAGTGAATTATACCACTAGAACTATAGAAGTCTCGGGTCTAAACTCCAGGCACTCTAGAAACAGTCTTAATACTCACAGTGTCAGGGACTGAAAATACCAGCCCTAACAGGGACCAATCAACAACTAATTCAAGCAGAGGACTGGGAGGGTTTAGTGAATGGGAACTAAAGAGTGTTTGCTCTTTTAAAGTGGTTAATTGCTAGACAGATTGAGCTCCTTTATTCCAGGAAGGAATCTGCCCCTGCCATTCTAGGTCCAGATTGCTGATAACTTTTAAAGACCTAGAATATGATTTCTCTACATTCAAAAATAATCAACTAATTCTATTTTGTAGTAACACTACTTCAAACACAATAGTTCATGTTTGATAATCTTCCACATTTTTTTTCCCTAATAAGTAGGCACTTTAAATCAGAGACCATCCTCTGGACCAAAAGAAAATAAATGGGTAAATTTCAGCAGCACCGGGAGCAGTGGTGGGACATTGTAAATGCTAATTTGATATTGTATTATTTACCTATTTTTGCTTTTGTTTCCCTTCTTTTGGAGGGAGATACATCCCAAAAGACATCCCTGATGCCATTGTCATGGAGACTTTTGCCTGTGTTTCCTTCTATGTATTTTATGGCTTCATGTCTCATACTTCAGTCTTTAGTTTATCATGTCTTTTTTGTGTATGTGGTGTGATCATGTTCTAACTTCATTCTTTTGTGGAGGACAGGTCATTTCCCCAAACCCATTTGTTGAAGAGACTTTCCCTTCTCCATTGTTTACTCTTGATTCCTTGTGTAGATTAAATGTGGGGTTATCTGACTGATGGATTGGGGTTACCAGAGGGGGAGGGGCAGGGTGGTGAGCAAACAATACACAGTGATGGAGGATAACGGTTTCGTGGGTGGTGGGTGTGGAGTGGGGACATACCTCTGAAGAGGTGTGAACATTTACTTCTGAATCATGTATGGTATTATATGCCAATGTTATGTCCAAAAAATAAATAATTAAAAATAACTGTTTTGAACAAAATGGAAGGAGTTTGAATATTTATGTGCAAAAAAGCAAGTCAGAATAAAAAAGTTGGATATTGGGCCTCCCTGGTGGTGCAGTGGGTTAAGTAATGCACTGTGAAGCAAACCACAGCCACTATGGTATGAGCTGGATCTGATTCCTAGCCAGGGAGGGGACCCACATCGAGCAGCAGACCTTTCCTGCAGTGCCCGCTGCTCCCCTCAGCAGTGTGTTTCAGTCCATCTGCCTGTTCGGCTCCCCACTCTGTCTCTGGTTAATCCTCACACCACCCCCGCATCTCTGGCCTGTACCCCAGTTCTTGTATGCATAAATAAATCTTTAAAAATAAAAAAAGGGATATTATAGAATAGACAATTTAACAATGTAAAACACTTTTGAAAATTATTGGACTTCAATGAACAAGAGACATGAGATAGTGATGGGGGGAGTTTCAGTTATAAAAGGCAGGTATGATAGTGCATAAAAATTAAAGCAGGTTTCAAGGTAGAAAACTTTCACTGAAAAGTTTATAACTGCCTCATACTTTTCCCCAGTTTTTAGCAGAGGGATAGTTTATGCCCTAGAATTCAAGAGAACTTTTTTACTAGCCTAATTTGACAATATTACCCATGAATTTTTCTGGAAACTAAATAATGAATGAGTGGATGAATGAATAAATAAAATATTTCATCAATAACTCAATAAATGCTACTTAAGATCTGGGATAACAGTGTTGCTCCCAAGGGAGATTTAGCTGGATGTGAAGAAAACCTTAGCTTTCCACAATCTTTATCGCTGCCAAACGAACCACTCTGAATTAAACATTATATATGCAAACTATTTTGTGATAATAACATTTCAAGAAAGTATTACATGTTAGTTTAAATGTGAAAAGATTTTTACAAGCTATTTGAGACTAGTCTAGATTATATGTAAGTGAAGAATGTTAGAAATCTTGCCATTTTTGCCATTACATTTAACATAATTGACAGTCTCCTTGGTCTCAGAGAAAAGCAAAGCACAAATATCTGGAGAGAGACAGTAGGCATCATATATACTTGGATGTCAATTTGTTGGAATAATTGGTTAAAATGTAATTATTGCATTGCTTCTACAAATAACTTATTTCTTAAAAAAAAAACTAATGACTAAAATATATTAGCCATGTCCACTGGCTGAGAATGTTCTAGAAAACAAAATTATAGTTTATTTCTGTGCAACTGAAGGAAAAATATAAATTTCCCAAAAGCTTAAAGGCAGTGCGTTTGTTATGCAGAAAAATTTCAGCACATATTGCTGGACTTTACTTCCAAGTAGACTTGATTCCTAATTGTCTTTCTCCACAAAACAGTGTTAGTAGGGAAGACTAGGATATAAATTAAGTTACCATCTGTATTTTGTAGCTTGCAAGTGCACATGTATTGGAACAGAAAAGATGTAACAACTTATCAACCAGATAAAATTAGTCTTTCCCCCTACATTGAATAGTATTAGTTTAGCTCTAATCAAAATCTTCTTCCAAAACAGTTAAGACCCAACTTATCTATATAAAATCCCTCTACTAATAAAACTTAATGGTCATAGGAATATGTAGAGCTCAGTCTTGGGGCCAGAGGTAACTGCCTGAAACCCAGTCATTGTGTACAGTGATCATTTGACTTTGGAAAAGTCACTGCCCCACTCTAGACTTTACTTATACAATGAGAGTGACAACAGCATCCTCCAGAGTTGCTGTACCTGTACCTGTAGCTGGATTTTAAGGTTGACTTGTGTCTCCCCTAGGGTTTTATTGTACCTTGTTATATTTGTTATACTGATGGGGTAGAATCAGCAAAATTTGATTTTCAAGAGTCTGTATGTGATAGATGAAAGAGCACTTCAGAGACAGGAGTGGGAGAAAGTAAATGTCTATCCACCACCTAGTCTAAACTGCAGGTGGTACACCTTAATTAATTTCCACAGATGTGGCAGAAACCCTGATTTGAGAGCTCACCTCTTTCTTGATAAAATATCATTCTTTGGGACTCTGTAGACTCATGAGTGTTCCTCAAGCATACAACAGAATGGAGATTGTGCTGTTGAATGGATAAAACCAGAGACAGTTTGGACAATGGTTGGCTTATTGCCCAAAGAAGATGTCAAGGAAGAGATGGAAGATTCCCAATGAAAATGGTGCTAGGCTAGTCAGCAAGACCAGACTTCTAACAAGACTACATATAAGGTTACCACTGGGCGTGCTAAGAATATGAGTTTTGATATTGCTCTTTTAATCTGAGCAATTTAGGCCATGTCTCTAATGACTTAGCTCAATTCTAAAGTAGCATACTAATTATTGACAAGTAAAAATGATCCTCAAAGCAAAGAGTTCTCATTTTAAAATAATATTTTAAAGCTTAGAAGAGGATATTTAAGTTCCTGATAATGGTGTTTTCCTTTGATACAATCTATTCCCGTGCATAAACCTAGATGAAGTGTCTATTGCCAATTGCTAGTTTGAAAGGATGTTTTTAAGGAATCATAAAATAGATGACATGTAGCAATGAAGTCATTTGGTGTTTCTTTGTTGCCAAGAAGTCTTGATTATATACTTTGCCCTCTAATTGACTTTCAGTAACCATTAGCTTTCAATGCAAGCATATTTTCCCTTAAAAACACCAACCATGACAGGAGTAAGATTCCTTCATAAAGACCCATTGCTCTCTCTTTCTTTAAATATGTCACAGATGAAAGTTAGAAGCTCAGATAATGAATGAAATGTTGGCTTAAAAACATACTTATTATTGTAAAATTAGCAATAACAAAAAATCACGTAGTGTCACAGAAATGTCAGACACCCAAAACTCTACAACAACGTTTCCTATGTCACTCTCAGAAATAGTTCTCCAGGCTGAAGACACTTTCACAAAGCAAGATCTTGATCAAGCAAAAGAACTAAAATCAAATGAATTGTGTTTATAATTATATAGAATAGATGTCAAATACCTTATACAGAGCCTGGCACAAATCTAAAGTTTCTTAAATGGATGAATAGGTAAATGGATAGATGAATAAGTGAATAAATAAATACGATTGCCACCCACAATGCTTTATTGTAGATAAGGATAATGAGGTCCAGCTGAAAAGGTTAAATCCTTGAAAAGACAGAAAAATAACAGGTTGACTGGAAATCTTAGAGCAGCTAGAGATAAAAAAAAAAAAAAAAAATTGGCAATAAAGGTGGTACAGCAGTAACACCAAAGCCCAAAGTCACCTCATAAGGGTAACTGGCTGAAGTGTCATGTTGGTGGCATTGTTGTATGATACCTGTTTTCACTGTCACCTGACAATGCCACCTCCCCTGGTATGAACCTCCAACTTACTGAGTCATGATCACATGTTTAAGACATACAGATATTATCTGGTCCATCCATAAAGACACTCACTACCAAAATACTGCTAAAATAGATAGTGAGTATAAAGGCAGTTTTTAGACTAGGGTGAAGGATTATGGGTGATTTGATGTTGGGTGTGGGATGATGATATGCATCTGAAGCAAAATGTAATCATTTATACCAATAAAGAAGGCAAATGATCAATAATTCAACAGCAAGAGTTTTAGCCTTTATATATGTCATATGTAATATTTCTTTTGATACTTAGGAGGTTTTCATCTTCTGAGAGAAGTGTCTAAGTAAATACATTACCCATATCTTTCATATTTTGGCATGTTGTGATAATATCACCAATTGTGGGACAGTTATAATTCTATTCACTTTATAGCTCATTCATTTCTTTTGGAGAACAGCAAATGTAACAGAACCTATACTGTTCCGTAATTCTTAGTTCATATTTTATTTATTATATTATGGTTAAAAGCTCTGTTTCTATGAATATTCCATTTTAACAGTGCATTTCTACAATTAGGTAGTATGATACCAATCTGATAATGATATTTTCAATAAATGCAGAAAAAGTCTTTAATAAAATCCATCATCCATCCCTGATTGAAAAAAAAAACAACTTAGAAACAAAATTGAATTAGAAGCAATACATTTTTGTTTGTGACAAAGAGTAAAAACAAAAACAAATAGCATTTTATTGTGGTGAAATATTGAAGGTATTTCTCCTGAGACTGAGGAGGAAAAAAATGTACTTATTATTATCACTTCAATAAATATTGTACTGGATATCCTTGCCAGTGGAAGAGAACAAAGAAAGAAATATATAAGAGAACAAATATATAACAAAGAGAACATATAAGACAGGGATAGGATGGGCCTCCCTGGTGCACAAGGGGTTGATCTCTGCACTATGGAGCTTCTGCAGCCATTGCAATGCATGTTCAACCCCCAGTCAGGAGGGGACCCACATGGCTCAGTAGACCTCTACTGGCTTGCCTGTTGATCTCCTCAGCAGTGAATTTCAGTCAATCTACCTGTTCTTCTCTGTCTCTGTTGAATCCTCTCACCCCCCACCCCCCCACCTCTGGCCTGTACTACAGCTCTTGTATGCATAAATGAATAAAATCATTATTTTAAAAAAAGAAAGGGATAGGAGAAATATTGTTTCCTCACATGAGAATATTGCAAGGAAACTATTTGAGATTCTAAAAATAAATTACTAGAATTAATAAAATAACTCAGTGAACTCTTTGGCGTCATGGTCAATTTAAAAGCATTAATTTTGTTTCCATATTACCACCAACAAAAAGTGGAAATTAAACAAAATTAATGTGTACAGCAAATCAATAATCATCCAAACATTAGAAATAATTCTAGAATTCATTCATTCATTCTAGAATGCCTTCAGAAAAAATATAAAGACATAATTGAGAGTAAAGTTTCAAATAATGCATATTTTGTTCATTATTTGGTATGCTCAAACTTTTAAAATATTTCTCAAAAATCTCCATATGAATTATGATCCCAGATAAAATCCCAGCATTGTCTGAATATGCATATGTGTACAAAATTGTTCAAATTGATTCTAAAATTGATTTGCAAAAACAAAGAGTAACCAAAATTGAAAGATTTACACTGTAAGATGACCTGATTTTTTGTAAATTTATAGTAAGCCAAACAATATTGCTAATCGAGCGCATCGTTGGAGTATAACGATTATAAAATAACTCAATGGAATATTAAGTAACCAATAATATACTCATAAAACCCTTTTAACTAAGTGATACAAAGGGCACTCAGATCAATAAGTCATCTTGAATTTTTCTCTGTCTTATAGAGTACACAAAAATCCATTCTGGGGGAAGAGTGGAGGTAGGGATATAACAAGAAGATAAAATCATATTTATTCCAGAAATAATTTAATATAATTTTTTTTATGAATTTGGAATAGGATGACATTTCTTGAACTTGATAAAAATAGTCATGAAAAAATTATGCAAAGTTCAAACTGGCAAATTCATCAATAGTTATCATTAATGTGATTCAGGATGTAGAGATGGGATATATTTTCCACCTATTTAAACAGCAAAAGTTTAATCTCAGATTATATGGCATCATCTCTAAACAATAAGGAAAATGCAAATCAATTTTAAAATAAATTAACTCAGAAGCCAGAAAATGACATGGAGGAAACAATATTACCTAGTAATAGAAGTCAGTTTGAGGTCTATTTACTCTATGATTCCAAATATTTGGCATCCTGGGAAAGGCAAAACTAGAGAGACAGTAAAATGATGAATGGCTACTGGGGGAAAGGATAAATACAAGAGTAAAGGGATTTTTAAGGCAATAAAATGATTCTATATGACACTGTTATAATGGATATATGACATTATGCATTTGTCAAACCCATAGAACTATACAGAGCAGAGAGCAAATCCTAATGCTCACTCGCCCTAATTTTGTTAATGATAATAGTAAAATATTAATATCAATCAGTATTATAAATTAATAATGTATCAGAATTGATTTCTCAATTGCAATAAATGCACCACAGCATTAAAATATTTTAAAAATAAAGGGAAATTTTGGCTTGGGGAAAAGGATTATATGAGAGCACTCTGTACTTTGTGCTCAGTGTTTTGTCAACCTTTACTTCTCTTAAAATGTTCATCAATTAAAGATGAAAAAAACCAGAAGCACAAATATACCTCTGTGCCCCATCAATCACTCTTGTAGCTGCCAATGGGGAGAAAATTCTCACAAAGTAAATACTGAACTAAGAAGGAATCATGGAATTGAACTTTTTTTCCCCATTAGTTAAATGAGAGTAATTTCAGAACATTCATGAACAACTCCTCAACCTTCAGTTTTTAAAACTATAAACTAAGGAATGATTAAATAAATATTTAGCTTTTTTCTTGATCTGTTACTATTTTACTGTACCTTTATTTAACTAATGGAATGCTTTAAACGTGTGTTACTGGGAATGATTGTTCTGGAGTTTGTGTATCTGTGTGTGCGTCAGTGAAAGAGTGAGAATCTTCAAATTTGAAGAACGAATGAAAATTAATAGTTTAGTAATGAGGCCTTACTGGTGGCCATCTCAGCACTACCAATCTCCAAGTCCCCAGTTGGGTCCCAGACCAGGGAAGTGACCTAATAGTGCAGCAAACCTCTCCTGTCTTGCCCACTGCTCCCTCAGCAGTGTATTTCAGTAGATCAACCTGTTGTGCTCCCCACTCTGTCTCTGGTGAATCCTCTCAACCCCTGCACCTCTGGCCTACACCCCAATTCTTGTATGCAAAAATAAATAAATAAAATATTTTAAAATATATTTTAAAAATAGTTTAATAATGTAGGGTTTTGGCAAATTTCAAAATATGTTAAAAGATGAGATATCAAAATTATAAATACCATAAATATAAAGAAACAAATAGCACATTATTTGCTACTAAGAAAAGTTATCCTAGTAGTGTGGACAGTTAATTTTTCCTTACTCTTTATAATTGATTATATTTGTGATTAAAAATATGAGATTCAAGTAAAATGGAATAATAATTCTGATTTATGGGACTAATACAAGTTTATAATTTGCATCAGTTGCACTAGATATAATTTATCTCATATGGAACGTATGACTGTCTCTTATTTTCTGTCAGTTTCTGTGATTGTTTAGTACTTTTTTAACATCTGTATTGATCTGATCTCCCTAAAATACTAAAATAAGGAAGTCTTCCCAGATTTATCATCAGACATAAATTATGTGCAATTTCCACTAAGAATAGCCTTTCCTAACCTCTGTTCATCACTATATATCATTGTTTAGACTTCCTCATAAGTAAATTAGAGGCTGCATTTTTAACTGAAAAATTTTAAACACGTATTTCAATTACCATATGTCATTAGGTGCATATGGTATTCTTCCAGATTCAATCATTACATGACTTGCTACTCATGCTGTTGCTAAGCTTGTGAAAAGAGATTAATGTAATAACTTGTCTGTGGTTTCTCTTAATTAAGTTAGAATATGCTTCATTCTCCTTCTTGTGTATGATTAAAAATTAGCAAGATAGCGATTGAGTGTAATATATATATAAAAGAGCAGTGTTGGCTTTTTTTGATCCTTCTCAGAACCAATGCAAGAGGTTCAGGTTCAGCTTTTTTCAGAGGAAATCTAGGGGTTTCCTCTCAAGAAAGTCCTTAGTGACTTGTGTATACTAAAATTTGGGATCTCTGCTGCACAAGAAGTCTGAAAATGTCTCTTTTACTCTTTCCAGAGTTCCCTTTGAAACAAGTAGCTTATTGAAAAACCCATTATCTGGTTTCTCAAGACATATTTATGAGTTTCCTATATATCAAAAGTGCTGTGTATACATAAAAAAGAATTGAATCAGAAGAATATTTATGGAATATCGCTGACCAATACCTTTCAGAGGGAAAAGAAAAACTAATGACCACATTTTTTTTTCTGCAAATAAGAAAATGACACTTTGTTTAAACCTTAAGAGTTCCTGAAAGTGACCTATAGGGAGAATTTTGATGCAAATGCGTCAAAAATCTAAAAAGGATAATATTTTAAAGTAATAATTAACAACCACCACAACAATGGTCCAGAATGGTTCAGATACTGTGTTGAGCATATTTTATCTCTTTTTTAAATACTGTAATATCACAGTGTAGGATGTATGATCTTTTTTATAGGTAAGCTATTAGAATACTTAAATAATCTGTCCAAATTCACCATTTGCTAAATGGTATAACCATTAATTGAACAAATGTCTTATGTCCTGGTATATGCTTTGTTTCTCTCTAAATGGCAGGAAATGTCTCTTAAAAAGATGAAAAAACTACTCTAAAAATTACTCTAGCTACTTAATGGTAGGAATATTTTGGATTTTCTAGGAGTCATAAAATATAAATAAAATATTAGTGAAATGGATGAAAAATGAAACAGGATTAAAAAGAAATCATGAGACAAGTGAAGATATTTCAATGTTTGTACTACTACCTTCCATCCACCACATGTGTCAAGAAAATAAGTGATCTTGTGGAATTCTCAAAGTCCAACACTTTTCCTACAGAGAATCACAAAACTCTAGTCAGAGAAGACTATTATGCCTTTGAATACAAGAGTATACAACTTGAGGAAGCATAGAAAGATTAGTGTTACTGCATTTAGTCATTTAAATAAATATACATTATAGTATATATTTAAATATAAATATCTATACCTATGTATTTATATGTAATGTAGACATTGTCTCCCTTACACAGTATTCAGTGTCAGATATGGTGAAAGTTTTGGTATTGGCAGTGTTTTGAATAAAATAGGTGTTATACTAAAGGAACTTAAGTTTAATTAAAAGAGTAAAATAATAAACAAAATTAAATGAATAAAATAATAGTTGTATGATCCATTAAAGGAATATGATCAGGGACACCATGTCTGGGGAATAAATTGAACATTATTAATATGATTAAAGACTTAGTATTAAAGGAAAATGATATAAATATAGATGGATATGTTAGCAAAGAGGAGGATTTATATAAAAAAGTGAACTTGAAATGATAGAAGTAAAAATCATGATATTAGAAGTAAAGAATTTCTTCTTCCATTTCAAATGTATCGATGGAATTATTACAACTGAAACACAAAGAGAAAAACTATTGAAAAAAGCATCAAAACTCCTATGGGATAATGTCGGTTTAACTTCATGTAATTAGAATACAAGGAAAGGCTTATTGATAGGACATTGGTAAGAAACTCAGTAAGGACACGTGTGCTCTGACAACACAACTAAGAAGAGAAAGATTACATTACCAAACATCACAAAAAGCAGGTAGGACTCATAGAAAACACCTGTGATATACTTGACTACTACACTAGTAATAATCACATTAAATGTAAATGGTTTAACATCCCAAGTAGACGTTAACCAGATTGGACAAAAGCACGTACCCAAAAATGCTACATACAATAAACTCAATTTAGAGTGTAGGGGATGATGTCAGCAAAAATGTAAGCATGAGAAACACAAACTACACTCCATAAAAGCTCTGAAATCCTGGATAAAAAGATCAAAATTAATTTTTTCAAAGTCTGGATATTAACTAAAGATTTTCAGTAAGCCAGAGTGTGCTTATTTGAGATAAATAGCTGAATGTCAGTTAACACAGTGAGCTCTGTGGTATTTTAACTTATGCCAGTTTGATCTTGCTTCCTAATTCAGCAGTAACTATGAAAAAGCAGCCTATATTCCCAGTACTGGAGGGAACTGAACAGACCTCACTTGCAAACAAGTGTAATTATTCCCATATTTTTTACCTGTCTATGTATTGCTTGGAAGACCAGCTCAAAAAATCTTGCCTTTATTTCACCTGATTTAGAATTGGTATAGTACTAAAGCTACTTCATTGACGATTTGTCAAAAAACATTTACAAGACAGTTTTTTAGTCAGAGTTGCAGAAGTGATAAAAAAAATATCTGGGGCAATAATAAAAATTTGGGAGAAGAGGACAGTTAATAAGAGGTCCCTATGTGCTCTCGAAAGCTCCAATCTATTCCTGACACGCTAGAAGTTTATGCACCACCTATAACTCTATGCATCTTCAGAAATGCCCTCGCAGACCATTATGCTGACCTCTCATTAACCTTAAGTCTATTGTGGAAGCAGGAAATAGAGTCTAAAGCATATCTGTAAACTACCTGACTAAGATTAAAGGTTACACAGCTTACACAGAGATTACTCAGAAATTACTGGAAGATTTTTGTAGATGTCTAAGGAAATTTTGTCCAATTAGCTAATCCATAGTTGGCCTTTAAGTTCCATACAACAAAGAATGTAAACTTTATAAAATTAGTTCATAAAAACAACTTTGTTAAGCAACAACAAGTGTATATGAATTGCTACAATATAATATGTAAAATGTCCAGTTTTCAACAAAAACTTTAAGTGGTGTGCAAAGTGATAAGAAGGTATGACTCACCATCTACATGGTGATGGCGTTGGGGGGGATGGGAAGTATAGTTAATCCTGTACTTGAAGAATCTCAGAACTAGGAATTTCTAGGTAGATTTGACTTTAAATATGTCCAATGAGCTAAAGGATTCCATGTCTAAAGGAAACTATGCAACTTATATTTCAACAAATAGAGAAATATCAATAATAATATAGAAATTGTAGAAAGGAATCAATAGAAATTTTAGTTGAAAAGTATAACTAAATTAAAAACTTCAATAAGAGACTCAACAGCAAATTAGAATGGGCATAAGAAAGAATTGTTAAACTTGAACATAGAGCAAATGAGATTATTCAGTTTGAGATAGAAAATATGAAGAAAAATGAATGAGTAATACAACATTCCACATTATGTACAACGAAATCCTACTCAGCAATAAAAAGAAATGAACTGTTGACACACATAATATAAAAAATCAATGACCTTACATTTAATGAAAAAAAGTCACTCAAAATGTTTCATACTGTGTGTGATTTCACTAATGTAACATTCTGTAAGAGAGGAAGTGTTAGAGTAAAGTTTAAAGATTATCAGACACTAGGATTAGGGGTAAAAATGACCATAAAGAGACACACAAAAATATTTGAAGTGGTGGAAATTCTTTATAGATTGACTGGAATTGTACATATATGGAAGGGAATCTCATTGTATGTAAATCATACCTCAATAAAAGTGACTTAAATATGTACCGCAAGATAATATTTACCAAAAATTGAGTCCTTGTTTTGTATTCACATGTTGTATGGGTAAGATCTGATTTTTCAAATCCATATGCTTTAGAAATCTATCCCCAAGGAAGAGATTCCACCTGTGTACTCAAGTGTCTAATATTTGTTTTCATTCCTGTGTCTCATAGGAAGTTCAAACTGGTCATATTCAAGGCAGAAGTCACAATTTCTGTGATTCCTCCTCAAAATTGCTTTCAATCCTTTGTTTCTTATCTCAGAGAGTAGGAACTGTTGTTTGAGTTAGAGTTCAGGGAACCACAGTTGTTTTTTGTTGTTGTTGTTGTTTTCCATTCATTCAATCAGATCTAATCTATGTCTAACTGGTACTAGAAATTCAAAATATATTTCTGAATGACTGAATACATTCCAGAAATCTACTCCTGAGATTAGAATAAGTGTTTCAATGATAATGAAGTAAGCCTCTGCCTCCAGACAAAAACATCATGAAGCATTAGCTCTACTTTTAGAAGTAAAATGAAGCAATTAAGGACAGAGTGTGGGAGGAAGGGTCAAAGTGACTCTGTTGCTGAGATGCATAGGTTAAATATTTTTAGAGAAATGAGAATACTTAGTGCAGCAAAAGTGTCCTGAGCTCTTCTATGCTAATCTTCTTAAGTTTTAGCTTTGCATCCTGGATCTTATTTACATTTCTTACGGATGTCTCCACTTATGAATTCACCCCAGACTTATTCTCTCCCAGGAACTCCATTTCTCTGTATTTTATGCTCAGCTTTGCTAAATCAACAAAGTTAGACTGCATTTAGTTAAATAAGTCACAAAACTAAACTCAAAACACCATATTTACAAGACATACTGCTGTGCTCACTCCCAATGACTGGTTGGTAGCATCCGTATTTCCTCAGTCTGAAAGCTCATTTGATTTGTTGGTTAAATCCATAAATAGAATAAAATTAAATAGCTTAAAATAATAGCTCCTCCTACCAAAAAGGAAGAAAGTGTAGCAAATAGAATATAGCAGTATTCTTGAGCACTGTCTTGGTCATTCAAAAACAAAACTTAAAATAGTAGTCCTAGAGGGATGTGACAAGCCTTTTACTGTCCCAGTTTCCACAGGCACTTGCTTCCTGCACTGGGAAGCAAGCCTCAAACTGCATGTGACTTGATTTTACAGAACTGTGACAGGTAACGGCTAATGGGTAGAACTGTGGTAATAAAGCACTGTCTTTTGAAAGAAATAGTTGTGGGACTTGCGGGTATTTTAGTGCTTCTTTTGCCTCACAAATGCACCAAGTTTCCCAAAAGAACTGGCCAATAAAACTGCCAGATCAGGGAAGGTCAAACACAGAAGAACTAATAGGATCTCAGGGGAAGAGCAATGCAGCTGGTGGTTATTACCTCTCATACCTAGACCAGGAGGTCTGGTAGAAAAAAGCAGAACTCTTTCCGTAGGCAGGATAAATAACCTGACTGTTGCTATTGCTGTTCCTTTTCTTTCAGATAATGAAATTACTGAAATATACCAATCACATTTTTTATTCTCATTTTGAAATAAGTCATTCTTTTACATTCTCCCAAATGCTCCATCAGGGTGAATCACCTATAATTTGGCCATTAACAATTTAAAAATATCCTAAAGTATAGATACTGGATAATGAAAGGAATACCTTAAAATATTTTATACCATCAGATTATTTTTACTGAAGATTTTTTGTCTGTGGCCATAGTTTTCCACTGACACTAAATGATAGAGAGAGAGAGAGAATGCCTGAGCAAGAGAGGACTACTACTTAGCTCTGAAAAAGATGAACTATTGCCATTTTGAAAACACAGGTAGAACTTGATGGAATATACCAAAAAAAAAAGGCAGAAAGAGAAATAGGAATAAGATGGTGTCAGTTATACATAGAATATAAAAAACAGAACAAAAGATCAGTTAATGTCAAACCAAATAACAACCCTGGAAATCAGATTATATAACTGAGGCTACCAGAAGACAGGGTAAAAGAATAAAATGGGGAGGCAGTATCCTAAACAATGGGAGAGGACTACAGATATTTTGGTGGTAGGTGTTATATTATAACAACACCTGAAGAGGGTGATCCTATATCTCTAAATCATATGCAACATTACAAACAATGTTACTTTAACTAAATATATATAAATACATATATAGTATTTTGTGTCATTAAGAGTTTGTAATAGTTCTTAAATTAACTTGTGAACTACCAAATGCTGTTCAGTTAAGGCTACAGTGGGGGATGAGGGGAGGAAGGAGTAGGAGAGCCAGATGGTAAGGTAATGCAATGGACTGTGGAGGTGGATATGGGTGTCTTAGTGGTGGGTACAATGTGGTAACAGCATTTGGGGTATAGGAGTCCATTCTTTTAATAAAAAAACAACTATATAAGCCAATGTTATCTCAATTAAAAAAAAACACTAAAATTATTGCTCTAAATGTGTCATATCCCAACTCTCAGATACCTGTCCCAAATTGAGTCAATTCTGAGGATAAGACTTCTCCTAATTTTGGACATTTTCTCTCACCTCTGCTATCCATTCTTAAAGTGTTAAAGCTGAATATTTTTTCAAAACATGACAGCAATGACAATTACATCATGATTACTCTTCAGCTGACATTTTTGATACAATAGCCATTATAAGATGAATCTTAATGCCAGCAATATTAAACTTAGGACTAACACATATCAAGTTTCAAAATATACAACTAGTCAAAGCTCAAGGCAGGATTTAAAAAAATCATCAAATATAGTAACCATACTCTTAACAACTTTTAAATAAACCCATTAACATTCATTCTCACATGCAATAATATAACAGGAAAAATGGGAATTTCAAATAGAATTGGTTCATTCTACTTTCCAAGATCAATTTCTGCTACAGTTTTCTAACTGCTATCCTAATTTGATACATAGCACTGAAGTATTTCATTCATGTCATACTACTTGTGTATTATTCAACCCATAAATTCTTTTCATGGTTTATGCACAACTATATTAGTTATGGTAGTGCTTGCTATTGTAACAACTAGATCACCAACCTTGATTGGGTGTTTAGGCAAATATATAGGGGTTACAGGTTGGTGGAAGATAACCTTTAAGCCTTCGTTCCCTAGGTTACTTTCAGCCTATAAACCAAAACATAGTATTATATATAGCAATTGCATAATATTTCTAGAATGCATGAATGAGTGAATGGGTCTTATGTTCACTTATCCTGAATAAAATATGAAACTTTTAGTCTTAATGGAACACAACTCCTCCAAAGAAGTTATACTGAATTTATATAGAAAGTGTTTGCCACTCAATGAATAATTCCTATTGATCTAGAGTAAAATTAGAAATTTATGGTCACTTTCAGTTTTACTGAAAACCTGTTTTCTCTCTGGACAGATGTAGCTATTTCATTTTCAGTATATTGGTGAGGATAAATATGATGGAGAAGTATAAATGACTACCTAGTAGAAATGAGAATTAAAAAAAATGATTTCTAAAGACATAAAATGGGTTCAAGTAAATCATGGGTCATAGCATGTAATGACCTATAGAAAAATGCTCATTTCCAAAGTATTGATTACACACAAATCAATTACCAAATCTCAAAATTTACCCCAAAATAACTATTTTCTAAATGTACTGTCAGATTGTATACAGTTGTTCTTTAAAGTCTGGCAATAGATGAAATGCTATCCAATAATATAATCATTAAAACAATATAAGTATTTGCCTTTCAGTGTATATTCCTATATAATATCTCGCCCTAGATTTGCTTTCCAATCTTTACATTAATACAAAATGTATCATGGTTTTACAAGTAAAGAAATCACAGCTCAAGTTAAATCATAACTGAAAGCTGTGACAAGACTCCATCTTCTCTTACATCATTTTCATTATCACCACTCATATAAGCAAGTTATTCATTTACATCTGGGGGTCAGCTGAGATGAAAGAAGGACCGATGTGTCACTATTAACATGATTCCTCAAACCAATGATCACCAAGGCTATTTTACATATTTCACTCACCCAGAGGTACACTTTATTTTATGTACCCTCTCTCCTTGTCCAAGTAAAGTAATCTACTATGGACAGCCTGAGCTTTTCAGAGTTTGAACAAATGTAAGCACCTGTTTCCTCATCTGGTTGCAGCTTCCCTTTGTTTTTGTTCAAACATGCTCACTTTGTTTTTAAATATTTATTTAGTTATGCATACAAGAACTGGGGTATAAGCCAGAAGTGTGGAGGGTGAGAGGCTCCACCAGGTTGGGGAGCAGAACAGGTGGGTTGACTGAGATACAATGCCAAGGGGAGCCGTGGGTGAGACTGGTAAGGTCTGCCTCATCATGTGGGCCACCTTCCTGACCTGGGATCGAACTCATGCTGCAGTGGCTGTGGATAGCCCATAGTACTACAACTCAATCCCCTGTACACTGCATAACCAGGAAGGAACCAACATGTTCATATTTGCTTCAGTCCTGCCTTGTACCTGAAACAAAAATATTCTGTTGAAACTATTTATTTATTGGTGATTTATCACTTCTATTTTTTCATGATGTAAAGGTAGCATAAAAGCTTAAAATCTCATCTCAAGCCATAGCTTCCCTAGGTAAGCACTATGTCTTAAAGAGTTGGTTTACTGTAAATGTTCTGACTATTCTCTAAAGGAAGAAGACTATACTATTGTGATTTTCTTTTTTTTTTGGCCAGTGTAAACTTGGCTTGGTTTAAATGCCTCCTTCCAGTGATTTTGCTGTGAAATGAATAGAATTATCCAAAAAATGATCACAAGATTTGACTCTGAATTTCCTCATCAGTTATCCAATTGAGACCTCTGGGACCTTCGCCCTCCCCATTCCACATTCTCTTCCCAGAAGGGGCTATAGCTTATCTCAGCTTCCCACGGGACAAGTTGTGGCCATTCATTGTCAAGGAGGCCATGGCATCACATGGGTGCCAGGCTATCCAGGTGCCATGCAGCTGGTATTCCCAGGCCACTTGTCAATAGCTGGCATCAGAAGTCCAGACTGAGAGAGACCAAGCTCCCTTTGTTCTCTTCATTCACATGACTACTTTCTCACATTTGGTTCATGTAATGAAAACAAAAGAAGGCAATGTGTCTTAGAACATAAACAACCCTGTATGTCCATGATCACCCAAACCCTCAAAATTCTCTGTAGGTGGAAACCAGGCAAATTTCAGCTTTCATTTTCCTGGCACTCTCACCTTACAAGTAAAACTTTGTTAAATTCATCAGAAACCCATTTGAAGAAAGGATAGAGACCCAGAAGTCCACTTTACATAATACAGTGCTTTGCACATTCTTATTAGCCTTAGCTATATAATTGAGTAAATATCCAGGCACAGTGTGACCAACTCAAAAGTAATTTGATCCAAATGTTATGGCTTGTGTGTTGTTACTAGTGCACATACAGAGCTAGCACAGTTTCTCATTTCTAATTTACCAATTTCTTTTATTTCTCTAGCTCCTCTATCATACAGACTTAATTAACCTGAAATAATTGCTTTTACTTAAACAGAACTTTCAGATGTTTTTGAAAAATTCCTCCTTCACCATGCATGGCATTTTGTTACTTTTATTGGGTTATTTAGTCACCCAATCAATGAAAATGCTAAACATTTTTAATGTTGTTTACAGAAATGTAAGCCATCATTCGAACCCAAATAAAATGGTTCCTACTGTTTTAAAATACATATTTCACTTTTTAAAATCAGTGTTACCATCAGCATAATAAAAATTGGTACATTTTACTGCTTTGGTGTTTTTCTATTACAGAGATTCCATTTTCTGTATATGTGTCCTAATTTCTCAAAAAATATTATTCAATATTACAAAAAAGCAGAACTAGAACTGAATTTACAGTTTCATAATATAGCAATGATGCTACATTTTTTATTCCACCATTCCCCATAAAGTTTTCCCTTCTAGTTCACCTATAATATATGAACATCTTTATATACATTTTAAATAATCTAATTACAAAAGAAGGAAGATGTAGCAGTTTTTTTTTTTTCTGTGTAGAGAGATTGCAGGTAACATTTTTATTGATGATTTATAGTGTCTTATTATTTTCAGTAGGTATTTGTTATTTAGCAACACAAAAATTGGCTTAAAATGTGAGGTATTTGAACAGTTATAGAAGTGTTTTTTTGTTTTTGTTTTTCTTTTTACCAGGTATTATTAATCATTTATAGGGGGAATATTGTTCAATTCATAGTACCTGGGAGAAGATTATGTAGAAAGTTTAAGCTATAAGACATAGAATGTTATTTATCCTTTAAAAGTATCTAAGTTGAGGGCTTCCCTGGTGGCACAGCAGGTTGAGTGAAGCATCCGGCATAGCAGCGCAAGTTCGATCCTGGGCCACAGAGGGGACCATGTGGTAGCAGACCTCTCCCACTGTTCCCCTCAAGCAGTATATTTCAGTTGATCTGCCTGTTCTGCTCCCCATCTGTCTCTGGTGAATCCTCTCACCTCCCGGGACTCTAGCCTGTACCCCACCCAGCTCTTGTATGCATAAATAAAAATAAAATATTTTAAAAATTAAAAAAAAGTATCTGAGCTGAGAGATTCCCAGGGTCTCAAATTTCTCACTTAAGTAATTACCAAGTGCACAAACTACCACTTTGTAATAGCATGATTTTATTATTGCTCTAATCTTTTCACTTAGTAGAAAGAAGACTTTTGATTACCATCATAATAATTAGAGCATTGTAACATTGCAGATATATAACTAGAATTGTTTATGTGCCAAGGACATTCTTTTTAGCTATCACAAGCACACAAAAATCAACTCATTTCTAAGGTAAATAAATCAGGACAGGTGTCATTTCAGCAGTTTGCCTAAATTCACCTAAAAGTAAGCAACAGGATCAACCTTCAGATGCCAGATTTTGTCCAGGCCACCACCTTGCCCAAATCTCGTGCCCTTATTCATATGGCAGCCTAAAGGACAGGGCACCTGCGTCCCATCATAAACCACGGCCCTCTGCTCTGACAGTGGCCTTGATGTCAATTCCTTTTCAATATGCCAGGCTTCCTCCAAACTCTGATAGCCAAATGTGGTAAATCCTTTGGTCTTCAAGCATACAGGTAAGTATACACGTGATTGTAACTTACCTCCTTACTCCCTCTGTGAATTCATAAATGAACAACTGCTTTGTCATTGGTAAGAGAGAAGAAGTTACTGATTTAAGATGCACTGTCCTCAGGCTCTTTCTAACTAAGAAAAATAATGTAAAAGTGAGATAAATGATAATTTTCATACAATTTAGTTTTAGAAAAGCCCCAATCAACAAAGGTTCTAGCATCCATATTTTGCCAGTTGCTGGTGGATATTAAGGTAGTTTCACCTCTGCTGACTGTTTTATGTGAGAGGTTAAATTCCTGACTTCAAGCTACTACTGGTAATTTACTATGTTGCTGGGATTGTACATCTGACCCCAGGGAAATTTGCTTTTACTTTAATAAACCAAGATTTCTCAACATTCCTGTAACAGCTGAGTGACCTCCTTGTTCTAGAGAGAAAATGTCCTTGTTTAATCTTCCCAAGTGATTCTCCCATGGTTTAAATGAGGTCCTCATTCATTGCTCTTCCAGATAACACAAAGTAATATAGTGATGGTAGAAGTGAGGGCAAGAAACACGAGTAAGTGGCAACATTTGCTTTCAAATAAAGCCTCAGGTGAAAATACTTTCTTGTGCTTAAGTATTTATAGAAAAAGCAATCGTTTCAGGAAATTACATGAGATGAAAAGAAAGCTTAATATTACACTTAACTCTATTTTAAACTAATGTGTTCAAAGGATTTTAACTCTAAAGATGATGTTCTAAATATTGCCTTCTTCTGTGTTGTACATAATGAATTCACATTGAACTGAGAATTAAAATCATTAATTAATTCTAAGGGATTTTAATAGCTCTGTTTGACTTTTTTATTCATAGTGATTTTTCCTCCAAGTCTTTATTGCAATAATACAATCTTATCAGTAAGATGGAGTTTAAGTATTGTTTCAAAAAATAAATCTCACAATTATTTTCATAGAACAGAGTTTATTCACACTTGCTGTGACAGTAGGCTCCTGCAGAATTACAAAGGAAATTATAATCTGGAATAAAACCATTTAATGAAAGGAAGAAAATGTCCCCTTTGACCATGCATCATTTTATTTGATTCCCTGGAAAAATCAGAAGAGATTAGATTAAATTTTGATGCTCTGAACAGCTTTAACCATTCTAGACAAATTTGTGTAGGAAAGGTACATGTATCAAAAGTGACCAAGGGACAAAAGTTCTTGCTTGATTGAAAACATTGTTCCCATCGCTGTCCCTGAATCAGATGGCTCTTTCTCTTCTCTGAGTTCTTCACATGCCTCTCTCTCCCTGCCAAAGAATCAATCTGGACTTCAGCATGCACTCGAGCTTATTTTCACATTCCCTATTACAAAAGTTAACTATGCATAATCATTTTTTTCTGTTAGGATACCCTCACAATGAAGTTCCTTCATTGTGTCAGATATCTCAAAGTGCTTCTTATTTTTTTGCCAAATAAAATTTTGGGAACAATGATGGATCCACTGCAGCCTACGAAAGAGATTTTGCTCTTTTTAGGAAGCTCCAAAAATTGGATTTATCCAGAAAAGAACTAGGCATAATTTCCATGTTTTATAATCTCTAGTAGTTCAAGGTTCCCTCCCAAAATGCTCGCTATGCTCCATTAGCATCTGCTGTCCTATAGTAAGACTGTACCTTCCCAAGTGAAGAAGTATCTGACTTTCCCCTTACTGGGAGACACTCATATTCCATAAGACCTGATGTTCAGTCCCACAACACATATGTGACTTGAAGTTGCAGAAAAGGAAAATTCCCACAATGGCTAGTACTATCATTAAAGAAATCCCTTCTCTCACAAACCTCTTCTCTGCTGTATGTATATTGGCTGCATGTGGCTTCTGGGACGGTGTAAATCAGAGGCTGAAAAAGTCCTGCTAATGATGCTTCTGCAGCTTCTCTTCAGATTGTCAATTATACCTTACTTTGGGTTTCACCTCATATTTTGAACTTTTATGAAAACAGTATTTTGTTTAGCTTTAGAAAAGAATCAATAAATTTAAAAATGGAATTTTTTTAAAAAATATATTACAAAGTTTTCAGATGAACCTAAATAGAAAGCTAGTTAGACCCCACAACTCAGGAAAAGTAGAGCTGAAATGCAGTCCTTTCCACTGAAAATATTACAGTTTAAAACTAATAGCAGGAGTGAGGGAGGCAGGTACCAAAATCAAAAGAAGGGAACTAATGCTTCATTGATCTAAGTATGAAATTCTGATTGAATCTCTATATTAAGAATTATAAATATTAATAAAGTCTATTGATAAGGCTTGTTCACTTCATATATTTCATATATAGATACAATATTTTGGAATATATAAATAAGTTTATATATCTATATACACATGCATTAATATGATTTTTTGGCATCAGAACATCAAGCATAATAATATACAATTGCTCACAGCTATATAAGTGGTGCAAAGGCAGTATAAGGCAACACTGAAAAAGTGAAGTCTGCTTCATGGTCAGGTGCAGAAGGATAGAGAGAGGAAAGAGCAGTTGAGACTAAGAAATAAGAGTGTTTGTATAAAGTTAGAATTAATTTTCAGGATTATATAGGGTGAAAATTTTCTAAACCAAGAAGAAAGTTAACACATTTCAAAGATAATTTGACACAACAGTTATTTAGATTTAGATTTCTTATTTTGATAACATTAAGCACCATTCTCTGTCTGCCAAAGAGAGGAAAACAAGTTGACTAGTTTTTCAGAGAAGTGTCTACTGAAAATAAGTACTAAAATGCATACTGTACACAGACAGTTAAGAAGAGTTATCAAAGAAGTATTTTTTTAAGGTTATTCTAAGTTCCAGTGTTCACTGTAAAAAACTAAGCACTTCAATAAAGGATTTTTATAACAGCTTATTTTTATTTTTAATGCAAATTAGAATATTTAAAAAGTATTTGATTTTCTCTCTCCCTATTTCCTCTCTGGCCCCAAAAAGCATCTGTGCAAGATGCTGTCCTTATAATTTCTATGTTTGCATAACTGGAAAATCCCTGCCTGCATCAACAGAATAATATCTTTAGTAAAGCCAAGAAGAAAAAAGCACAGACATTTTAAATAAAAACACAAAATGATAACCCATGGATATATTCATTGAATATGTATTGAGAGCTTATTGTGAGCTGAGTGTATAATGTTATTGGCAATTCAATGGTTAAGAAAATTTGGATGTTTCGTATCCCCATGGAGCCTATATTTTAGTAAGTACAAGATTATTCAGATGATCACACCAAAGTAAATATAACATTACAAACAGTAGTCATTATAAGGCTATGAATTATATTATTGAACCTTAGTAGTGGAATGTGACTTGTCATACACATCATGAAAGTCATCTCAGAGGAAACAATAACTGTATTGGAAAACATTAATTATTGCAGAGACTTGGGGAAATTCTAACACCTAGATCTGTTTGTATAAGTGAGCCTACTGCCTCAGAAGAGAGATGGGGTGTTACTAGAAGAGCAAACTGTAATGCATGTATGTATGCATGTGTATATACATGTATGTGTTCATATATATATAAATCTTAAATGACTTATGGCTAATTTTAAGAATATTATTTGTATTTTTAAACCAATATGAAAAATAGGGAACTGGAAAATGGAGAATGTTTTACTGAACTTGGTGGCGTGATCATATTTGTATTTCATAATGAACAACTTGCTTTATAATGTGTGGAGAATGGATTTTATGGGAGGAAGATTAGATGAAGCATAATTATTTAGAAGGATATTGCAATATTACAGACAAAGATGGTGGTAGACAGAGAAAGAGAGAAATTTGACATACAATTCTGAAATAAAGTTGACAGGACTTAGTGAAGGAATAACTATTGGGCTTGAGAAATGAAGGTGTCAAGGAAACTTCTAGGTCTGGTAGTAAACTAGAAGACGGTCATGTTGTTGGTAAAGAGGCAATCATTATTTCAATGTGAGGCAAGTTGAGTTTAAGTTACATTTGTTTAAGAAAAGAAATCAAGTACATAATTGATATTCAAAGGATGAAATGAAAGTGAAGGTCAATTATAGAGTTTTTAAAAGTGAATTTCACACATAAAAATAATAATTCCAACCCTATGCATTAATGTTATGGCATGTTCATTATAAATGCAATGTATAGTTTGGGTTTTATGAAGGTCATTTTTCTTTTATTCCTCTTGCAATTGAGTCACACAGCATATGCTTAATTCCTCAACATTACATTCCTTGAAATGTCAATCATTGAAACCAGTGCCCAAAGTTTTCATAAGGACCGGCTCATATAGGCACTCTCCATCCTGTGTGCTCCAAAATTTCAGACTCCCCAGAAGAAAAACAGTGTTCAGCATAACCAAATTATTTGTTTATAATATGTTTACAAGCAGAGTAAGCCTTTTGGAAATCTCCAAACAATAACCCTTAAATCTCAAACAATAACCAAGGCCTAATCTAGCAAGCAGGCATTTCCTAGGCCAGCATCTTAGATTTGCTATAATTCTTTTTTGCATTTAGCCCCAATCTGAATTGTACTAGATAAAGATCTCGAAAGAGTTTTACAGTGGAAGAAAAATGATTGTTGAAAGAAGCAGTAATTGAATAGTACACTGAATATAAGAAAGAAAATGACAGCATAAATTTTCTGAAATTTGAGAAATACCAACAGTTGACAACAGTGTCAGGAGCTTAGCCTATAGGTGGTGCTTGGGGTGGAAGCCAAGACTGCACATTACCTGTACTTGACTGGTTATTGGCATTAGATGCAGAATTTGACAGCAGAGATATTGCCAAGAAGACACATGTGGAGCATAAGACCATCTGGAATAAGTTGTAAAGACTTTCAGCTTTGTATTAACATGAAAACTTTATCTGCAAAAGGTAGTACAGAAGGATACTGAGGAGTGAAACTTAGAAAGTCCACTTAGAATAAAAAACATACAATCAGAACTCATCTCTCACCTGAGTTACTTCAGTCCCAATGTCCTGACTTTCAAGGAGTCAAGAAGCGCCTTCCAACAAAAATTCTCTTTTAATGTTAGAAATAGTTCAGTTGGAAAAGGAGGAAGTCAAAACACCCAAATAGCAACTCTACTGGTACTCACCACATGTGAAATTCCAGTATAACAAATATCTGTAAGTGGTTTAAGATGGTGTCTTGATTCAAACTCACAAATTTACTGGCTGCAACAGACTTCTGGAGAGGAAAGCAGACATTATCTTGGTAGCCACATAGTTCCAAGTAAAAACTGGAACTTTGCTCACAGATGCACATAGAAAATTAGCATAGAACTCAATGAGGAGGTCAAATGTTACAATGGGGGAAAAAAACAGATAAAAAATATTCTGATGGTAATTTATAAACTTTTATTTCTGAATATCCTTATTTTAGAAAGCCATGATTTTTGCTCATTAGTTGATACTGTAAAATAGTAAATAATGTAAAATAGCCTGATAGACAGGGAACCAAAGCCTCTATATATAACATGATAAAGATTATAAATGAGGAATATAGGTATTGGAGAAAAAAAATATTCTCTAGAATGGGATTCTCAACTTGAATGTATTTCAAACAAAGACAATGATATTGAGATTGTTACTTTTGGAAGTGTTCACATTAATGGAAATGAATTATTCAAAGACAATCTCCAGTCATTATCAAAGCTATCCTAAATAAGATAGTTAACAGAAATTTAACAAGCAGAGCATTTTCAGTCTGGAACAGAGCAGTGGGCGAAACTGTCATTTGTATTCTCTCCTCCAGTCATTCAAAATCATAACAATTGGAAACACCAGTTTCACAGTCCATATTTTGACATTCAGGATGGAGAATGCTCTAATGCCTACACAGGGGTAAATTACAAATTCAGCAGTCTTTTCTAAGTGGCCTGTTACTAACAGCTTTGGAAGCATAAGGATGATTCATATCAAAATGTACAGTCATATAAATACATTAATATGCATACACACTTGATGTATAAACATAGATTTATATATAAATACACACATATGCATACGACACACATTCTCTCCCAAGGAATTAAAACTGGATGGCCAGTTTGACAGGGAACCTTTGAGTCACAGGTAGATAGAAATTGCAAGCTACTAGAAGGTCAATTTTCATACAATCTTGAACTCCAAAAATAACTAGAAATAGAGACATGTTTGAGCTTTCATATGCTAACTCCACTGCATGTATTGAATAGACTTATGTACTTACTACCTGAATGGAAATCTCCTAGAGCTTTGGGCACTTAGGATAACAAGTATGGTCTTACCCTTAAAAGATTTCACTTGGAAGTCAAACTGAGGAAAGGGTTTTTGTTGACATGTATTTTTTTCCCTTGAATGTGCCTAACACGATTTAAAGTTAATGGTTTTGCTAGCCTCTTAAAAGTAATTAGGGAAATTCACCTTCATACTTTTTCCTGTTTTTCCAGAGATTTTGTGCAAGATTGAGATTATTTCCCTTCTTAAATAGTTGGAAAAAATTCATTGCTAATGCCATCTGGTCCTAGAGTTTTCTTGTGATGATTTTTTATAAATAACAAATTAAATTTCTTTAACAGATCTTTTACTATTGAGAATTTATGTCATCTCAATGTCAATAAATTGTGGAGTAATTTGTTCTTTTCATGCACTTTACCAAATTACTCAAAATTTTTATAATCTTTTATTATTTATTGAGGACCTTCATGTTCTCTTTCTCATTTTATTTTTGTTATTCTGTTTTCTCTCTATCAAGTTTGTTAAAAATTTGTCAAATTGATTAATGTTTTCAACATTCCTCCTGTTAGCTTATCATTTTCTCTATTTTACATTATTTTAAAATTTTCATTCATTTCTGTTTACATCTTTGCAATTCCTTTCTATTTTCCATACTCTTTCTTGTTGAAATAGAAATATTTTTTCACACTTTTTTTCTAATATTTGCACATTTGACTATAAACGTACTTTTATTATATCCATAAAGTTTTGACCTGTCATAGTTTATTAGAATTCAGTTCAGTAATTTTCTATTTGTTATGCTTATTCTTCTTGATCCTGTGTTGTTTATGAAATAAATTATGCATGGTTTATTTCCATGCAATCCACCTTTATCTAGTATACTTTGGTTGTGGAATTCCATAATTAGAAAATTGAATTATTTCAAATATTCTGCAATCTCAATATTTTCAATGTAGACTAACTACATGGTGGATTTTGGTGAAACTGTCACATATATTTGAAAAGAATAAATCCTATTGTTTGGTGCAGCCCTCTCCACGTGCTGATTTCTTCAAGTGTTAATTCTGGTGCTCAGGATATTTCTTTGTTCTTCCTTATAGAGATTTTATATCCACTATACACAGACACTCCAGATAACTGAAATTCAAATCCTTTCAGGTGGGTTCTAAAAAAATTAATATTTAATATTGCCTCAAGCTATTCTAAGTTATATCCAACTTTGAGAAGACTTAATATCTTGGCCATTGATATGATACTTAAATGCATGAAAGAAATCCATTTATGATGCAGGTTTATACTAAACACACATCTTGGGAAACTTCAGAATAACCCATTAGCACCATTTTTTTAAAAAGGAGTTTTTTCCATTAAATGCAATCAAGTCAAAGTATAGTTTTTCATAGATAAATGTTATGCTTTTAGCTAACATTATAGAATTTCATAAATGTATGTAGTTAAAATGGTATGGGAAAATGATAGCCCACAAGATCTAGCTTTAGATATCAACATTGTAAAAAAATTCAAATATGCCTTTTTGCTGGTTATCCTGGAAATCACAGAATAATTTTCTGATTCTGAAACATTTTTCTCACCAAATATTGTCAGATTGTTTGGAAGCAGCAACTTATCACAACATAAAAGGGGGGGTGGATCTTAATCAAAATTCAAAGCCAAAAAATAAATCCTAAAGTAGAGGTAGTAAACTGGTGCTGTTACAGAGCAGGGAGAGAGGCACCCCAGAAACCCTAAACCTGCCCACTTTAAATAGATTTTGCCATCTTCCAGTCAATACAAAACATGCTCTAGTTTGTAAGACCTTTCATGGAAAGGAGCTTTAATACAACTAGTGTGTAACAGAGAAAAGACAAGGAAAATAGTTTTTAAATCAAGCACCCAAAGTTGCCTACTCCTTCATGAGTAAATGCCTAGCCAAACAAGGCTGGTCCAAAGCAGGGCCACTGAGGCCTGAAATCCTGTCACAAATCTAAGGCACATCCTGATGGGAACCCAGCAAATCTGGGACAGAAAGAGCAAAGTCAAGATAAAATCTGCTGTCATAGACCTCCCCTTGGGTCTCTCACCCACATCTGTTTCAACCAGTCCAGGACCAAAATGCAAGTGTAGCTTCTTCACATGTCTCTGCTCCATATGCCTCCTCCAGCTCTCCCCCTGGCTCTCCATCTTTCTTCTCCAGTATCCTCTCCAGCCTCTTCTCCTGCCTGCTCAGCTCCACCTTCCCTTGGGTGGGGCAGGGAATTTGGAACCTACCCCTTTCCCTGAGGACCACCCTGTTACAGTGCCTTAGGGAAAAATTTGGTTCACCAGTTTTTGCTTGACCTATGATTTTTTTGTTTTAATTAGCCATCATTTAAATTTAGAAATATTTTATAAAACCAAAGTCTTAATTCTTTTGAAATATTAGAAATTTGACCCAAAATCTTCAATATTAGAACATATATTTGCATTCTAGTAGTTCTACCTACTTAGGTTTCCTGCCTGGCAAATATAGAAAGATATTTGCAAACCCTGCCACAATAAATTTTTATAAACATAATAGCATTCGTTCCACATCTTGCCAAATAGGGTGGGTTTGGGGTATTGATGGGTTGGAAGATATTAAAGTCAATCATGATAAAAGTAATGGGAGAAAGAAAGACTGTCAATTAATATGTGAAAAATGTGTATCAGCATATTGAAATCATATGCTTGGGGATCATACTAAAAATAAACTGATATTGTAGTTTTAATTAGGTTAAAATTATATCTGTTTGGTTCCAAAAAATATTGAATGATAGTCAGATGATAGTCATGACACTGTGTCAGAAATAGGAGAAAAAAGGAAAACAGACCTAGAGGAAGAGACTAGGACCTAGTTATTGTCCATAAGGAGTCACCCTCTCTTTCGCCAAGTTACAGATCTTTGAAGCAGAGAAACAAAAGATAATTTCCCATAGAGAGCAACATATGTGTATTTTATGTGGCTTGCTTGTAGTGGTCAGTAAATTCCATGATCAAAAGCTGTTATCTAAGCCCCATAACAACGTTTAATGTCAACAGGATTTGATAGTAGATTTTTATATTAGTCATCATCCCATCATTCTGGAATGATGACTAACATAAAAATTGCTGTTTTCTCGAATTATATTATTAGTTTTGAGGGAACGTTAGGGGAAACTGGGTGATCTTAAGCCCCTGAGCCTTGTGGAATCAGAGGTTATGCCATCATTCTCCCCAGAAATGCTGTTATTCCCACCGTCTAAGGTACTTTCAGAGAGGAAGGAGCTAAGCTGTGTAGCTGCTACAGCAAATTGGTTATTCAACTAATTTTTTTAAAGATTTACTTATTTGTGTATACAAGAGCTGGGGTATAGGCCAGAGGTGCAGGGGAGGGAGCTAAGAGGTGTCACCAGACATAAGAGTGGGGAACAGAACAGGCAGATTGATAAATACACTACTGAGGGGAGCAGCAGGCGAGATAGGGACTGTCTGCTGACCCATGTGGGTCACCTCCCTGGCCTGGTCTCCAATTCGCAGATAGCTTCATAGTGTTGAGACTTAACTCCATGAGCCACCTATTCAGTTAATTGTTAAGGTGAAAAAATAATATATTATGGAAGCTATTTGTTTCTTTAGATTCAGAGATATCTACAAGACAACAGAACTTGTATATACTTTTGAACAAAAGTAGTATCCACTGCTCAATTTCTCCAAATCCATATAGATTCTGGGATGTGCTTTGACTAAATAAAGAGAAGTAGCTGTGTTTTAAATACAAGCATCTCTCTCTACCACTAAGAAAATGAATAAGAACAAATCATGGCTTTCATGTAGTACAGAGAAAGAACTTAATCGAGAAGAGTATAAAAACAGTCTAGATAACTAGACATAAAGCTGGAAATAAAAGTGAGGAGAATTACTTTTTGTAATTCATGGGAAAAAGATTTTATTTCTTAATTCAATGCAATTAAATTTAACTTCCAGGAAAGAAAAGAATTTAAAAAAATGCCTACTATAGTAAATAATGATAATCTTTGGATAGCAACATGAAATAATTTAAAATTTTACAGGAATATATTCTTCCATCCTAATTCCATATAATTCAACAATACATCTTGAATGGAAGAGTTGCTATAATCCACAAGGAGCATTTCTTCACCCAGGGCTTGATCTGTGAACTATTGATGACTTCTTTAGATGTCTGTATCTTAATATCCACCTACGTGAAGCCAATCACTTGTAGAAATATGAATTCTATTAAGAAATATGCAGATGTATTGACTATATACATACTTATAACTTACAACAGACAGTAAAATATATTTACATATAATGCATGTATTATATTAAGAAATTTACTTCTATTAATATAAAGATGAACTTGAATTTAAAATTTATTTTCTCTACCCCTCTCCCAGTACATTCAGAAAAGGAAACAATTCTGTTGGAGGATGGGAATGACTTTGTTACCCACTTTATAGCTTTAGTTTGTATTTGTTTTAGCCCATTAAGTTCGTATAGGCAGAAGTTTGAAAGTAATGCCAATAAAGACAAAAACAAACTTTTAACCATTTGAGAGAAACCATTAACTCATCTACTAGCACATTTAAGCACTCAGTTATCTTAGGACAATTATTCCTTGGGTCTTCCTGCTTAAAAAAAAAGAAGTTAAACAATAAAAGCAATTTTAAAATGAGTGACCATTTATTAACCTAGTTATAAATAGATTCATTTTTAGGGGGTAGAGGAGATACAGCCTTATTTTCATGTAAAAAATTTCTATTGATTTTTATGGATATTTGCTGCATGAACATTTTGGGGAGGGACTAAGGAACCTCAGGGACTAGGTCTCCAACAATATAAAGGTCTTTTTTTATAATTTTTCCTGGAATTTCCTATAATGTGATTCCTTTTATATTTTAATTGGCATTCTAACTGTATCATTCTGACATGATTATTCTTTGATGTGGTAAAATTTAATGGCTGCTCTCTTTATCAAGATTTTGGGAAGTTTTCGCTTATAATATTTTATAATGTGTAGTTTTTAATAATCACACAAGTTTACAGTCAACTTCTAAATCATTTCAGTAGGAATAAGTGTATTCATTCAACCAGTATTTTTTGAGATCTTAAAATGGGTCCTGAAGAACTCTGGAAGATCTAGAAGGATAACCAGACAACAAAAACAAAATAAAATATATACAAATTATATAATGCAAGAGAAGAAGTATTATTTATTCACCTCATTTTTTAAACTTGAGTATTGTTTAATACAGGAAAGAAATGAAGAAACAGTTTCTGGTAGTAAAAGTACAAAAGTGTTAAGAGAATAGAACAATTACAGAGATTCACAGATGTTTGCTGTAGGTAAGAGTAGGGCTTGAGTGATGAATTGGTGAGAAATGG
The DNA here is from genome assembly GCA_019455555.1 of Galemys pyrenaicus. Classification (NCBI taxonomy): domain Eukaryota; kingdom Metazoa; phylum Chordata; class Mammalia; order Eulipotyphla; family Talpidae; genus Galemys; species Galemys pyrenaicus. The sequence goes on from JAGFMF010011629.1 coordinate 7,871,180, forward strand.
TTAATTAGGTTATCTGCAAACAGATCTCAAAGGTCTGTGTATAAAAAGTTTGCACTACAGCTATTAAAAACCTGAGAGTAACCAGGTAGGATTGTATTTTAGAAAGATTATTCTAGCAGCTGTCTTGAACATGGATGAGTTGGAGGAAAGTGAAACAATAGGCACAGAGAAATAAGTCAGTGATAAAAGGGATAAGGTGGAAGTAAGAAAGCATATTGCAGGGATAACAAGTAGAATAGAAAGGCTTTGAATTTGGAGAAAAGAGAAATATTAAGAGATATCTTAGGCAACAGATTGATTAGGTTTAGTAGTGATTCCATCTGAGGCAAAATACAAAGGAGGAGAAATGCATTTTTGAGGAAAGATAAGGATATTATCTTTCAGTTGTGGATGTGTTCATTTAGATTTCTGCAAGATTCTTAAATGTGATATTCAAAATATTTAATAACTGGTACAGCACAGGCACTGTTTAATTACAGTGGATATTGTCCAATCCCATAGAGTAGGGTTCTGGAGACTCCCTGACATGCCAGGGAGGGTCCTAACTGTTGATTTTTGCAAGGTCCATTCTATCAAGGTTGGAACAAGGATCCGTAAACAGAGGATTCTGAGGGGCAAGTATGAGAGAGCAACTTGAATGATACCATAGGTCATATCATACATTCACAGTCACAGGTCCATCAAGGTGAATATCAACCCTAAATATGCAGACTTTACAGATAGGAGAGTAATTGGGCATAAAGATATGGAGACTTTCCTTTGCCCCACTTCTCACAGATCTTTTTGTGAACAGTTATCCTACCCTTCCTATTGTATTATTCAATAGAAATTGTACTCAATTTTTTACAGGCTTGCTTTCTAAAGAGCAGGAGAAATCCCTTTTTTCATGCCTTGAACTAAATTAATTAAATGGTCTTTTTATAAAAAAGTGTCAAAGAAGGAATTAAAAAAATTCAAGAGAGTCATATTCATGGGAAGTTTTAAGTACAGTTCTTTTAATTTTCTACTTGTAATAATATTAGTAATGACTAGAAAATAACTATGTTGGTTTCTTTATAATTTCTTGCTAAATTTATTTTTCTCTTTTTTTCAAACTCAAGTTTCCCAGGGCATGGGAAAGACAGCTAGGTGGAGATTGCAAATGACAGAGCTATTTAACAGGAGAGTGAGAGCCTGTGTTTAGGGAACCTAATCATCTATAATGGATACTAAGCATAATTTCACTCTACTCAGATGCAGACACTACTTTACAGCATTTGAAAGTTAACACATCTGCCCTTGGCGTCCTACACTATGTGGATCTTCTGAGATCAAAGACAAATGCAAGCTGGCAGTTAGTCCATAAAGGGCTACCATGAATATGCTTCTCTCATTTCATTGAATTCATAATTTTAGCTTCCTTCATAGTCTTTCCTATTGAGCATGCACATTAGTTTACAATGGGTGTCATAACAAGACACCATGGACTGGGTGATTTAACATACATTTATGTTATCAGAGTTCTGAAAGCTAGCAAAGATCAAGGTGTCCTCAGGTTTGATTCCTTCTATGGCATTTCACAGGCTTCTTTCTTGTGTTTTTACATGGTTTCCTTTTTGCACATGGTCCCTCTAGTGCTTCTTTATGTTCTGCATTTCCTCTTATATGACATCATTTCACATTAATTAACCCTTCGAGGCCCTGTATCCAAGGGCGATCCCTTTCTGAGGTACTTAACATTAGGACTTCAACATATGAATTTTGAAAGGACATGATCTAGCCATAACAGGATGTTTGATTAAATATTAATGTTCTGAAGTGTCCACCAACCATCTCTATACATTAGGTATCAAGAACATTTTAGTAGCTTCCATAGAATGTATTCAAAGAATGGTAATTTTAGGAGTCAAGATTCGGCAAAGGAGGGTCTATTTTGTTCATCTTCTCATCTTCCCTTAGTGGGACATGCTGGGCTGGATATGCTAGAAGAGTGATCTGCTGGGCACACAGATAGGTTTATATTGCAGTGAAGTAACTTCCTTAGGGTAAGCAATCTGATGCATGGAAGGAAACACATGACTTCCAGATTTCGATGTCAGGCACTCTAGCCTAGTTTCTAGATGTTTTTAGAAGTTGTCCAAAATAGGAAGGTATTGTAGTTAAATCTCTCTCAGTTACACAGGAAGCTAAATATTGTAGCCACTGTTGTGAGAAGCTGTGTGACCACAGTCCTTGTGAAGATATAACATAGAAGGCAAGGTCAAGGCTAGTCTCACTGTTCAACCAGTAAAGGTGCAACAATCTGTTCATGTTCAGATAGTTTGTTATTTGCATATGCAGGAAAACAGGAAATAGTCAAGGGTGTCAACTCCTTATATCCTTATCTTGAATCCTGAATAGGACAAATAGGACAACACAGCTGCTAAAGACACCTGAGGTGCAAGTTGTGTAAAGAAAGTGCACCAGAATCAATTTTGTACTGCGGCCCATTAGTTACAGAGTCTGAAGTTATACCCTGAGGTGGAGTGAGGACACACTTCTTTAGAACTGTGGAAATAATGAGAAAATGTCTTGTGATAACCTCCAGGGAAAAGAGATATGCTTAAGGGGGTGTATCACATCCTTCCCCTATTATGTCTACAGGACATCACAGGGCATTCTGCCAAGACAGATCTAACTGTGCTCCCAGCTTTTGTCCCCAAGGCCTAAGTAAATACAGGTAAGGTGACAGATAAGACACCAGTCCTAGTCCTCCTAGCTCACTGTCCATGCAGCCTAAGGTAAAGATTCAGGGTTATTTTCAGACAGTTCTACTCTTACTATTATCAGATATAGTACTTAGGATAATCAACATCCACTTCAATCTTATACAAGAAAAATGTTTTCTATTAGTTTGATTGTAAGGTGGAATGTGCATGTTCTTCGACATAATTTGATCCCAGGGGAGCAAAATAATGTATTTAAGAAAAGAAAATCAAGACTAAGGTTAAAGCCAAAGATGCATTCCTGGTGATTGCCCATTATTTCTGTCTTTGATCACACTGCCCTTTACTATCACTGACAAGAACTCGGCCATGCTATGGGAGGTTACAAGGGTTCTTTGTGAAAAACAAGTTGTAGCAGATGTTTTAAATTTCAAAACACCACAGTCTTTTTAAATCGTTTGCACTTAAATTATTTAATGTTGGCAGATAGTTGGAGTCCTGTCATTAATGGCAGTATCTGTGGGTTGTTTTTCCTCTTTCATGTAAATTATTGCCCATTGTAATAATGAGTTAGGTCAGAAGAGGTGTCAGGAGGCCAGAGACTTTGAAAGAAATCTAGGATTTTTTTCTTTTTATTTTTTTGAGAAAAAGGAAGGCTTTGTTGCATATTTCACTCTAAAAATCCCAAGATTGGCATCATCATACTGTGATTAAAATACTCATTCAACAAAATGTCTTTTTAGTTGTGGCATGAATATTACCTGATTTTTCAAAATGTGTGAAACTTAATCTTATTTCCTGCCAGAAGAGCATGTGATTTTTAAAAAGTTTATATTCACACAGATAAATTAATGTCATTAGCCAAGTGATCATATAATTTTAGTTCATCACCTTGCAAGTTGAGAAAGAAAATACATAGCATCATAATACCTTTTACTGAAAAATTTCAGAAATAGACAGTTTTAATAAGCTAGAGACATAAAAATAGAATACTAAGAGTCAAGTTGGGAATGCACAATGAGTATTAGTCACATTGCTTATTCAATATCATACTCCATAACATCTAACTAACTCTGTACTATATTTGGTACTAACAGATTACAGTATGAAAAGGAGAGAATCATTAAACAGTAAGAAAATCATCTGTATTGGTCATTTTAATACAGCAATTCCAATTCAGGGAACAGAATTTCAGGTGGCCTATAATAAATATGTTCCAGTGAGGTACTGAGAGATATTAAATATTCCATCCATGTATTCCATCTCTGTTTTATTTTTGATATTTAACTATTAATATAACATGAATATAATTTCTATAGCCTTAAATATTCTTATAGTTTATCAAGAAATATAAATACATTAGTAATGCATGATTAATTATTTTTTCTCATTATTGTGAGACAACAAATAAGTTTGGAGATTAAAGGGCTAATATATTCCTCTTCTTTTAGGCAAATCATTAATTTATTTTTCCTTTTTATGCTTATGGTAAATAAAGCCAAAAATATCTCACTGTTTGTATTGGGCCACGACACTCTTATTCCTTTTCAAAACTAAAGTGTAGTATCTTTAAATTTCTGCCTCTGTCTCTCTGCTTTCATACTTACATTGTCTTGTTTGATTGAACTCCTTTGTGACCCTCTTCCTTGGTCCACTGTGGTTAATTTGAGTTCATCTGGATAATCTAAGGTAATCTTCCCATCTCAGAATCTTTAACTTGATCACACATGCAAAGTCCCTTTTGCAATATCAGACGTCAAAAAGAAAAATGACAGTCCCCAAATGGAGGCATTTGTGTCAAGCCCATGAGATTTAATATCTAACCTCACTGTGCTTTCAAACTTCCCCAGGAATGTGGTTTTAACTAGTCAGTAGAGAATTTTCTAGTCATCATCAATGAAATGATTTTTGCCACTCCCTAAAAGAAAATTAGATAATTGGTCATAAGATCATTTTCCATTTTCATAGGTATGTTACCTTCAACTGAAGTAAATCACTCTTCCCTTATCTTGCCCTCCTTCTGTCTATAACAATATTTTATTTTATAGAGGTTTTCAAAGCACCTTTCTACTTGCTAAATGGGAGGCTGTCAGATTCCTGACCTTGTTCATAAAGCCAATAACATCTTTAAAAATAACTTGGTTGGATTTTTGTTATTTCACAAAGATAACAATCACATGTTCTCAGAATTAGGACATGAACATCTCCAAATGAAAAACTTATAAAATACTACCCTACTAGAGTTACTGAGCTAGTGTTCAAACCATCTAACTTTAGATAAATCATTTTTATCATAATTCTCCCAATTCCCAGTTATTAAACTTGATTAATCTCTTGCTTCTAAGATGTCTTCAGTTAGCTTTTTAGTGTCTACAATTTCTGTGTTCTTATATATGAGATTATTTGTGTTGCTCTCATACATAAAAACAATTTTACTAGGCTTAAAATTGCTAAGGGAGCAGATCATTTCCTTCTTAATTCTGAACACATTATCACTCCATTATATTCTGAAATTATGGCCAATCTAATTTTCCTCCCATGTGGATAGCTTTCATTTACTTTTTTTATTTTCCTTAGCCTTAATGAGCTCTGAGTATCAGTCAGGGACTTCCAGAAATTCTTAGATTAGTAAATTTAATCCTTGCAAAATCCTTGAGGTTTATATAATCATTAGCCATTATAAAGATAAGAAAACTGAGTCAAAAGAAAATAGCTTTCTTACATAGCCTCATTCAATATGTAAGTACCTTATTAGTCAAACGGCTAAATTATGCTTACTAACTCTCAATTCCAGAGATCCACAAATATTAACTGTTTTGTTTTTTTCTTTTCTGACTCTGGTGCAGTCACACAACTTTTCAGCGAGGCTGTTTTATTTGTTTTGGTTTAGGTTTCAACTATTTAACTAATGGCTCTTCCTATACTCCATACCCAAATCATAGTAGGAGAAAGTAGGGAAAGGTCTTGCACTGGTAATTAAATGATTCACACAAGTGACATTCACTAATTACACTCCTTGGTCAAAGCTAGTCTATCTGCTATCTGCAAATATGGTAACAGGGAAGTATATCCTATCATGTGCTCTGGAGGAGAAGAGAATTAGTTAGCTATGGGTAATCTTTACAAGGGTCTACCACAATGACAAAAACAGAATTTGAAACCCAAATAATCTTTAGTTCCAGTGTACTCTTAAGTCATATTTTCAACTGCTTGGAAGTATTTATTTCTAGGATTCAAAATGATATCCAAATTTTTATAATTAACTAAAATTATTTATTTGTACCTATATGTGTTTGACAATATTTTAGGAACTGGAATACTGCAGGAAAAAATAATAATGTCATGGAATGTAATTCTAGGCAAGAGTCTCTTTTCTTTTTAAGTGTAAAAGTTCCTTTTAGCCTGTATCTTTATATTACAAATTCTATTATTTGAATTTTTTTCTTCCATTGTTCTTCATAAGCTCATTTCTTCTTTTACCAGATCATATCCATTCTATATCTCCAAAAGTGCAACCTATCATTATTTTACATTTCATTATGAAAGTTAAAATCCTACTAATATAGCAATGGCATTTGTTGTCTCTGTATTTTAAGGATATTAAAATTCAGGAAAACCAAAGAATTGGAATTAGTATATCTTGAATAATTGCTATTTTATTTTTTGTTTCTAACTAAAACAGCTTATAATGCATAGTTTGGCTTTCTGTTTTCTTGACTTAATTTGTATGACTCTTGCTTCCCCTCATCTCTTTCAAGACATTTGGACAGAGGTGTTCCATGTATGTTATACTTTCATGTTTTGGGCCAATTCTCTTTGAAATTAATTTACTTAAAAAGTTTTGCAATCCTATTTTATGTTACCCTCTTCTTTTTAACCTCCTTTTTTTTTCTTCATTCTTATTCCTGTATTAAATACATTTCTGGGTGCCTGCCCAATTTTCTAATGCCTTCTTTCAGAAATTATAGCCACTGGGGTAGGTGGGAGATGCCAGTTAGCTCACTCTTCAAGGGACAGACTATTTGCCTGCAGAGAACACAAAGAGCAGTCATTTTCCAACATCACCACCTTCACTGGCAGCCTGTTTTGCCCCAGGTCATGATTTTCCTGGGACAGCCCATATCTGATAATGAGGTATAGCCAGATTGTAAATGCCTGGACATATCAGCTCCAAGGACAAAACTCATAAGCATTATTTGCTCCATCATTTATCAAAGCTTTGTTGAGATTTCATATAAGTTCAATTTATCCTTCTTCACACCCCTATTTTTAAAAATATCGATTGTTAATGAATACCTCATATTCTAACTTGTGTGTCAGAGTATGGAATCAAAAGATTATCTTGTAACACAAACAACACACATTTAGAGTTTAGCCCTAAGGTGATATTGGCAACTTGCAATAAGGTTGACTATTTGGAAATCTTACAGACTATCACATTGATCCATTACATCAGGGACATCTTGCTTATTGGACTAGGCATACTATATGTGGTGACTACTAATGAGCTTGGTAGGACACAAGTGCCTCACAGGCTAAGGGAAAAGCAAAGGACATTCAGTGTTCCAGCTGCTGTACCAATAAAACTTGCAGGTGTATAATGGACAAGGGCATCCCTCCAACATAAAATATAAATAATTGCACCCTGTAAATCCTACCATTACAAAGGAAGTATAGAGTTTGTTAGGTCTTTTGGTTTCTGGAAGTAACCTTTTATATCTTCGAGTATTGTTATAGGTTATATACATTTTATGTAAAAGGTGACTAACTTTAAGTGGACCTCCAACAGCACACCAGAGTCTTCACAAAATTTCCCCCTTTTTCAAAGGTAACTGTTCCATGAAACTTCTATTCCCCACTTCAATTCTGGGCTCTTTTAGAGTACATATAATGGCTTCTAAAAGGGTAAAACTTTTGCTAGAGCAAATAACAGCTATACCATTTATTACAAACTAAAGTTGTCACCCGCATTCTTTGGGCTTCTTGTGCCACAGATAAACAGACAAGAAGTGAATTCACCATTGTGCTAGTGGTAATTGATCTAATCATCAGGAAAAGGTTAAAAAAAGTGAAGAATATGTGTGAAGGCCAGGAAATACATAGTTGTCTCTTAGTAATTCCTTGCCCAAAGTGAAAATAGAAAGACAAATACAGCAAGTTGTTCTGAGAAGTCATCATTAGGGGAAGATTAGATTCATATAATGAGGGTTTGGGTTTACCCACTTCGTTACCCTTGAGTCAGCAGTGGATGAAGCTGAACGAGACTCAAAGTGTAGTCTATGATTACCAGTTGAGTCCTGAAAACAACTACAGCATTGAGGTTGACATTTGTGCAACTAACCTTTCTATTTGAAACAAAAAGTCCCATGAAATCATGGTAATCACTGAGAGTGTATAGAGAAAGAGATCGGCAGACATAGATGGTATGCATCTCCATTCAAATTGCCCTTCAAGAAAGCATTTGCTTCTTCCCTTTAATTTATTTATTATATATTGAACAAGAATAAATTTATTCAGATACATTATTTTCATCATAAAGATATAATCCAGTTCCTTATCTGGACACACTTTTCACATCCACACTGATTAGCTTCCCTCCTCATTAAATTCCTGAAAGCCGATTTAAAGAATGTAGCATTTTCTCTTGTTCTCACAAGTCAACTACATTCTTAGAATTTAGAGTTCCTTTTTGGCTTAATTTATATGATCCAACTAAGGCCATTGCTTGGTTTCCTGATTATCTAAAATAAAGGGCTACAAAATGCTGATAATACACTATTCCAGGAATATTCTCATATTCACTCTGTTGAAAGTGCTTTATTTTGGATGAAAATGCTTCTAGGTTGCAATGCTGCACACTTCTAGACCACTCTGACTCTCTGCTGCATTGATTTCTTAGTAGTACAATCCCCAAATGGCTATAAAACTATGGGCAGGAGTACAAACCTTTTCAAAATGTATTCATTGTACAGAATAGTGGTTAACTGTCTAGTATTCCAGTTAGTGAAGACTTGGGTCTCTGGGTCAGAATTTAAAGTTTTAAAATGAATGAAACTAATGCATCTATTCAATTTAAGTATGGATAGTTCCATGATCTCTTTCTCAAATCTAGTTCATTTTTCCTTGTCCTTACTGGAAATATCTTCCAAACTTTGTTATCAGTTATCTCAGTGTTTCCATTATGTATTTCTTCATCCTTAGGTTGTTCTGGTATGACTGTACCACAGATATCCAGAGTTGTAAATTCCTTTGTATTTGCTAAATCCATGTTTTTGTTTTCCTCTTCCATTCTCTTTATTCTTAACCATACATGATCAATTATTATAGTACTTATACATTCATATATTTTCATATGCCTTTTATTATGCTATTGTGTCTCTGCTTCAGTTTATTCTTCTATATTCAGATTTGTTAGGCTAAAACTGATACTATACAAACCACATTTCTCAATTGTCTAGCTTGTGTCTGTGAGTTATAAGAAACATGGATGAAGTTTAGTTATGATGAGCTGATTGAGAACTAAGTCAGACACAACAAAAAATGTATGCATACTGTTTGATTCCATTTGTATGAATTGCTAAGGCCAGAAGAAATATACGTTAGGTGAAATAATTCATAATAGCCTTTGTGATATGTGTGGACTGTTTGAAAGATGGCACAAGATTATTCCATCAATGTCCATCTACATTGAGGGGTTCATTATATAGGTATGTACCTATCAAAGCTTATCAAATAATATACATTTGCACATTTAAGTAATACACAAGTATTTAACTCAGATTTTAAAATACACAAAATAATTGTTCCAAGGCTAAGGAAAAAAAAAACTAAATCACAGCTATTAAGTAAAATAAAAAAAATAAATAACAAGACAGCAAATAGTGACCTTATGGTTTTAAAATTCATAGATTTTAAATGAAATTGTTAGATTTCAAACAATGAATAAATAGAATGTGATGGATATTCTCAGAATACTGGCAATATTTGCATTTGTGATCTAGATACTAGTATTTTGAATAGTTCATTCTTTGAAAACAGAGCTATACAAATTTCATATATGCATTTTGCATATAGCTATATGTAATATGTATTATATAGATAACATGAATATGCATTTACACACACATATATACAAACTTATTTACAATGCTAAAAGAACTTATAAGATTTTTTAAGTTAATAACTCAGTGTTGAAGTATTTTTTGAGAAAAATTAGGCAGACCATAGTGAGACACAAATTTCATTGTTAGCAAAAAAAGAAAAGAAAAAACATAATAGTAGAGAAGGAAGAGGGTGGTGATGAACAAGACAAAGTAAAGGCAACTTTGTGAGAGGTAAAGTTCTGCATTTGAAGGAACAGAAGAGAAAATCCCATGCTTCATGTGATGTAAGCAATAATATTCAGTTCTGTCTTCCTGGCTGACAGCTGTGTTCAAGAAAAGAAAGAAAGAAAGAAGAATGATTTCTACCTGAAGAAAGCATATGGTTATTTTAGCTGTAAATTTCTGCAATTGAAAATTATAAATAATCTTTGAATGTGCATTGAAAAAATACCCTTTGTGCATCATCTTCATTTTTAAATTTTTATTGAAACTGATAACAGCTGCATTGTCCAATATCATTTTTCTCAGGATCCACTATGTAGCCATTTAAAAAATTATAAATAAATGCTATAGTCATATTTTACTTTAAAATGTAAAAATGTAAATGTTACTTAAAAATGTTACTTTATTTGATGCACCTGTATGTATTGTCTGTTCAATAGTTGAATCTCATTTTTATGTTTACATTTGTCTATATATATTTTCTTCCATATAGTAATAGATGCATTGTTAAACTATTATTGACATAAATATTAATAATTACAGATCTTCTATAAAACTAGAGTTACACAATTTTTCTTCATGAGAGAAATGATTTTACTCTAGTTCAGTTACTTAGCTGCACTAGTATAAAGCCTTAAGCACTTAGTTATTGCAAAGCTGTTTTAGCAAATTAGCAATATTTTTCATGACCTTTGCTACAGAGGAATCAAAGCTACTGAGGTTGCTAATCTGTTATCTCTGTGAAACTAACTTTCCAGATGTCACCTAATCCCTTCCTGGGCAGCCACCTTAAACTGTTCTCTGTTACAAGAGACTTCATTTCATTTAGGATCTTGTCAGACTCACTTTTCATCCTAAAAAATAAAAATTAGAAAAACCTATTGGAACTCCTCTCTCCAGCTACTTTTCATAAGATGGGAAATATTTCTAAGGGGCTCACTGAAGTGATATACAAGAACATTTCCTCTACCTCTCAATATTTGGGGCCCACCCCGCTCATTCTTTCTGGATGGTGATGGCAGTGTAAAGTTAGGAGAGGAGAGTTACATGCCCATTTCTGCTTAGGAGAAAGAGAAGAGATAAGAGATTCTTCTGGGAAGGCTGGTAAGTCTGAGAGAGACTAAGAAAAAAAAGAACTAGGACCTCCCTTGTGGAATAGCGGTTAAGTCTCGACACTGTCACCCAGATGGCTTGAGTTACATCCTGGGCCAGGGAGCTGACCCACATGTGGTGCAGCAGATCTCACAGGTTTTGTCGGCTGTTCCCCTTAGCAGTGTATTTCAGTAAAATCTGCTTTGCTCCCCACTTTGTCTTTAGTGAATCCTCTCACCCCTCACACCTCTGACCCACATCCCAGTTCTTCTACGCAAAGATAAATAAAATCTTTAATATGTGTGTGTATGTGTGTGTGTGTGTGTGTGTGTGTAGAGAGAGAGAGAGAGCAATATCCTTCATTTCCATCCACAGGCAAAGATAATGGCCCAATTTGTGTTGAATGATGACTCCAAATTCTGTCTTTATTGAGCATAATCTGTTGAGAGTTCTGCTTAAACTGACATATCTCAGGACAGATGCGCAGTTACACTGCAAAGAAACACAAGTAAAACCAACATCAGATAGGAAAGAATCCAGTACAGGACACTGGGTCACCATACCTAGAGATTTTGAAATGTAGCAGGAACACCATAACAGCCACAGGAAATTCAATAAATCAAAACAAAAATATCATAAATTATGAATTTATTATTTTTGACCTTAAAAATAAAAGATGTTTTTCAATAATTTTTGGTGGGCTTATCCCTGAATAGTGAGACTACCTATTAATAAAATTTATATAAAGTATTTCTATAATATATATAGGTTTATATACATACTTAGATTTATATATTTATAAATACTCAATTTATACATGATATAAAATATTTTGTCTATATTTTATATACAAATATATAAATATATAAAGTATGCATATGTTCTATATTTACTTAATTTTAATTAGAGACAGAAATTCTAAACATGTGCATAATTATGAATAACTTAATGCCTAAATACTTATCTACAATAGCTATTTACATATGTATATATGTAGGTAAGTATATAGATATACACATACATAAAACAAATATATAGATACCCACTAGTAAGAACAAAGAGGCAATATATAAATGTATAGAGCTCAACTTTCAATGTAATGATTTGAGACTATATTAGCCAGGGAAACATGTCAAATCTTCATTTTATTTTGAATACCAACATCAATCATTACTTGAAAATTTACACACAAAAAACCTGTTAATTTTTCTCTGAAACAGAACATTTCATATATTACATAATTAAATTTGAAATTTAATATCTGTGCATGCCCTAGTTACTTTTATAAGCTACACTGCATTTGTGTGACATGGAAAACAGTAGAAGAAAGAAATTGGTTTTTTTCTCCATTTTTTTTCCATGAGAAAGGGATATAAATAGCTATAGTTGAAAATAGCTGACGTTTATTCATTACTTAATGTGTTCTGTATAGTTTTCTAAGTGATTTATATTTAACAACTCATTAAATCTATAGTATATTCAATGTAGCTGATTTTATGGTGGAGTAATAAAGGAAAGAGAGAAGTAAAATAATATGTTCAGGTTTAGAGCTTGTCCAGGTTCATAGTTTGGGTTGACAGGGATTTAAACCCTGACATCTCACCTCAATTAATCATATGCTATCTCTTTTGTCATCTACGTTCATTACTTTTGTTAGCACTGATTGTTTCCTTTTTAGGTTTATAAATTTAAATCTCTATTAGAGCTAACAGTGACTATTCAGCTAGCATGATACTAATTTTTTTTTAAAGATTTATTTATGCATACAAGCACTGGGGTACAGGCCAGAGGTGGCGGGGGGGGGGAGGTGCGAGAGGATTCACCACAGAGAGCAGGGAGCAGAACAGGCAGATCAACAGAAGTACACTGCTGAGGGGAGCAGCGGGCACAGCAGGAGAGGTCTGCCTGCACCATGTGGGTCCCCTCCCTGGCCGGCAGCAGGGATTGAACTCGTGCTGCAGTGACTGAGGTTTGCTTCATAGAGTGTTGCTTAACCCACTGCGCCACCAGGGAGGCCCCTGATACTAAATTTTAAAAGAGAATATTTCAATTGTAATTTTATGATACTTCAAAACTAACTCATTGATATGGATATGGATAATACAATTGATTAAATCTTAAAAATTTACCCATACTGATCTCTGACATTAATCTGTGACTTTATAGCTATTCTCTATCATTTTTGTTTTCAAACAGCTTTGCAAAATATAGATATAAGTGTGCTATCTATAAAGAATAAGGGATTTGTAGAGATTTGTATGATTTGCATGCCCTCAAAGTGATAACTACCAAGAAAAATTAAGATAAATCATGTGTGATCTTATTTATCCTTTATAGAAACTAACTCTCGAAAGGAATTGGTGGGTTGTTAGACCTTTAATCTTTCCCTTATCCCACTTTGTGCTTGAAGTTTCAATAAATTTCAAGTGATATATGGGAATAGAGAGGAGACACCGTTAAGTGATGTTCAAGTCTCAATTTTTAATGGGGATTTTGTTCTTCTTTGGATCTTATAAATGGCATTTCCTTCTCACTTTTCCTTCAGTGATGGCTCTAAATCCTTTGAAAGACCCGCTACCAATCATTCTTGTCATACTTAGCACTGAAGAGCTCTGTGCTACCAGAAAGCGAAGAAACCAAATGTTTTAGTGGCATCGGCCTAGAGGCATATGTCAAAGTAGATATGTACAAACTGACAATATTTATTAAAGTTATAGTCAAATTTCTGCCCATGAAAATTAACAATTAGCCACATGGGATTATAAACTCATTCTTTAAACCCTTCTGACTTGCTTCTCCATAGTGTTTTCTGTCTCTCTGTCTCTTGCTCTCCCCCGATCCACTTCTTCTCTTTTGTCTCTTTCCTGAGGTAGGAAAAATATCATAATTTAGTTATGATTCAACATTTATCTTTGCAAGGGAAGAGACTGATAACAATGATATTGCCTCAAGTGAAGTCTGTAATTTCATCTGGAAAAACAAAATCTTATGAGCACATTGTATCACAAACTTCTTACTTGAAGTAATTCTTATTTGAAGGAACAAGATTTCACAGGAAAATCAAATATGCAATTCTACCAGAAAATGATCAATCATATTTTCTTCCTACAGAGGGACATTGATTTTATTTTATTCATTAATTTGATTTTCATTACCTAATTAATATGAAAATATTAACACTTTAATCAATGAAGTCATTGAGTTCTGCACACATGCATATTCATAATTTACTATTTCTGAATTCTTAAATATTCAGTAATTAGTTCAATTAAAAATACAAAGATCACAGTGTTATTTCATTGCTCCCAGTGTCCCATGATGATTATCAATTACCCATTTAGTAAAATCTATCTCCAAATGTTAATAATGTTGAATATAAAGATGGAAAAAGGTGAAGAAAAGAAGGTTGGAAAAAAAACAGATCAAAAGTTGGTTCATATGCATATTTAAGGTTTTCAAGAATAGCTGTGTTTTAAATTTCTTTGACTAAAGCATGCTCTGATATATATTCTCAGAATATATGCCTTATAATATTTTCATTTAAACAAATTCTAACAAAATTGAGTCATTTGTCTTATCCAGCAACTCTAATGAGCTTCATATACATAAAGGGTAAATTCATGTAAAACCATTTTTTTTTAAATTTTCTATAAAATGTTACTTTAAGCAGAAAACATTCTCAACATGATTTTTATATACTCTTAATGTTAGCATCAGAATTTGAATTAAAGTATTGAAATAGTTTAGTTTACAACTCTGTGTGAAACTCTTGAGAACTAGACCATTGAAACAAATGTCTAATCAGGAAGATATAAAAGATGACTTAACAGCAGACTGTTAAGCTGCATTTCTGTAAATTAGTTACAACACAACACAAAGTAAGTGTTCTGGGTATTCATGAAGCTATAAATTACCTTGAATTACGCACCTACCTAAAGAATATGATCTCAGTGGGTTTTTAAATGGATATTAAAAGAAATTTCATTATGCAAAGAACAGATTTTTATAACTCTGAATAGATATGCCAAATAGTATAAAAATCTGGAAGCATGGTTGAATAACATTATCAGTTTCAAAGGTAAAACATGAAATTCTAAGAATAAAAGTGTTGTCCATTTTTATGCTGCAGACTCCAGTAAAAATAGTCAGTGTTTCAAGTGATGACAAAAAGTAGGGAAATCCAAATTTATTCCATGAATAACATATATTAAAATTTCAAAGTCAAGAAGATATAGCCAGTGAAATTGGACAAATATGTGTAAGAATGACATGGATTCTTACTAAAAAGACCTAGTTTTAAAAATCTGAATATAAAAATAGCACAAATGTAATTCTTTGTTTTTATGCTACCTATTCTCAGATAAGACAAATTTAATACCTGTCAACCTTTTTAAAAAAAGTTATTTTTATTCCTAATGAAATAAATGTTATTTAAACATAAGTATTTTGATATATATATATTTTTAAGTGTAGACTGCAATATTACTTCCAAAAAGGATACAGCTGCAATCTGTTGAGAGGATAATGATCAGGGATCATTTATTTTACAATTTAAAATAAAAGGCTAGTTAAAAAATGTGATATTTTAATTTGCAAGTTTTTTAAGATATATGAGTTAGTTTAAATATACACACCAATAAAATTTCCTACTCTGGTTGAATAAACTTTATATTCATATTTTAATATGAAAGATTGTTTTCCTCAGAAAAAACGTGTTTAGGCAATGAATGCAAATCACAAGAATAATTCCTAAAGAGTTGATAGAAAGCTACTGCTTATGAAATATTGCCATTATAGTATGATTTCTTAGTATCTTATATTTTAACTGAGGCTAAGAACATCTTTTCTTGGCGGAAAATAATGAAAGTGGAGGTACAGGGAAAGGTAGATGTCTATAATTAAGGGAAAAAGAAAGTTCAAACTCCATCTCTATTGTGTCACATGAAATCTATCTCTACAGATGTCAAAATTCCTAGTGGTGACACATATGTATTTTAATGTCACAAAGTCCTCTATCTCTGTTTCATGTCTATTTTGTGTTAACATGTAACACTTTCAAAATTTGTGTTTTGAAAATAAATGTTGCCTATTGAATATCAGCATAATATCTAATCACTCATCAGAAATTACAAGTGCTTCACTATATGCCATGAGCCTCTGTTAACCTTTCAGTCTTCATTAAAACACTATGATAATTCATATAAAACAAGTTCATACAATGTGTTACTTATGTAACATGGTAAAAAGCTTATAATGATGAAAAATTTTATCTGAAATTGCCTTAAGTCTTAATTTTATTTCCCAGTGGATTTCTGAATTCTTAAATTACCCACTCAAGTATATATGTTGTGACATTTTTAATAAATTATTCTCCAGAGATACTAACTTTATTTAATTTTAATTATGGTTTGTTATAACTGTACTTATTGAACTATCTAGAATGTTGATAAAGAATTTGTTTACAATTCACCTTCTTTTGAGAATCTTATATAAAACAGGGATACATAAGACATAAAGATCTCAAAATTAATATAAAAACTAGAGTTAATATTTATAGTCTTATGGGGGAAGACAGACACCTATTAGATCATTTCAAAAGTACAGTTATAGAGGTATTTACATAATATTGTCAGGGAAAGGTGACCACTAAACTGGGTCTAAAATGAAGTGTCACTTGAAACTAATATTATATATTTATTATTTGTCAACAAAAATTAAAAAATTAACTGAGAGGGTTATCCAATGCAAAGCTGAGGAGAAGGGGGAGATAGTATTTCTGACTGAGTAAATAACATGACCAAAAAAAAAAGAAAACACGATGTAAGGTGTTCAAGGAACACAAATAAAGTAATACATTTTAGAGATAGATTTATATACTAAGGTAGGAAATAATCCAGGTCATGGAAATTCTTCTCAAAGTGGTTTGGGACATGAAAGAAGAACATGAACTAGAATATGCAAATATACTTACGTGAGAAATTAAGGAAAGTGGTAAATATTTTTCCCAAGATTTTCACAGTGAGTATATGAATGGCTCATAGTGGATCAAAAAGATCTAGAATACAGAAGAAGAGTAATGTTGATTTAGTTTACCAATTAGAGACACAATACTACAAACTACAAACAATGGGAGACATAGCCTTTGTAAGTCTGGAGGGAAATTTTCCCTATCCCCACTATCTTCTTCTTGGGTTGGTTAAGTGAAAAAATAATATCAGACAGATTAAAAGAAAAAAAAAGATTTTATTATGTATACTAGCACCTAGAGAGCATTTGAGTTCAGGTAATTTTAACTGGTCACCCAAGAAGACAAACATGATTAAGATAGGTTTTTCATTGAAAGATTATACGGAAATATCAACATTCCAAAGAGAATGATAAGCTCATAGGGTGAATAAGTAATAGTGGTTAGAGATTTGAGAAGAATTGGCAAATCCTTGCACCATAATTAAGAGGTAAGAGAATTTCAAAGAGGAAATGACTGGAAGTATCAATTGTATTAGAATCTTTTAGTAAAATCTGAAAGCAAAGTGGCCCTGAAATTTGCAAATCAATGTTGATAGATTCCTTTTCATAAAAAGAATCATACCAGATTCCAAATCTTGATCATGAATGTTGGTGGCACTCATTTGGCCTCAGTATCAAGTTCAAAATTCTAAACGCTAATGTTCAAGATACTCCCAAAATTGATCCATGAAATCTGGCGCCCGTAAGTATAGATCATCTGCCTAACAAGATTATATTGCCCTTGAAAACTGAGACTATAACTTACTTTTTAAAAAACATATTTATTTAGTAGAAGAACTGGGGTATAGGCCAGAAATGGAGTGGGGAGCAAAACAGGCAAATCTAGTGAAATACACTGCTGAGGGGAGCAGCAGGTGAGACAGGAGAGATCTGCTGTGCCATATGTGGATTAGTTCCCTGGCCAGGGATCTAACATAGGCTTTATTGTGATAGTGCTGAGAATTAACCTCCAGACCACCAGAGAGGCCACTATAAGTTACTTTTATATATACTATAATTTCTTTCCTAGCATTAATAATATAGAAATTTGCCAATAAATCAATTTTAGATAAAAGTAACATAGGTTTTCCATATATATGTGAGTAAATGCATGCATCTATCATTATCATCTATGTATTTTTTTGACAAAATCCAGACTGTTAATAGATTAACTTCATTATAGTTTACATTGTAAGACTGACTTAACAAAATCTCTCTTTCTCTTCCTCTCCCTCCCTCCCTTCCCAGCTCCCTCCTTTCCCCTCCCTCCCTATCTCTCCCTGTATTTCAGTCAATAAAACAGAATTCTTCATACCTTTACTTTTTCTCCTTTTTCTACTAAACAGAGAACAGAATAGATCTAGATGCCATATTAGGTTGTTAATATCTATTGCTCTTTATTTGACTAGTTATCATTTTTATCATGGAAAATAAGCAAACAAAAATTAAAAAGTACTAATTGCCATATATTATTTATTCCCTAAAATAATTTTCCATAAACTGAAATCAGCACTTCTCTCAAAAAGGTGACAGGATCATAAATAAAAGTGTTTGTATAATCTCTATTTATGTATTCAAAAATAAACTTCAATGCCTGGACAAAGAAAGAGGAAGAAGAAAGTCTGAAATAAAAGCGCATACTATGTATGAGCTGCACCTTTTCCATTTTTTAATTTCGGAGAGGTCTTATGTTTGAAGATTTGCCTGTCTGTGATAATGGGGGAAGAAAAAATATTGAACTCAGTGCTTGGAACAAAGAAGCTTTTAGCTCTCCTTTACTGCTTGAAGTTCTAATAATTATACAAACTTCAGAAAAATATTTCATAAACCTGCTTTTAAAACTAAAACTTTTTTTAGTATTTGTTTTAGTTAGTTTAGATATACATTTGTAAGATCTTTTCTCAGGTTAAATGTGATGCTGATTTGTTCCAGTGTCTCACGGTGTTAATATTTTATAAGGCTTATATGCAATATGTGACATGACTTATTTAAAGTTAGCGAGAGAGCAGCCATCCTCCTTTGCCAATTCCAGTTTGCATACTAAATTGCAGATTTTCTCATGCAGCATAACACCTGCATAAATTTGAAAAATTGAGAATCATGAAAATGGTATTTCAATAACAGTTCAGTTCAGTAAAGGGACAAAATTTACCAGGCAATATAACATGGCAAGCAAGGTTAATGCCGTGTTGAAACTACATTTCCCTGCCGAAGATTTTGTTGTTGATGATGATGATTTTAAATAAATATATACATAATCCTTCTGTTACAGTATTGATGGGTCAGATGGATATCAAAAATACTGCTAAAATATATCTATCTCACGAAAAGAAAATCTATGGCCATAGCAATAATAATGCACAGGACCCACATATGCAAACACACATACACAGCTGAATGGGAGAGAGTCGATAATTCTCTTTAAATTCTAAGCCTCTGGTGTAATTGTATCTTACTTGCTAATTTTTAAGTTTTCCTTATCTGTTACCAAATTTAAAGCTAGCAACAACTTAGTGAAAATAGAAATTATAGTTACCTGAATTACAAAGCAAATTATCATTTGCTTTCCTTTGCTATTGTCTCATTCTTGTAAACTCACATACATACAGAAAGGAAGACTATAACAATTTGTTCCCTAAATCATTATGATTAAGAGGAATTTGGTTTTCTATATTTAGATGTTTTATAGAACATGAAAATATGTAATAAAAAAGTTTATTCATGGAAAATGCACTATTGAATTCAGTTTTTCCTCTCTCTCTCTCTCTCTCTCTCTCTCTCTCTCTCTCTTACACACACACACACACACACACACAGTATGTTCCTCCACCTTAATCAAAACAAATTACCAAACATTCTTGAAGACCTCATTGTTTCTCAACACACAAAAATAATAGATTTTGGCAGAAAATAATCCTATTTGGAAACCCTAAGGTATCAAATAAATATAAGCTATATTGCTCAATAAAAATTTGTAAGGTTTTTATTTTGTTTCATTGAGATGAAGGTGTTCATATAGTGTAGCATATATACAAAATTGTAATCAAGAAAGTAATTAATGCTTTATTTTGCAATTCCAATTTTTAGTTTTATAATGCAGGTTAAAATCAGCTCAAAGAATCAATCAGTTTTTAAAGGTGAAGTAAATGTTATGAAGATATTACACTATGGTTTCCAGTTAATTGATGGAGACATTCTTCAACATGTTATCTACCACAGAAATGACAGAAGACTTTCTGCCACAACTTGACTCAATTTTATTGAACAACTATCTAAATCTCCATGCAGATCTTTGGAAATATTAAACACAACTATTGCTTAACTTCAAATCTCATTATCAGATAGGATTTTTATCTTTGATGGTCACTAGTATATACATATATAAATTATTTACATATTAATATATTAACATAAGATATATGATATATCCTATATATTATATATGCATGTGTATATACACATGCACGCTTATATACATAGGTACGCATTACACTCACACACACATATATATATTCAAGGGGTCCTGTGTAATCTTCCTTAAGGAATTTTTGTCTTAATTTTCATACATTAGTGGTTTTTTTTAATAGGTTTTCTTTTAATAAATTCTATTTGGGTACTATGAGTTAGGTAGTATGAGAATATGCTAACATATTTCCCACATGCAACTGACTAATAATTTTATGGATAATATTATTAGCATTGCAGAATTAAATATCTATGACATGAATATCTAGAATAAATGCATTATTGTATAAAAGTATCTTGTGCTTCTCTCTGTAATTTCTTATTCTACCAATATGTAAAGAATAAAAATTAAAACGATATTATAGGTTTCTAGGTGATGTGATAGAGTATTTGACATGGACTTACTGAGAGGTTGGAAATAGTAACATTTTTAGAGAACCATTTCTTTAGCAATTTTGTGTATGAAACTAAGATATTTTCCTTAACTCAGAAAAATCCCTCAAATTACTATTTTCATGTTTCCTCTTTTTCTGTCCTTCCCATAGAAATACTTTTCCTTACCTGGTAACACTTTTACTCTTTTTCCAGTCAATACACACACATATGCACAAACACTCACACATGCTTATGGATGTCAAATTGCCCTAGCACCATATGTTGAAAAGACAATGATCTCTCCATTTGAATTTCCTTGCAAAATCCTTAACTAAAATTTTTTGGCTACTAAGTGAAATAAATCTGAGGGAGAAAGACAATGGATGGAGTCACTTATATGTAGAAGATAGAGAAATAAAGTAAAAGGCCAGATAAAATCAAACCAAAAGCAAACCATAGGAATCTGAATATATAATTGAGATTATCAGGGGAATTAAAAGTAGAGAGCAAAATGAAGATGACACAGACATAGACTATGGTGGAGAACAATGGATGCTTTGGTATGGGCATGGTGTGGTAACATAAACATGAAGAGTGTGACTCTATAACTCTAAATTAGATGTAATGTTGTAAGCCAGTGTCAACCAAGAGAATCCTATTCTGTTACATTAACATAAGTTTCAGTTTTTTTGTCAAGATCAAATGCATTGCCTTAACTATTACAACTTTATAATGGTTAGAATGAATTAGTGTGATTCCTTCAACTTTATTATATATTTAGTTTTGTTATACTTATTTTTTCTTATATTAAACATAAAAGCCATCATTTCAAAGTCAAGTACAGTCTATTTGTATCTATTTGGTTCACTCTCCTTTATGTCTCATTACCAGAACAATATCTGGCACATGGGATATGCCCAATGAATATTCATTGAATGAATAACATATGAAAGTCTTTATTCATTGAAATTACCATATGAATAAAAATTTTTACTATCATTACAATTTCTTAAGACTACCAAAAGCCTAAGATTTCTTAGACTTCTCAAGATTTTCACTGAGTGTTCTGAAAAAACCTTTGGAAGTTGCATGGCACCTTTGGTTTCCTACTCAGAGTACTTAAACATCCTTAGCTAGAATGTCTAAAACAAAAACAAATATCAATATATGAAAGTATGGTA
The DNA here is from genome assembly GCA_019455555.1 of Galemys pyrenaicus. Classification (NCBI taxonomy): domain Eukaryota; kingdom Metazoa; phylum Chordata; class Mammalia; order Eulipotyphla; family Talpidae; genus Galemys; species Galemys pyrenaicus. The sequence continues at coordinate 7,893,308 of JAGFMF010011629.1, forward strand.
TTAAATAATCTTAAAAATGTGTGGAGTACTAATATGAATGCATCATTATATACATCAATATTTTTAGGAAGAAGGAATCTAATAATTATGACTGCAAGGTGTGATGAATGTCAAATCAAAATCACACATATACAGTATCTCCAACAGAATTTAAAAAATGGAGATGATGTCTGTTCATAGCAAAGGTACAGCAAATAATGCTGTGATTTGTTATCGATACTTAAAATTGGTGGGAAATGTTCTAAACTTCAGTCAAAGCTAAAGATAACAAATGTCTAATGTTTTAATGCCTCTCCTAGTTGATGGACACTGTATTTTCTTTGCATGAAATTCTTGATTGGATGAATGAAACCAGGTGAAGAAGCTCTACTCAACAGAAATATATATTTTCATATACCACTCCATTTAAATAGTAGAGAATGTATTCATTAAAAATTTAATCAGCAACAGTTACTAGATACCTAACTGTACCTCTCTCTTTGTATAAGTCTGTATGTTTGTCTATCTGTCTATCATCATTATCTATATATTTATATCCAATGTATACCAATATATTGGTAAATATATTATATCTATATATTATAGATATATACCAACTTCATATATTATGTCTTTATATATTATATCTATATATATACACCAATGTACTTGATGGTAGGAATTTTATAAAAGAATACAAATTAATAGAAATAAAATGTATAAAAAATGTTGTCATGAGTGAATCAGTGGGAGTTTGTTTTTTTTTGGTTTTTGTTTTTGTTTTGCCTTTACAAAATGGTGTTTGCTTTTAAAATAGGTATCTTGGGATCTTTAGCTATTTCGCAGAAAAGAAAGATCTGAAGCAACCCAGTGCTCACATTCTGAGAGTTGGTTCCAGAATAGTTCTTCTGAAAGTATCTGATAGAATCCAGAGATAAAGAGTCAAAGGTAACAGGAGGTCTGTCAGAGGAGTCTATAGAATAGAAAGTATTTGCAGAGACGTGCCCCTCAGGCAATTGATAAAAACTAGAGGTCTAGTCCACTGAGATAAGAAACTACCAAACATAAGAGAATAAAAAAATTCTGCTGGGAAATACTGAGCTAATCCATCAACTTTATTTTTTTAGGCCTTTTCTATTTCACTTTCCTTCAATAAAGTCTTTATTTTGACAATGTAGAAAGGTTTACACAAGCAACCTGTAATGGAAAAAGTATAATAATGCCTAAATTCGCTTTCAAGTACAAGTTTACTTGCTATATGAGACGGTAGAAAGTTGGTAATTTTAGCAAATTTCAGAGTAATCATAAGCAAGCAGGACATTACAAAATCATTCTGGAAACTTAATTAGTTTGGTTAGTTGAATGGAACCCTGGTTTTCAGTAGGGAAAAAGTAAAGTTTGCATTTAATAGCCAAACTTCATTTCTAATTCTTACCACAAAATATAGTTTCATACAGTATAATAACTCCAGTCTTAATAAAAATGTGTATGCGCTACCATTTTCCTACTTAGTACAGCATGGATTATAAAATTCTCAGGGAGAGAATCAATATTTGATGATAATATTTACCTGATATTTTACTTACCATTTTCCTTAAAGACTAAAATCTTAACCATTAGTCCAAGAAGCAGAGGAAAGGTATAATAGCAATCTATCCCCATTTTATTAGATCACTAGTTATCACCTACAAAAATAAAGCTCCCAGAATTATTACTCTGCTTGTGTCTCTAGGCTGCCCAAAGTAGAAACAGCTCACAAAAATCTAAATGACTATCTGGTGACAGTGTCATTACCTTACCTAGCCACTGCCTTTTTATCTATATCACTTCTATTCTGCATTGAGCTGCCTGCATGGTATGTTATGTGACCAGTGCTTTCTTTGAGGTCACTCTTCAGTATCACTTGAACTCTGACCAGTTTGGGGAACTGATTATGTCTGCAGTCACTACTGTATGTTCATCATGATCTCTGCCTATTTCTATATCCTCAAAATTTTCTTATTTCTCTGGAAAACAGGAAAATATATTCCCTTCAGTATGACTGATTCTTATAAAAAGAAATTACAAACCAGAATTGTTTGCTACTCTGCTCTCCTGCCCGATAAACACATACACATACAAATAATAAACAAATAATATATATATTTTTATCTTACTACAAGGTCTTCCTTTTCCAAGATGTCTGACATATTATCGGCAGATTAATGAAAAACCTTATATTCTACTCAAAATAATTCTTCTATTTTACCACAGGGGTCTTCTGTTTACTCTATCAAACCATGATGTTTTTCTCATTAGTAGGTATATTTTTCTCTAAGGTACTCATTATATTTTTCTGTAATGTGTGTTTTATGTCATTTTATTCCCACTACTAGATGGGGTTTGAGCCTCTTCTATAGGCTGTGGGATCTGTGATAGTAAGTTTAATGTAGTTAGATCTAAGCTTAGGAATGGATCAGTTTTTAATAATAATTAAGAAATTAAGCTCGTCCATCAAGATCCATTTGATAATCCTTCCTAGACTGACTAATCACACTGGTCAACCCGACCAACGTCTCCTAACACAAATGAAGTCCAGAAAGGGTAATGTGTAAAACAGATCTTCACGTATATATCATTTCTGTAAATTTTCTCTATAATCAGTGATGTTGTTTAGAATTGCTGTCTTGTATTTTATTATAAAAGAAACCAGAGTAAATTAAAGTCAAATAAGTGAGAAAGCTGATGTAAAACAAGGTATATGTAAACCTCAAAATAGATATCATGATTCAAAATGTCATTGCAGTTATCATAGCAAATAATTGACTACCATGAATAATAAAGATCAGTGCATTGTGTTTTCTTTGTAGTCTGGCGCTTGGACAAGCACTATGAAATAAATTCAGAGCTGAGTAAATAGCTATTCTCTCTTGGCTGGAAATCAACATAACTGCTGTTAATTTTGTAACCTCAGGATGCAATATAACCTTCTTTATTACTCTTGCTTTTATTTAAAAAATAGTTCCAAATCCCAATGTTTTGTGGAAAGCAAATATGTAGAGTTTAGATTCATGGTTTCTAGAATCCATAATCAACCCCTTTGCAAATTTACATTATTACAGATTGTGTGATTTGAAATGAAGTATTTAACATTTTTGTCTTCATTTTCTTATCTAAAATTAAGAGACTGGTAATACATAATAGCATCGTTTTTTGAAGATTAAATATTTCCAATAAAGAATTCAGACACTGCCTGGCATTCAGCAGGTACTCAATGAATGATAGCTATTTTAAATTTGAAAAAAATATGTATGACCTATAAATCAAGTCAAAAAATAAAAGAAGAGGCTGAGGAGTGTTTTATTGTTTTCGTTTTTGCATCCCAAACATGTTTACTAAGCCATTATGGAGACAATGATCATAGAATATGGATGATATATAGCTTCCATGGATTAGCTATATTTTTTTCTAGTATGGTTATTATAAAAGTACAGAAGAAGATGTTTAATAACAGAGGAGAAAGTATATAATGATTGCTCATGCATAGGGGATTAAATGGACTGGAAAATTATGGCCAATTGCAAGGCAGCATTAAAAGGTCATGTGCTTATAACATTCCTGAATGAAATGTTGGTGAAGTCAACAAGTTTCTTTATTCTTTGCCAGCCACATCCCACTGCATGTTTATAGTTATAACAGAGAATAGAATCTAACCAATTGAGCTATATTCTATTTGGATTCAAGGGATAGGAAGTTGAGGTATATCAGTTCAGAAAATCTAAATTATGTTGCAGAAAATAAAACAAATAATCCAAATTGATGGACCAAACAATCCAAATTTATATCAGGTTTATGCTGCATGTCCATCACATTCAGTGGGAATGAAGGATTTCTAGTTGTTTTTAAGCTCTGGAGGATCTGATTTGACAGCTAAATGCTTCAACTTCAAGGGACACTATGCTACTTCTGTTTGTACTCATTGATCAGAGCAGACAAATGGCTCCACCCAACAACAGGGAACTAGAAAGCGCAATCCCGTCTGAATAGGAGACAATCAGGTCATTTAGCAACACCTACACTGCCACACACAGACGTGGAAGAATCATCTGTTTTTATATGTCAAGAAAACTGTGATAGAATCAATATCAAGAAAGAGTAATAGAATCAGTGTACGGGTAAGTTTCAGTGAGAAATAAAGTGTTAAATCAAAGGCAAATGATAATTTTAAAAGATGGGGAGTAGGTAGTGTGATATTATGAGAAGTGTGTTTTTTAAAGATTTATTTATTTATGCATACAAGCATGGGGGTATAGGCCAGAGGTGCGGGGGTGGGGGGTGGGGTGAGAGCATCCACCAGAGTGGGGAACAGCACAGGCAGAGCGACCCAAATGCACTGCTAAGGGCAGCAGTGGGCAAGGCAGGAGAGATCTGCTGTGCCATGTGGGTCACTTCCCCAGCGCGGGCGGCAGGGATCGAACTCATGCAGCTATTTGCTTCATAGTGCATTGCTTAACCCACTGCGTCACCAGGGAGGGCCCATAAGAAGTGTTTTAAAGCAGAGATAAATGGGATAAGTTCAGTCTGTGAAAATGAGGATCAAAAATGCTAATTGTCCACCTTCACCTTCACATTCAGCTTTACAAAAACTGAAGGTAAAATCTGATTTCAGGTGAAATCCCATTATTATTTGAAGAAAGACAATAGGAAAATTAGGGGAGAGTTTGTGGTTTTCCCAAGTAATGAATCATATGATTTAGTGGACTTAGTGGAAGAACTTCAGAAGGAGAGAATATCAGCTGGGAATCAAATTAGGTAATGTACAACTCTATATAGGAATGTGATCCCAGTAGATGAGGCATGATCAAAGGATTCTTTTCTGAACTGATATACCTCAACTTCCTATCCCTTGAAATAGCTCTATTAATTAAATTTTATCCTCTGTTATAACTATAGACATGCAGTGGAATTGATTGGCAAAGAATAAAGAATTTTGTTGACTTCTCTAATATTTCATTTCATTCAGGAATGTTACAAGCATGTGCCTTTTAATGCTGCCTTATGATCTTATGATGCATAATACCCAAAGACAACGGATGTAATGAGAACTGCCTCATACTCTGCAAGGTTGAGTGTAGTGGTGCCATCAGGGAGTCTTTCCAGGAGTGCAGAGAATGTATTGACTCCATCTAATCTGTACTATCTTTACCATCATAAGTGATCAAGAAATCAAAAGTGTAAGGAGCTGAAAGATACTGGTAACAATTGCTTAAAAGATTTGTACTATACCAAAAGCAACAAATTCAGATAATAATATCTTGGAATGCATTCAGTGTACCATTCTGGTGGTCTTTCAGTGTAGTAGGAAATCTGGCCGGAGTATATTTTATGTTATATATGGATGAAGAACCTAATAAAAGGCCTAATTAGCTTGACATTCACTTCTGTGAAATAAATAATGGGTATGTACATAATTAGATATTGGACTAGAGAAATTGCAGGAATTGTGTATAATTCCATTGCTAAAGATGTGTTATAGTGATGAGGTTTTTGCTTTTGTATTTTATCTAGCAGAATTGTTGAGTGGGTAATTATTTTAAAAAATAGATCTATTCACCTAAGGGATTAGAATGAAAAGCTATTAAAGAAGATAGTGATGCAATTGGTTTCTGACCCATTAAATGGTAACTTGAGGAAATAAAATTTTTAAATCACTTAATTTATCACATACCTTTTTTTAGTTTCCTGTAATTTAAAAGCATCATTTTCCCATCTTTATTTTTAATGAACTCCTTACCGATTAGACCAACCTGAGTGCTGTTTCTAAATCTGAATCAACAGATGCTTATCTAATAAACATATCTATTTTATATCTCATAGGAAAAATGAAAAAAGTCTACTCTAAAAATAGAAGAATTTAAATTTAAGCAACTTACAAAAGACTAGCATTGCAATTTGTGGTAGGTTTAGAAACAAAACAGTGTGCTATTTTTAAATTGTAAGTTTTAACTTCCTCTATAAATAATATAAGAAGGGAGATATTTTATTACTTGCAGAAATGAATTTCCAGAAAGTATTTCTAAAATTAATAGTGAAAGAACAAAACATGGAATAACTATCATCCTGACTTTATAGAGAATTTATTTTCAAGTTATTTTTTATTTACCACTAAAAATCAACCCATACTTCGGGTTTGGTTATCAGGGAAGGGTCATGGGTTAGTTACTTCTTTGCCAGGTTCAAGATAAATCATCTCACAGGCATGCCTTGAAGGGATCCACTCTGCAGTCACCACCACACTCCACCTATCTCCTACTTTTAATAAGTCCCTTTTGCCTGATGAAGTAATAATTACCCTAGTGGGTAGATCTTATCCTCCTTTAAAATAAAAATATAAAATGTGTAGTCTACACTCACAAACAACTAGATGGGGACATACGAAATGTCCAAACCTAAAAAAAGGAAATTCAAGTGAAAAAGGCTCTGTATGCATGCTGTCACTATACTCCTTGCTATGGATGTTTGTGCCATGAGTATGCAAATGAGATTCACTGCTACATGTGGTATAGAAATTTAAGAAGCAAAGGATATTTTGACATTCCCCCTCTTCAAACAATTTTAGAGAGAATTTGAAGATGATTAGAGAGGTGGTATTTGATGAATTACTTAGTTAATTAACTGTGCTCCTCAGCATGGATAACATGGTTGCAATTTCTTACCTCTATGAATACAATGATTTTGCATTTGCAGGAAAAAAAAAAATGTTTTCCTGACTTTGGCTATCTTCAGCCTTAGACATGATACAATCTGTAGACACAGATAAAATAATTGTCTTATGATTGAAATGCTTTCAACTCAATAAAAATCATAATTTACAAAATTGCTAAGCTATTTATTGAAAGGTCACAATTTCAAAAGTGGTCCATTGGTTTAGATGAGAAGAACCTCTTAGGATATATGTAAATTACAAAACTTCTCCCCTGTAGTCATGCTTCACATTTTAGTGTTGCTAATTGTACTGAGATAAAATTTGCCCCCCAAAATTGTCTCCAAACTTATGGGGCTTCCCTGGTGGCACAGTGGGTTAAACAACGCACTATGAAGCAAACCGCAGCCACTGCAGTACAAGTTCGATACCTGCTGCCGGCCAGGGAGGAGACCCACATGGCATAGCAGACCTCTCCTGCCTCGCCCGCTGCTCCCCTCAGCAGTGTACTTCAGTTGATTTGCCTGTTCTGCTCCCCGCTCTCTGTGGTGAATCCTCTCACCCCCCCACACCTCTGGCCTATACCCCAGTGCTTGTATGCATAAATAAATAAATCTTAAAAAAAAAAAAACCTTATGCTACATCCTTAAGGATTTGGGAACAAGCTAGTGAATTCAAGAATAATCTGGAAGGTTTTTACAATTCTTGTCCTATTGTGGCTCCTTGCATTCTTTTCAATCATTGATTATACAAAGATGAATCAGAAATGAACTGCTTACTCAAAATTCCTCAGTTTATTAAATGCTCAGATTCTTCAGTCAAGGTACTAACACCTGTCTTTATTCTTATTGACTTAACAAAAAATCTATGAATTATTAAAGCTAGCCTAAAATGGCATCATTGCTAAAATGGTCTTCATTTTGAAGAAAAAAGGCTATTTTTAAAACTACATTCTACATGATTGAATTTAAGTCCCACAACATGGTAGGTACTTCAAGTTCATCAAGATTTGTCTCTTTCCATGCTTCAAAGCTTATTTTTCCTGTGTACTATTTATTCTTTATATTCTAGCAATTCAAATTGATTTTTGTTCCTGGAATCAATCTATGTGTTTCTCCAACTTAACTGTGTTCCAGAACTAGAAGAGGCATGGCCCCAACCTGACTATAGTCAAATACAACCTAATGCAGTAGAGTTCAGTTAACCTAGAGTTGACCTATAACCTACCTGCAGCCAACCCATAAAGTAAATACAACTGTAAAAATGAGTGTTTTTGTATTATAATACAGAAAGGATGAGGAAAACCTTTCTTACAGCAGGTAATATGCCACACTAGGAAGATTTGATGCAAAATGTATTAGGAGTAAAGGAAAGAACAATTGCAAGGACAAGGTAGTGGGAATAAAGTTGATTTGATGGAGAAAAGTATATAGAAATAATTCTTGTGATAAAACAAACTGCATGATGAAAAGACATAAGATATGGACAAAAACTCTAAGCAAGTTTGTACAATTCACCATCTCCAGGGCTTTATGATGCTACAGTAATATAACACAGCCAAACTACACTAAGGTCATGTGTTTCTAGCTACCATGGTTTCATGACTTCTTTATTTTCTGATATGTTCTTCCCTCTCAGAGTGCTCCTAATTGTCACAGAGAGAATCTGTGCACATTGCTACGTTTTAACTTTCATTTTAGGATTTTTGAAATATATTTAAACCTGTGTTTGTTAATAAAAAATCTTAAATTTTCATTGATGCTGAGTTTATATACTTAGGATTTGGTCTCCATGTTAATCTGAGTATAGGAAAAAAATGACCAAAAAATCATGTCCATAACCTTCCTTGTCCAATTGGATTTTTATTGTTAATACAAATATATAGTCTTGGTATGACAGTAGTAGCAGTAGTATCCTATTCAGTACAAGAATAATGATGTAAAAAAAAAAAAAAAAAGAATGATGTCAACTAAGAGCAGAAAGGTTATCTTTAAACTCTATGACCTAGTGCCTTGTGGTCCAGAGGGTAGAGCCACCAGCGACACATCTTTCAATCTTAATGTCATCACAGACGATGTTTGGGGGATAAGAGCTTATTTCAAAGTGACAGGTGAGTCTTGTAGCAAATTTTCTTTTCTCCTTTCTGAAAAATGATGATTTTCAGTATGGCTATGTTTTTAGCTTTTTAAAATATTTTATAGATGTTAGGCAGTCTGCAATAGTGAAAATTATGTTTGTGTTTATATAACCTATGAATTTCCTTTGTTATTAGGTGATTGAACTCATCTTCTAAAAATTGCAACTTTACATAAAACCACAAAGAAGAGTTATCCCATGAGCAGATATTAAAGTTTTGACAAAGTAACACTGTTAATTAATTTACTTATTAACTGAATTGATTTAGTTATTTTAGGTTTTAGTCCCAAATGTGTAGCATCAGTTCCTTTAAGAATTACTGTACAGTGTGGCCTAGGGGTTAAGTCTCAGCACTATCACATTATCACCATTGCGACCTGAGTTCAATCCCTGGCCAAGGAGCTGACTCACATGGCCCAGTAAATCTCTTCTATCTTACCCGCTGCTCCCCTTAGCAGTGTATTTCAGTAGATTTGCTTGTTCTGCTCCCCATTTTGTCTCTAAAGAATCCTCTCACCTCCTGCACCCCAGATCTTATATACAGATTAAGTTTTTTTCCTAAAAAAAAGAGTTACTATACATAAAAATGAGCTATTCATGCTTTTTCTCTGTGTGTACTATAAATTTGAGATGAGCTTTACAAGTCACATTTCAAAAACAATCATAATACTTTAAATCTCATCTTTATGTAGTTTTGCATTAAAAGCAATGTTTAGAGTTTTTTTTTTAATCAATAGCCATGAAGAGTTGAAAATCTAATCTCATTGATTTAATTAGCTTTGCAATATAATTTAAGATTTGTATTCCATAATAGCAATAAAGACAAAGTGTCATTAAAGTTCTCAGAAATGCCTCCCCCTGGTTTAAGAGATGTATATTTCCCAAAATTACCAAATTTGACTAAATATTCCTTCCTCTCTCTCCCTTTTACCTACCCATTCATCTTTCCCTTCAATCTATTCCTGTTTCCTCAAAGGAATTTAGAACAATAAGTATTTTTGTTTCCATTTTGTGTCTGGATGCTTGTAAATTACATTACAGTTCTATTCAAACATACAGATATTTTAGTACTTTATCAAGCCATATCCAGAATACTTAAATTTTTCCCCTACTTGTAGGATGTTATCCTCTCCATGTAACCTCAAAGGCCTGCACAGACTGGCCTTGCCTCATTTTCCTCTACATACAGCCCCTCTGATCTTCTTTTGATTTCTTTAAATGGTCACACTTCACAGAGATTCTAAATTCTGAAACACTATTGTTCCACCTTTTTTTACCTAACTAATGTCACCTCAATTTCCATTTCTCAGGATCAAATTCAATCTTTCCTATGAAATTTTATCTGAACTCCCAGAAGAGGATAAATGCAGCTGTTGCATACTATTTCATAAAGAATATAACTTTTTCAAACTTTCACATTCTAATCTTAATTAGTATATTCAAACTAAAATATGGGATCACATATCTGCTGATTCCTTGTGTATTTAAATCTGAGAATAGCCTGAATAATTAGTCTACTAGAAGTTACCAAGAGTGGACAAAAGAGGTCTATGGCTAAAATGAAAATCTTGTTAAATTCTAGAGTTATAGAACTAAACATAACTCAAGAGATGTTCTCACACATAGAAAAGAAATGTGATTAACTCCCTGGAATATTTTTAGATTTATGTGAATGTCTTACTCCATTCAAGAATGATAAATTCACTGAACACAACTTCTTAGTAGCCCATTTTAATCGCTTATGTTGGCAGGTATTTAGCAATTGCAAGGTATAGGTCAAATAAACTCTCTAATGTATTTTTTAGCAATTTCAGCAGGCTTCCTTTAAGTTAAAGTATTAAATGAGAAATTGTAACATCAGGTGTTTGTTCCTAATTAGAACTGAACTTTTTATTGTCACTTTGAGTACTGCTATTTCATCTGTGATCTGGAAGTAGCTATTATCTGATGACTGAGTAGAGGAAAAACTGTCACCGGAGGCGGACTGTATATGGGCATCATGTTTTTGTCTAGGCACAGCAGTAGCCATAGGTCTGTAATGTTTAAAGAAGGGACATCTGTGGCTTTTATGATGATTGAGAAAGAGTACAACGCCTGGGTAGGGGGTTAATTAGGAATGAAAAGGCTTAAAATCTTAAAATGAGGGACTGAGGTGATGGTGCACTGGTGAGATGGTGATGGGGAATACATGGGGATTACAATTAATGGCAAGTATATGTAAATTTTAAAATATTTTAATAATTAAAAAAAAAACAGAAGATAGTCACTATTAATACTCCAGCACCATGTAAAGTGTACAGCTGGGTTTGCTGAATAAATCCTTATCTCCTAAAAAAAAAAAAAATCTTAAAAGTAGATCTCTTAGGGGAGGTCATTTTCAGAGGAATGCAGATTTAGGCATCTCTAAAGGGCTTTTTGAAAAGCATATTCTTTTAGAAAATGGAAAGCCAGCCAAAAGTCATGTGGATGAGAACTAGAAGGGATTCATTAATGAATAAGAAGTAATTTCAAAGGTACATTAGAAAATCTAGTAATTTCTGCATGTTGAAACAGTGTTATTTACGTTTTACTGAAGATATGACAATAATACTAATTGATAACATACTTTTGAAATTAATTGTTTCAGTCACTTTTCTCAGTTTATGTTAAATGAGAAATGTTATTATTAAGTTTGTATTTGTAATTAAATTGTGTTCAGAGTAATGAGAGAATTATGTAAATGGTCTATCAGGAAAGTCAGTTAATTTTGTTCTATTCACACCACAAAACATAGACAAGATAGTTTTGAGACTATTAAAAGTTGTTGATTCATTGATTATTCATATGAGCATGAAGTCATATGCCAACCACAGAGAAAGTAAAAAAGAAGATAGAAATTTACCCACCATACAATTTCTACATTAGAACACATGTGACAGTTTCAAAACTATATAAGGCAGAAGACAGTAAATGTCTACTTCCAGGTCTTGGAAAATGCCACAACAGGAAACATTCGATAAAGCAAACTCAAGTTTATGCCTAATGCAGTAGGGGAAGAATTCTGACTGAGTTTTAGCAGATTCTCGTAAGGGAGACATCAATGACAGTCTATTTAATAGGTTTTGAAGATCTCATTAAAGATGGGTCCTTCATAAGGACAAATATAAATTAAAAATAAGAGGCTTCTCCCTATTGAAAAAGAGAGTTCCCTCCTCCCCTTTTTCTTTGAGCTTTTACTTTAGAAAACGTCTAATTGTTAAGTATTTCCCCCTCACTTTGAAATCTTTTGAGACTAGATTGACATTTTGTTAGTTTATGACTAAGAATGTATTTCTCAAGGACCTGTGAGGTATCTCTAAAATAAAATTAAGGGAGATAATTAAAAGGTCTCATAGTCCCTCACTCAGGCCCCTCACCCAAACTCCTCACCCAGGGCCCCAGGGTGAAGATTTGGACCCCCAGTAATAAGATAAGCTGGCACCATAGCCACTCCCATGAAATAGTGGCCCAGAGCAAAACAACAGCCCCTCACTGCAGGGCAACATGTGACTCACCGGTACTTTTCCATTCAGGTCTGGCTGAGAGGGGGCATATAAAAGACCCCTGACCTGTATGCTGGGTGCATCTTTCCCAGACCCCCTGCTTGGGGCCTGTGAATTTCACCCAAGGGCATAATAAATTCCTTCTTTCCTTTATACTCTTGTCTCTTTATCTTATTCTATCAGCCATCCACCTTAAAATAATACTCCCAATATCCAGAATTTATGAGAGGGTGGGAGCCTAATTCTGTAGGCACTTTTTTTCAAGTTACAACCCTACTTCCTGTCATAAAGATAACATAACTATGACTTTCCTATGGATAAAGCCAATTTTCTCACCCCCACGTTACCCCCATGATCGGGGAAAGATGAGCTATGTGTGAAAATTCTTTGAACACTAGCTTTAATGTATCTTCAGAACAGTTTAGTAGAACAGGTTAGTGTCTACATAGGTATCTAAAAATATTTATTTTTGTTTTTATGAGTTCTCAGCAATTTGCACACCACATTCTGGTATGCATGCTTATTCAACAATTAAACACTCTCCTTTTTTGGAAAAAAAAAATCTGGGTTGTTAGATTTTGTTTCAAATTACCTATTTTCCTCCATTTTTCTAATGGAGGTGGCCTGTTCAGGACTGGGCAAAATTCCATCACCTGGAACAAAATATGTCTTTTTTGGCAAGAATTTAATTTCATGGGAGAGGCTCTGTAGGCTAGGAAGAGGTTGGGATTTTGTGAAAGACACCTAAATGTATAAAGGAGAAACTCTCTTCCTTCAAGAAATCTCTAGCACTCTACATGGATGACCTAACTCTTTAAATTTTTTCAGTAGAGAAGGCAGAACTTAAATCTACACATTAAAATTACTTTAATGTGCCTCATCTGGTAACCACCTATAAATGACCTTCCCCCTTCTTTCTTTAAACCTCTCTGACTTAACTGAGCTAATTAAAATGGTCTCTGAAATGATGGAAGCTTAGAGTAGAAAACTGAGGATGGGCATTTTCACAAGTCAGAAACCAGAGGTGGGAATAGAGCTGATTAAGGAGTTGTTAAAACAGCTTTGGAAGTTTCCAGAAAATTAGTGATAAGGACAGGGAGGATTATCAGTTACAGAAAGTCAGCCTAACCCCAAAGTGACAAATTCTAGAGTAATTTTATAAAAAAACAATATTTAAGGGCAACCCCTGCTCGGGAAAAATGCAGATCTTGCTGTGTGACTGCCTACTTGTGTCTATGTGGATGTCTCTTTTTCCTAATAAACCTGATTTTTTAAAATATAATCTTTGCTTGTTTGTGTCTATGCAAGCACTTCACTCACCAAATCCCAACAAATACATGTGGGTGAGTGACTCAGTCTTACATATATATGAGGTAAACATGATACATTAAACTTCTCTTTGAATTTTTTCTGAAGGTTTTTTTTTTTTTTTTGTTCAGCCTAAAGAATCCAGAGTATGAGATGATATATTTTCTTCCCTGCAGCGGGCACAGTGAGAGGAAAGTTTTAAGTGATTTTCAATGAACAAAAATTTATTTAGTTGAATTAACCATTTATATTTTGAGAAGAGGTTATTTTTCTATCATGAAGCAAGTAGAGAGCCTAATATTTTATTCAAGTAAATGGATAGTCAAGATCTTTCTAAAGAAAACAGTAAATTCATTTTAAGCTCATTTCTTGGGGTTAAATTTTTCTTGAATATTAGATTTATGTTACTTGCCTGTTACTTGCAGGCAATAGAACAACTGCAATAGTCTAGAAAATGAAATGTGTATGTAGCTGCAACTGATTCCAATTCTCTTATGGAAAATTGACATTTGAATGATATATGACAAATGTTGGTGTTCAAGGTAAAGAATTACATTTCAGTTATGATGAAAGAAAGCATTTCCATAATTCTGTTGGAAATGGTGAATGTTCTTGAGACTACAAAGAATTTCTATAGAAAGGTATGGGTAGGAAAGTTGTTCTAGTTAGAACTGTTTGATCAACACATGAAACTATAATTTAGTTAGAAAATATAAATCTGAACATGTAACTCCATTGATTAGTAGAGAAGAAGCTGGAAAGAAGATGGGGAAGAGAATCTCAAGAACTTTGATTGTTGACCTTAGGGCTTTGGTTTTATTTAGTGAGAATCAAGAGAAAACAACCAAATCGACATTTGATCTAATAAAGCTATTTCAATTCAGTAGTATAACCAGAGTAAATATACAAGCTAGAAAGCTTTATGAGCAGAATATAATATTATTGACTTGCCCTAATATTAAAGGATATTTAAGCAGGTGGTTCAGGATTACAAAATTCTGCTTCATAACAATGCCAGGTTCTGGGCCAGTTTTATTTTCTCACCTTATTCATGAAATATCTGTCTTAGAGGTCTGAATTCATAGTGTCATATAATCAATTCTAATTCAGGATATAAGGAAGCAGCTTTCTGTCTGTCTGTCTCGCTCTCTCTTTCTCTCCAGGAAGGTCAAGGTAACAAATGAAGATACTACATGTTTATAGGGTTAATTAATTCAAAAACAACAGGGTATAGCGTATATCCCAGTCTCCTGTATAATATGATGCAAATTCCAGAAAGAATAAAATACTTATCGTAAAAATATGAAACTATTAAATAGGTATAATATTACTTGATCTTGACATCAGAATATATCAAAACATAAAAGTGATCTCACAAAAGAAGAAAGATAACAAAGAAAAATATATACAATATAAATGACACAACTGAAATAAAATGTCCAAAGAAAGAATTTCAAAATATTTTTCATACATTTTATGAATGCTATATGTTAATGCTAATTTAAAAAACATTTACAGAATAACATACCTATGTGTTCTTTAATAGTGAAGGAGATGAAAAAAAACAAATAAAACGTTTTGCAAAGAAGCTATTAATAATCAAGAATTGCAAATTTGAATACAATATTTTCTATCATTGGCAAATAAGAATAAAAATGAGTACAAAAACAATGGTGAGAATTTGGAAAACTTGTCTTTCATGTCTAGTTTGATAAAGCAAAAAATAACAAATAATAAAAAGGACTCAATACTAGAAAATTATTTTCTAAGACAAAAAAACCATTAAAATATGCTTTTGACTTATTTTTATATTCTATAGGTATTGAGTAATTCTGTGGCAAAAGTTATGATTTATATACTCTACATATAGTAAAAAGTATAATTTTTATGTCTAAGAAATATTTTATATATATATATATTTACATACACAAAAGCCTAGGAAAGGGCCTCCCTGGTGGCACAAGGAGTTAAGCACTGGCACTGTGAAGCATCAATAGCACTGCAGCACGAGTTCGATCCCCGGCGAGGGAAGCGACCCATATGTTGCAGCAGACCTCTCCCTTCTGTAGTCTGTATTTCAGTATTTCTGAATACTGAATACAGTCTTTCTGAATACAGGCAGTGTATTTCTGCCTGTTTTATTCCCCGCTATGCCTCTGGTGAATCTTATCCCCCACACTCTGGCCTGTACTCTGGTTCTTGTATTCATAAATAAATAAATCTTTAAGTTAAAAAAAATAAGAGAAAAAAAAAGAAAAAAGCCTAGGAAAGTGATAGAAGAAACTCAGAGCAAGCAGGTGATGGTATTGGAGCCAGGTCAAAACCACAGTGTCTGTCTCAAGAGCTCTCACACACAAACATATCATTACTTTGCTTCTCTACATCTAATAAACTTAAAGAAAAAGGAATTATAAAGATGTGTGTAGAAGAATTTGTATAATGAAACTTATAAAGTAGTTGCAACTTCTTATGAAGTGTCCAAGTAGGAGAATTTTGCTTAAAATGTTTTTATATGTCAAAGTTGGCAGCAACAATCCTTTGCTTCTGATTGGTAATTAAACCCACTCATATGCTTTACTTTATAGATCTTCAGAAAATGACAAAATTCTTGTTCTGAAAATGCCTGATCTGTAGCATTTTTTAAATAACAGTTTGGCAAATTCTTGGCAATGTCTAGAGACTCATTTGTCTAGGACAAAGTACGTAAACTGTAGGAAAGATGGAGTGTTTAAATGGTAAAGTTGCTTCCTGAATGTTCTATTTTTAATCTTCTACCTTAACCCCGATTTTGAGTTGACATATTCTATTTCATTTCAGTTTTCTCTTTCTGTGCAACTTTTCACTCAGTATGTTTTCAAGTAGTGATTATAGACTGTATCTATTTGTGTGCCTAATCTCTGTGTTACCTGAATTTTCTCTTATGGGATGCAAAGATGATGATGATAGATGATACATAGGTAGGTAGGTAGGTAGGTATGAGAGAGAGAGAGAGAGAGAGAGAGAGAGAGAGAGAGAGAGAGAGAGAGAGAGAGAGAAGAGAGAGAGAGAGAGAGAGAGAGAGAGAGAGAGAGAGAGAGAGAGAGAGAGAGAGAGAAGACAGATAGCTCTAATAGATAGATAGATAGATCTAATAGATAGATAGATATAGAAGGTGACAGATAATAGAGCAGGAGAAAAAAATTTTAAAGCACACTAATGCATACCTTTTTGCCCTAGTTTATCCTCTATGCTAGACTGTATTTCTGTGTATGCTCCATAGACTCATGTTAAAGAACATCTTTTTGATCTCTTAATATAGCTTGAGTTCCAGAGATCACCCAGCTTTTCAGCTTTTCCTTGATGACTCATTGGGTAGTGCATCCTCAGTCACCTAAGATGAAACTAGAAAAAATCTACAACAGATGGGAACAGTACATTTTTGTGAAGATGATGTGTATAAAAAATAGACATCATCATGTATTGAATGTTCCATAAATGTGTAGAATCTGGAAATCTGAAGAACATAAAGGCAAAAAAGAAAAAAAACAAATAAAAGTTAAAGTCAGAGAAATTACATCAGGTATCTTATAAAAAAGCCTTTTCAGTGAACAAAGGGCTTTAAAACAAACATAGGTCTTGTTCTGCCACTGGACCATTCCCCCAAATTTAGTCCATAAGAGTGAAATAAAAATTTATATTGCAGAGTCTGAATTTAACAAGAAGCTTTGAACATACACAGAAAAATTTAAGATACTCAATTCTCTTTCAGGTTGTTGAATAATCTATTTTCTAGCTAGAGTAAATTTTTTAAAAAGAATTTTGGTATTATGTATTCTAAAGTTCATAAATAAGACTTATTATTGTAGATATCTGGGACTTTAGTATCCTTTATTTAGCAATATTTAAAATTTAGAAGGTAAAATCACTAAATTTTAGGAAGAAAATTCTCCTCTTGGAAGCATGAATAAGAAGAGTACTTTATGCAAGACCTCTAGAGCTTAGATTTATATGCTTTCATCCTTGCTAATTATATTGAATACTAATGTGTTAGGTACCCTCTTGGTCCCAATAGGAAAACCTAAGACTTTAGTTCTAGTCAAGATAACGCTGTTTAGAAGAATTGCTTTAGTGTATGTGTTGAAAACATTATCATAAAAATGGAAATGATGTATCTGGTCAATGTGGGAGAGCAAGATAAAATAACAAGAAAAATGTGTAACTGAGACAAGGGACAGTATAATTTAAGTCTAATGTTAACAAGTAGATTTAGCAGATTTTAAGAAATAAATACAAAATCTTGGTTTTCAAATTCAACTAGGAGGTGAATTATTTATGAATCAGATAACATGCACAGAAAACTCATATCAAAAACTATAAACTAGGTAATTATAGGTCCATACTGCGTACAATTTTAAATTTTCATATTCAGAGGCCTAATAATGTTCACCATGAAAATTCTAGTAACAGATAATTATTCTTCCTAACAATTTATAGCTTGCAACTTTTAAAGAATTTAAAGAATACCAATATTCTCTAATTAAAAGCAAACTAAAACAATTGAACCAATGTTAACCATCTGCCAGTGTGAATATGATGAAGAAATACCTGTCCCTTCACAATCAATAGGATTTTGGTCACATATTTTAAAATTTATACACCAACTAGCAAAAAGACATGCCCTCCATGTATTTTTTCATTACCAAACTCCTCTTTATTTCTAAAGAAATTGTTTTTCCTGTTTTGCAGCTGTGGATCTGGACTACCTTTCAGATGATTGCCATAGCTGTGACATTTCTTATATTAAACATTTTCAAGTATATATTTTGCACTGTGAACTTACTGTCCTTGTTATTAAAATCTACACATTTGCTTTTCTAAATGTGTAATGTTAGCCTTGTAAAGTTCATCTGTTTTTAACTACAGGGATTTTCTACCCAAAGGGATCCCAAAATTCTTAGAAGTGTCTGTATGTATGAATATATGTGTGTTAATACATGTATGTACATGGCTGTGTTTACTTGGTGAACTGTGGGTTATATAGATATAGATATATATTTTAAGATTTATTTTATTTACGCATACAAGAGCTGGGGTACAGGCCAGAGTCGCAGGAGATGAGGGAATTCACCAGAGACAGAGTGGGGAGCAGAG
This sequence comes from Galemys pyrenaicus, assembly GCA_019455555.1. Classification (NCBI taxonomy): domain Eukaryota; kingdom Metazoa; phylum Chordata; class Mammalia; order Eulipotyphla; family Talpidae; genus Galemys; species Galemys pyrenaicus. Next base: position 7,912,064 of record JAGFMF010011629.1, read on the forward strand.
CAGGCAGATCGACTGAAATACCCTACTGAGGAGGGCAGCAGTGGGCAAGGCAGGAGAGGTCTGTTGCACCATGTGGGTCCCTTCCCTGACCGGGGATTGAACTCACACTGCTGTGCAGTGGTTGCTTCACAGTGCGGTGCTCAACCCACTGTACCACCAGGGAGGTCCTGTGGGTTATATTATTAAAGAGAAACTATAAAGTGGATGTATTAAAATGTGAAATGGGGACCTCTTTGGTGGTGCAAAGGGTTAAGTTGCAGGACTTTGAAGCTGTCCAAAGCCACTGCAGCATGAGTTCTATACCAGGACAGGGAGGTGACCCACATGGCACAGCAGGCCTCTCATGTCTCTCCCACTGCTCCCCTAAGCAGTGTATTTCAGGAGAGCTAATTGTTCTGCTCTCTACTCTGTCTCTGGTGAATCCTCTCTCTTCCCTCACCTCTGGCCTGCATCCCAACTCTTGCATGCACAAACAAACAAACAAATAAATAAATAAATAAAGTGAGATGGGAAAGTACCCACTTTCTCAGTGATGACCTCTAATTTCTTCCTACATGGTTTACTTAAATAAATAAAAATGATTAATAACATAAAAAGAGAAACTAAAGGACAATTGCGTTTTTGATGCTTTTAAGAGTATTCAATGTTACAAGAAACACTCGTGACCCTTAAACTTTACAAGTGATGTAAAATCTATGTACATAATATTCCCACTTTATAAAATTTAATGTATATATGGACATATAAACATTGTGCATTTGGACATTTTTTATACTAAAATCCAAGGTGTAGAAACAAATTTGTTAACTAATTTTGGTTTTGCTTAAAGCACACTAGAAATGTAATAAAAACACAAAAATATAGGAGACAACAAACAACTGAAGGAATGAATGAGTGAGTGAATAGATAGTAAATCTATGAAGTTTAAACATCTTGTTTAAGAACTAGGCTAGACTAATCATTAAAACCTCAGCAGTTCTTACTATTATTTTATAAAATTATAGGCTTGCTCTGGAAGGCAGTGAGGTAGACTTTAGGATATGAGGGGAACCCAAACAACTTTAAAGATTGGCGGTGAAACCTAACTTGATTTTCTGAGCAGAGGCATGCTGGTAAGCATTTAGAAGCAAGTTTGCTATAAAATGAATGATTGGGGCCTCCCTGGCAGCGCAGTGGTTTAAGCAACGCACTATGAAGCAAACCGCGGCCACTACAGCACGAGTTCGATCCCTGCTGCCAGCCAGGGAGGGGACCCACATGGCACGGCAAACCTCTCCTGCTGTGCCCACTGCTCCCCTCAGCAGTGTACTTCCGTTGATCTTCCTGTTCTGCTCCCCGCTCTCTGTGGTGAATCCTCTGGCCTGTACCCCAGTGCTTGTATGTATAAATAAATAAATCTTTAAAAAAATAAAAAAATAAAGTGAATAACTGCATCAGTGCAGTCTTTTATTTATGCCCCTTCTCAGTCTCTTTGGTATGAATACTCTAATGATCACTTTCAAACTACCAAAGTGTTGGAAAGAGACGTGCCTATTGATCCAGGGATCTGACAGGACCTGTTTTAGAGCCACTGTTTCTGAGGGACAGTCCTGTGTTATCTGGGGGCTGCTCCTATAGCTGGTACACCTTGAAGGCTGGCATAGCATCATCTCTTCCTCTTCTTCTTCTTCTTTTTTTAGATTTATTTATTTATTTATTTACACATAGACAAACTGGAGTGTGTGGTATAGGCCAGAGGTGTCGGGGGCAGGAGGGAAAGCAGTGAGAGAAGTCACCAGAGACAAAGTGGAAAGCAGAACTGGTGGATCTACTGAAATACACTGCTAAGGGGAGCAGCAGATGAGACAAAGAGGTCTGTTGTGCCATATGCGGGTCACCTCCCTGACTAGAAATTGAAATCTGGCTCTCTCAATAATGCTGAGATTTAACCCCTACGCCACGAGGGAAGCCCCACATTTTTATTATTTATATTATGTATTTGTATTAATATTAGCCAAGCATCAAATTAACAATAATTTACTTCTCTTGAGTAAATTTTCAATTCACAAAGATATTAAATAAGAAAAATAAATTCTTAAAATATATGAAACTGAGAAGACTGTTAGAAATGTCAAATAGTCTATAAGCTGTATAATCTTATTTTATAAAAATTAAATGGAAATTTAGAATAATAAACTAATTAGCAAATAAAAAAGGATAGATATGGTCACAGCAAATTGAAATAAACTCACATGCCACATTGAAATAAACTCACAAACCAAAGTTTGCCTAAGAGTTTTAGCTACAGAAAAGGGGGGGGTAGCTATGTAGCTATGTAAAAGAAAGAGGAACCAGATGTTCCTCTTTCCTTGAACCTAAACTAATCACTGTTCTTTCTTAAAAAAGAGAAGCATCCATTCAAAAGCATTACAATGTGTGCTACACAAAACATGTCATTTCTAATACTTAGTCTAAAGCTATTAAACATATTCTATTTACATTTTCACACTTTGATGCTAGTATATATACTTAGGTACATATATTCTCTCCTATATGGAATTTGATATCCACATTTGAAATGGACTCCAATGGATAGCAAATGGGAATAAAAGTTGTGGAAGATAATATGCTAAGTAGACTACTGCAATTTAATTCCATGTGCAAGGATTTCTTAAATCTAGTTTGTGTGTGTTAGTTGAAAAGCGTTATTATTTTATCTCCGAGCAGCACATTTTAGAACAATATTCTTTAAGTCTAAAAGATGCAAGATAGTGCATGCATCACTGAAACATGAAATTAAATAGCCCATGCCGAAATAATTCTTTAAAAGTATGCTATTAGCAAAAGCAGAATATGGCAAGTTATAATTATTACCTTTTATGAAATATCACTACCTTTAGAAAAATAAATATACTATAGTGAAATAATCATTAATTTCAGATAAGAAAAATTAATGCTAATGAAATATATGCTTATAGATGTTTTTGCTAACAAGATAATATCTTAATTACTTTTATTTATGACAAATTTGAATCATTAGTACATATATTTTTATTTCAAATGATGTTTCTTGATTGATGTTAATTTTTTTAAACCTAGAGATAAGTGGTTTCTTTTAAAACATCAATAAATACGCGTCACAACTCATTACATCAAATTAAATGAAGGAAGAAACAGATAAATAGAACTTAAAAAATTCAGAGATGTCACTCAGTTCATCTATGCTCATCATCTCTATTTTACAGTAGAGAAAACTCAGGCATATATTTGCTTTCAACTCACAAACATTATCATAAAAACCTGTAGTACATGAGTTTAAATTATAGAGATAAGGGAACTGAGGTGTACAAGGCAGAATATGATATAAAACCAAAGACAGGAGTACTGGTCTACTGTCATTGTTCAAAAAGACTAAGATGGTGATTTCTGGTAGATGAAGGTTGGGGCAATGGAGAAATGTCTGTTAAGGAGTAGAAATTTCAACTCTATGGTGACTGAGTTCTGGGCATCTGAGGTACATCCTGGTGATGCTTGTTAATAATATTACAGCATGTACCTGAAAGTTACTGCAAGAGTAGACCTGTAATGTCATCCCAACAACACCGACAACAAAATGATGATTATGTAAAGTGAAGGATGTGCTAGTAGCCTTATATGGCAAGTATTTTGCAATATATGTGTGCATCAAAATATCATATAATTTTATAAATCAGGTATATCTCAATAAAAGTGAGGGAGAAGAAACTAAAAGAGTAGGAATTTCAATTTGTAACTTTAAGTTATTGATAGCTACATGGAAAGAGTAAATATTTGATATTAAGAATCTTAATTCATTTAAACTAAAAACAAATCACTTGTACAGGGGGAACACCATTTGTTTACTTACTTGCTTATTTTGATTCCTGATAGTATTACGTGACATCAGTTTCCCCAGGGAGTCCTTTATAATTTAGAAACATATGACCTCAGAAGCAACCCTTCAAAATACCTTCATGATCATTAATTATCGCCTTTACAACTTTTCTCAATGAAAGTTTTCCAAATGACAGAATCACTAATATGGATGCTAATATTCTGTTTTTTTTTTAAATTTTTTATTAATATAATTTTTTAAAAAATTTACATATATTTGCCATAAATTGTAATCCCCATGTATTCCCCATCACCATCTCACCAGTGCACCATCACCTCAGTCCCTCATGCTCCCATCTGCCCTCAACCCTCCTCCCCTCCCCACCAAGTGTCCCCAGTCTGTCCTTGCCTCCTCATTTTTGGTTTTTGTGTCTTTATTGCTATTATTGTTCTTATTCCTTTCCTTGATCCTTATTGAGTTCCATTATGTTCCTCCTAAGGGAGGAACCATCTGGTATTTTTCTTTTGCCTTCTGACTTACTTCGCTGAGCATAATCCCTTCCATCCATGTTCCTATGAATGTGTCTAGTTTTTCATTTTTGATTGCTGAGTAGTATTCCATCGTGTATATGTATCACAGCTTCCCAATCCACTCATCTGTTTTTGGGCATTTAGGTTGTTTC
>JAGFMF010011629.1:7917079-7927637 GCA_019455555.1 Galemys pyrenaicus
TTTTGAGTTGATTTTTGTGCATGGTGAAAGGCAGTATTCTAGTTTCATTCTTTTGCATGTAGCAGTCCAGTTTGCCCAGCACCACTTATTGAACAGCTAATATTCTGTTTTAATTTAAAAGTAAAATTAAGATTTCCTGATGAAGTGACTATTTAATCACTACTACAGATATTTCAGAATTAACCTGTGTCTCTGAGATCATAGGTAAAAATATTTTTAGCATTAAATTTTATATGTAATTGGTAATTTTCTGGACAACTTTGTGATTTCGATATGATTTCTTTTCCATTTTTCTTCACACATTTATTTTTCAGGACAGTCTCTGATAGATTGTTTTACTTTGGAATGTTTACCCTGTTGTTTTTCAAAAGCTGTTTGTAGATTTCCCAAGTTACAGGTAGGGAAATAGATGCTATCTGGAAAATAAATTGACTGAATATTCAATTCAGTCAAACAACCTCAGTTAGACAAAGCTTGAAAAGAATCTATTTGTAGATAATAAATGTACAAGCTCTTTGCTTTGCCAATCTTGAGACCAAGTTTATCTCAGACTCAAACAATCCTTGGCTGCGATATTATAACCTCACTTGATCATGCATTCTGAGTACAGACAATTTCCTTTTTAATCCGTTTTTGATTTATGGTACTTCAAATAAGTGTAACACATAGTACACGTTTAATGGATTTTAATATGACATATAAATGATAAATAAAAAGACAAATCAATCACCCTGTTTGCTGTCTATATTTTGATTCATCCATTAATTATTAATAAGCCATTCATGTATTATTTCAGTAATGGGGATAATGACTTTCTAAGAGATATGTTTTATCAATGAGGATGATTTCAGTTAGAAGTTACAGAAAAATTGGATAAAACACTAAGGGACTTTATTATTTGAAAAACAAGTATGATCCACAGAAGGATGGCTTTTCTATTAATTAATTTACTGGTTCAATAATTGCATTAAGGAATTGAGTCCATTTCATCTTTTCACTCTACCATTGTGTCTCCAAATTACATCTGATAGGAGAGGGTTGAAACAGCTCCAGGTAAAACATACATCCTAATATGTAGAATATCTATTATACAGACTATCATGACATAGCCAATCACTGGCAAAAGAAATGGGTCACCAATCATGACTCATTAGGCTTGGGGCTTGACTTGGGCTCAAGAAATAAACAATGGATTATTGTTCTTGTTAGTTTCAGAACAGTATGCTTTTCAAAACTGTACCCAAGTTTTATTGTGCTGTTTCCTTATGTCTACATGGTTTTGAGTCAAAGGATGCTCCTGTTTAATTCTTTATATTACAGAAATCAATTACTATGAATGTAGAATAAAAGGCTCCTTTCAAGTTAGACAAGAGCAGGTAGCTTGATCACCCTAGGCAATGGGTGAGCAACATACCCTAGGGCAATGTTGATGTATTTTATGCCCCAGGTACTAATCATTGGATCACATTGTTAATAAGATTGGAGTTCAGGGTGGGAGTCAATTGTGTACTCACTCTCCATAAAGCTCAGAATCCAGCATTTAGTTTGACCCAACCTTCTCTGTGAAAAAGAAAAAAAAAAAAAAAAGGCCAGGATTTAGCTCTTAAGCAGACTCCTGCATCCTACATCCCGCTCCACAACTCTTATCAACTCTTATTTCTTTATCACTGAGGTGTTGATACGACAAATTACTATCTTCCTTAAATTTAGTCCATCATTGTTGCATTCATCTCAGCTTTTAATGATGATAGTGTGTGGGGCCTCCTTGGTAGCTGAGAGGTGAAGTCTAGGTGCTACCACCACAGAGTCCCACAGATATGACATGAGTTTGTTCCCCAGCCAGGAAGCTAATCCACATGGCCCAGCAGTGTATTCAGTAGATCCACCTGTTCTGTTCCCCACTCTGTCTCTGGTAAATCCTCTCGCCCCTTCTTCCTGTAACCTGCACCTCTGGCCTACACCCCAGTTCTTGTAGGCATAAATAAATAAATCGTTAAAAAAAAAAAAAAACACCTCAGGATTTGACAGCGTAGTCTGGAGACTCACGTGAGTCCTTTACTTGAGCAGTCAGCACCAACCAGGGTGGTCCTGTTAGGGGGAAAGGTAGTCCTGAATGGATTACACAGATAGGTTTATGGACTCCAACCCCCTCTCCAGACCACCAGTGTTCCAGAACCACAAAGCCGATAATATGATTATCGAAGAGTGGATCACTGGGACCTGAGGGTGGAGTTAAGCAGCCAGGCTGGCTATAAAACCAGAGATAGGTGAGCCTTGGGCTCTCTCTTCCTTTGGAGCCATCTCACTTGATTCAGAGCCAGCCCTCAACTGCCATTGCATGCCATCTTGGAAGATTTGGTAGGATATTTACAGGTTGCCCTGTAATAGTCCCATCCCCTGGGATCTTGTGGAGTCTGAGTGGCATCTGTGCCACCATCTGTACAAACACAAAACTCCACATAACACTAGAGAGGTAAGTTCTGGAACACTCCTGGGCATTTGATTGACTCCATCAAAATGTTGTGAGAGTGTCAGGGATCACTTGAGAGGGAGAAAAACAATCTGGACACATGGACAACCTTGTCAGGGACATATTGGGATATCAATAGATCCTGGCAGGCCTCAGCTATTTGTGGGGGCTTTAGAATGTTTCAAGGAAGGCGCTCAAAGCTGAGGCCGGAAGCGGGTCGAGCACCCACATGCTCTGGTCTTGGACTTGTAAATGGTGAATGTTCTATGTGGTAACATTCTACAACCAAAATAGACCATTAAAATATTCTATTAAAAAAGATAGTCTTTCTTCATAAGAGGAATGTTGTTATCATTTCCTATTTTTGCCTCCAAGCTATATCCACTTGAAAGTTCCCCATAGTTTGAAACATTCACAAGTGCTATCAAGATGTAAAACTCTTTTGTTTTGTAGATGGCAAAAACTGACTGCATTAACATGAAGTGGACAATAATTTCCTCTCATTTTTCTTGTTCAAAAACATGTGAAAATCAGCCTTTTCTAGTTGCATGTTATAATGAAATATGACTTTAAGTCTGATTTTATCATAGTTTGCAAATAAATCTAAAACCTATAAGGTTAGCAGATTCTATTTATATTCATCAAGTCTATTATTTTACTTTTAATCAGAATCTCACCCAAACTATCCCCAGTAGTGTAGGCAGGAGGATATTTCGTTTTTCTAAAGTCTTAATAGTTCTGCAGACTATTTGGAATTTGTTCACATATTAAACAACCTCTCATCAAGAAACTCATTTTTCCAGCTCTCACTTTGTCAAACTTATTATTTGTCCCATTAAAAAATGTCTATAAACACTTAGCTTAGTCCCTTTTTTCTTTAAATCTTTGGTTGAATTACATAAAATTGGGCATATTTAACTCAAAAAAGGAATTATCAACTTTAAATTCCTAGAGATTTTATTTAATCATATTAGCTTGAATAAAAATTAAAAGATGAGTTCAACATATGTTAGGATATTATGAAAATTCCTCCTCTGTAAGTTATACCTTGCTTTGAAAATTGAAATTGTTAGTTATAATAACTTTAAATTTATATTGCATTCTTCTTTTATATCATATGATTAGACTAAAACAAATCATAAGAGTGTATATTTAAGGTCAACTAAAATGTGTAATTAAACTCACTATGATTTTTGTCTAAGTTCTAAAATAATAACACTTCTGATAATTTTTTTATTAAAATTATAACAGGGCAGGGAGAGGAGTACCCCAGAACCCCCAAGTCTGCCCTCTCTGAATGGCTTCTGCCATCTGCCGCATTAAGACAAACACATAAGACCTTTAATGGAAAGGAACTTTAATACAATTACGATACAATACGGAAAGGACAAAGAATATAGTTACTAATAAGTTAAGTATCCAAAATTATCCATCTCCTTGAGGGTAAAAGTCCAGCCAAATAGGATTGGCCCAAAGCAAGGCCCAAAAGCCTGCTACAAGTCTAAAGGACCTTTCAGGAGAGACCCATATAAAAGGGCCAGAAAGAGTCAGACAAATCTGGGAGGAAAAGAGCAAAATCAAAATCAAGATGAAAGCTGCCATTGTTAACCTCCCCACGGGTCTCTCACCCACATCTGTTCCAACCAGTCCAAGACCAAAAAGCAAGTGCAGTTTCGTCACATGTCCCTCTGCTCCATGTGCCTCCTCCAGGTCTCCTTGCTGCTCTGCATTCTGCTTCCTTCTGTCCTCCCATTTCCTCTCTCCAACATCTTATCTCTGCTCAGCTCCACCCACTTAGGATGGAACCATGATTCTGGAACTTACCCTTTCTCTGGGGACCACCCTGTTACAAAATGGGCTTAATTTCATATAAATAAATAAAAGGACTGAGTATGTATTAATTGCTTAGGTTTACCTGCCCACAGAAGCTAAATGAGAAAGAAGTTTCCAAGTAAAATGGTCTTTTTTAGAGAAAAAAAAAGTCTTGATTTGTTATATGACAATTCATTTAAATTTAAGTGCAATTTATATTAAACTAAATGTTACCACACAGGGTGAGGGGCATATCACACGTGAGTGCTAAGAATTATCATTTTATGTTACAGTTGGGACTTACTCTGCCTGAGTCCCCATTCCTAATTTCGCCATCACCATCTTTGCATATAAGGAAAAGAGGGAAGAAAACAAAACAACAGAAATTCTTAAAGCTGGTGGGACGTTAAAACATCATATGGCACTCTCAATGTTCTGGAACAAGAACATTCATTATCAAGGATTATTACTTTGCTATAGAAATTATTTGAGAGCTAGCTATGAAATAGAAGGAAGATACTTAGCTTATAACAAGATTTCACTGGGAAGCTTTGAATCAAGTTGCTTGCAGCTATGCATATTCATGCCAAGGTAGTGCTATGTTCAGTCTAAGAAACATCCGTGTTTCCTCTGTGGAGGCTGCAGTAAATGAACCTGCCTTTTATTGTCTCTGCTGCTACTGCTGGTGGTGGTGTAACTGCTGTTTTCTTCTCACTTGCTTCTAAAGGTCTGGTGAAGAGGGGTGGGGAGGAGCAGAAAGATTGTTATTGGGGAGCAGAGTGGGAGAGTGTTTGGAAAGGAGTGGGCATGGAGTAAGCTAGAGAAGCAACTAGAATGACATCAACCAGAGTTTATAAGTATTTTATTAAGTATGAAATAAAAGTTTTGAGGTTATTATTGTTGTTGGTTCTGGAGCTCCTGAATGTTGGGTTTCCTCAGCACTTGATTACAGTGTGAGAAGAATTTATGACCATGTCTTTGACAGAAGCAAAAGCAAAGTTTATGTAGAGAGAGAATAAGAGGACAAGCAGGGAGAGGTTCCTTGGATGGGTAAGAATAACTGTGAGGAAATTGTGGGTGCTCTGGGCTTAAATGGGGTTCAGGAACTGTTCACTCTGTCCCTTCCTGGAGTGCTCCGTGGAGGCACAGTGGTAGTTTATTAGTCCTGGCAGTAGATTGGGGCAAGGGAGAGAGCACTGGCTTGAGTTGCCATGGTGTCAACAAACTCTTCTTCCCTTGGATGGGGAGAGCATTTGGGGTGTCCTGTTTAAGGGAATTGCTGTTTGTTCAGAAACTAGACATTTTTGAGCAGCTATTACCCCTCTGGGTTTTTCTTGTTCTCTTTTGGATTTATTTGACTACCTACAGGTTGAGATGGGGATGGGGTCTGATTTTTCTCCCCTCTGGGCATTTCTGGGATTCACCCCGCCTTGGTTTTATTAGCTCTGAGAAGTATATTTCCTCTGGTCCTAAGCATAGTTGATCTTTTCATTTTCTTTAGGCTTTGCCCTCCCTGCCCTACATATCTACAGACTGTGTTGTGATAGGTGATATGAAAATTGTAAGAACAAGTAATAATAATAAAACAGATCACATGAAGTGGTAAAAAAAAACAGATAATTAAAACTTGGACTCTGCCTCTAAGGAATTGTCTTACTGGGGAGGATAGAAAAAGGATTTGGGGGCAGAAATGGAGGAACTTTGCTATACTAGTCATGGGCTATGTCAGTAATCAGAGCAAAGGAACACGTAATTGGAAAAATCAAGCAAGAGTTTCTTTTTTAGCAGGGAGCAAAAGTTAGGGAATTATTGAGGGGATCATCCCCAGTTTTCCTGTGGGGAGTATGACCTTATAATTATAGAATTCACTGTTCCAAGTGGGAGACTTTTGAAAGCAGAGATTCTGCTATGCATTGGTACCAGAAGATAATACCAAACCTGTGCAAAATGGTATCTTATCAGAGGGCAAAGCAGCTGGCCTCAGCAGAAGTGCTAGGAATAACATTAGTCATAATATTATCATCATATATTGGGCCTCCCTGGTGGCGCAGTGGGTTAAGCAACACACTATGAAGCAAACCGCAGCCACTGCAGCACGAGTTTGATCCCTGCTGCCGGCCAGGGAGGGGACCCACATGGCGCAGCAGACCTCTCCTGCTTTGCCCGCTGCTCCCCTCAGCAGCGTGTTTCAGTCAGTCTGCCTGTTCTGCTCCCCACTCTGTCTCTGTTGAATCCTCTCACTGCCCTGGATTCTGGCCTGTACCCCAGTTCTTATATGTATAAATAAATAAATCTTTAAAAAATATATTATCATCATATCACAGGCATCATTGTCACCATCATCTTCTTCATCATAATTACAGCTCTTATTTCTTAAATTCAGGTGTCATATTTGTCAGGTAGTTTCCTCTTCATAACTACAATAGGTGTTATAACTATTTTAACAGAGTGGTGCCAGGGAAAGGGGGGTTTCTAGATTCATTGCCCCACCCAAGGGAGGGTGGAGCTGAGCAGGGCTAAGAAGAAACTGGAGAGGGGCCTGGGGAAGGAAGGAAGCAGGATGGAGAGCCAGGAGACCTGGAGGAGGCACATGGAGCAGAGAGACAAGTGAAGAAACTGCTCTTGCTTCTTGGGCCTGGACTAGTTGAAACAGACATGGGTGAGAGAATGGTGAGGAGATTAACAATGGGAAATTTTATCTTGATTTTGTTCATTTTGTCCCAGATGTGCTGGGCCCCTTTGCCCCTTTCCATCTGAAGGTAGTTTAGACCCCAGTGGTCCTGCTTGGGGCCAACTCTATTTGGCTGGGCAATTCCCCATGATGCATGTGTAACTTCTGGTGCTCGATTTGGAAACTGCATTCTTTGTATTTTCTTTGTTGCACAGTAATTGTATGAAAGTTCCTTTTCCACTGAAAATCTTACACACTAGAGTATGTTTTGCCTTAATGCAGCAGATGGCAGAACCTATTTAGAGTGGCCATGTTTGGGGTTCAGGGGTGTGCCTCGCCCTGCCCTGTAACACTGTGATTACTATTCTCATTTTTCATGGAAGAGTTAATTAGGGGTGGATTAAATAAATTGACAAATATCACAGTCATCAGGTGTTACATGTAAGAAACCAAGTCTCCATTACCGAAAAGCCTAGTCAACATGATGACCTAGTTGGTACGTACTTAGAAATTCTGTAGCACAATGAGTAGAGTCAGATAAGGAAACTTCCCTAGATTGGAGAACATTAAAAAGATGACAGACAAATCCAATGTGTGTGAACTAGAATCTTCTTAGGAAAAGAGAGTAGAAAAAAAAAAAAAAAAAAAACAAAAAACAAAAACCCAGGACATTTGGGGGGAAAAAGGGCAAAATTAAATGTAGACTTCAGAACCTTAATTTTTAAGGGTGCTAATGGTGTACTGTTTATAAAGGAAACTATCTTAATAAATGGGGGTTATACTATGGTGTTTAAGGGTGAAGTACCCCAGTGACTAAATCACGCTGATAGCAGAATGCTGGTGCGGTTCTGTTCCCTAGGCCAATAAAAGGAAACAGACTTTGAGGAAAAGGAAAGAAGTTTAATTTGTTGACAAGTTGAGGAGGGCAGCAAACTGGTAACTGCAAGACTACCACCCTGTTTGCTTTTGGCAGGGGGCAAGGGTATTTATCTAGGGCTACAGGGAGTAGAAGGAGGGAGTGGGCAAGGGTGGCATGTACAGCTTTGCGTTCTGGTTGATTCTGCCTTCATCTGGTGGTCAGCATTGCTGATGTTATCTTTGCAGTGAGGTTCTTTGTCCTGGAATGTAAAAGAACAGGATTTTTAAGCTTAGAGTGAAAAGAAAGAAAATAGGAGTGACATGCACTTAGCTGTTGCAGCGCTGTGTTAGCCCCACACCTTCAAGGCATGAGCAAATCCAAACCTAGCACAGAAGAAGGTGCAAGAAAAAATATTAAAAAAAAATTCTCTCTCTGTGCAACGTGTCTTTTTTTTTAAAGATTTATTTATTTATGCATACAATCACTGGGGTACAGGCCAGAGGTGCAGGGGATGGGATGAGAGGATTCACCACAGACAGAGTGGGGAGCAGAACAGGCAAATCAACGGAAGTACACTGCTGAGGGGAGCAGCGGGCAAAGCAGGAGAGGTCTGCTGTGCCATGTGGGTCCCCTCCCTAGCCGGCAACAGGGATCGAACTCATGTTGCAGTGGCTGCGGTTTGCTTCATAGTGTGTTGCTTAACCTACTGCGCCACCAGGGAGGCCCAACATGTGTCTTTTAAGTACTCTACTCTCACTCAAAGTCTGGGACGAAAGAGCTCTCTGGAGAAGCTACCAGCTCTGAATAATCCACCCTGGGTGTCCTGGTCACAGAGAAATATCTGGAGTCTAGATTGACCACCCAAGATAGGTGGACACATTCCAGGAGGCCTGGCCTCTCCTGCAAGCATCTTCCGCTCCTGACTCTAAACGTCCTGATATTATTGTGTCCAACTAGACAGTGTCCTACATAATCACACAAGCATCCCAAGTATACCATGCTCTATGCCACACTGAATTCTTCCTCAGTCCCATCTGTCTACATGGAAGAAATCCACATGGGCACTTGAGTGCACATTGAATTAGTTACCAGTCCTAATTATAAAATAGCATAATTATAAAGTTTGGTTCATTTAGAAGGTCTTTTACTGTCTCACAAGCAGCACTAATAGCCCATTTACAATCTTACTGTCCAAAAAAGGCATGGAGACTAGCTAGGATAAATTAGACTGACTAAACTATATACATAAAATTACACAAAATCTAAAGCACATATGTGTACACTTTATGTATATTAAGCTTAAACCCCTTCCAAAGATAAACAAAACAAAAACTAAGATCACAACTGAATTTTTGTTTGATTTTGAATTTAATACCTCCTAGCATATAGCTTATACTTTAAAAGGCTATTTAAGGACTTTTTGAAGAACTTTTTCTTTCTAATTCAGAGTTAAAAATTTTGGCTACCACCAGATACATAGTCAATATACTACAACAAAACATATCTTTTAACATTGTGAAAGAATGATACCATGTTCTTTTTCAAATTTTGATATAGAAAAAAATTTCCTTTAAATAGTTTGAAAATATGCATTAATATTACAATGAGATAATTTCTTATGATATTTTCCTGCACTGCTTTCTTATGCCTTCTCTTGCTCTATTACTATGCTTAACTTAAAAAAAATGGCTGCATTAATAGCAATAGAATTAACCATTAATGGGACTGTTGCAAAAGCCCACAAATAAAAGGAGTACATTAGTCTCCTGGAATAGGGCTAGATTTACAAATAATAGTTTCCAACTCATCTCTGTCGGTTCCATTTGCATTATATGACCCTAGAACTTTGTTAGGAATAGTTTCCTATTCACTTTTTCCCCTTTACTCCTGTGTCTATCCAATAAAACTATGTATATATGATGATTAATTCTTACATTTGGAACCAACAATGCCCCATGTAAAAGCTCAAGTAGACAGACATTTGTAGCAAATGCCTTTTTTATGAAAAGATCAATGACATATAATGCTGTACAGAGATGAAGGGTCTAAGCACATTCTGGTTTTTAATAAGCAACTGAAAAATTGCAAACTAAATCAATATGTCCAACAGAATGCCTGTTCACTTGCTACTAACTCAGGCAATTCTCAGAGATTCTTGTGCAGCTGTCTATTTCTGCATTTTGTTTTCAGAACTGACACATGGAAACTTGAGGACAGAAGTACAAAGACTTCAATGCTCCCACACTGTGTGGGACGCCTCTTTCATTGGTAGCAAGTATTACAGAATCACTTTTATCACTGGATTGAAAAGTAAGTCTTTCTCTAGGGGCAATTCCTTGGAGGAATTTCCCTGCACCCAATATTTCAAATACAGTTCAGCAATTACACTTAAGTCGTTTTATTTTTTTTCCCTAGAATTTTGTCCAAGTGATAATTTTAAGGCTCTATTTGAGATTACTAATAAATTGTCATTGCTATTTCTGTTCTTGACATTTTACAATAGTACTGTTACTGTTAAAACATGTTTAAGTGCAGATTTTTCTACAGAAAACGTAACAAAAGCCATAGAAAAATCAAAACCAGCATTTGAAATTGAAAAAGAACAATTTTATTTTTAGCTGATGTGCTACTGCTCTTAAAATACATTTACCGGGCCTCCCTGGTGGCGCAGTGGGTTAAGCAACGCACTATGAAGCAAACCGCAGCCACTGCAGCATGAGTTCGATCCCTGCTGCCGGCCAGAGAG
>JAGFMF010011629.1:7927687-7952040 GCA_019455555.1 Galemys pyrenaicus
GTTCTGCTCCCCGCTCTCTGTGGTGAATCCTCTCACCCCCCACCTCTGGCCTGTACCCCAGTGCTTGTATGCATAAATAAATAAATCTTTAAAAAAAAATACATTTACCTAACAAATAGCAATTGGGGTATTAAGATAATTTTCCACATCTATTATGTTCTCATTTTTGGATCACACAAATATTGCTTTTAAAGATGTACTTCCACACATATAATTAGCAAAACTTCTCCATAATGTAGTATCTTATAGACATTATAGTAAATGCCTGCAGTTTTTTAGTCTGTCTATAGCTCTACAATCATATCAAGTATATGTCTAAAAAATTATTTCTTGCCATGTAACGCTATTACCTGTAAACTCATCAGATTTTTGATAATGGACTGAATATATAAACTTGAATTACTTGATGTAGTCAAACTCATTATGGCAGGGAAGAGTTAGACCTGTTTACTCAAGTCTACCTGAGGAACTTCCTATGTATTGATTTGCTTAGGATATTCCAGCACAATAGACAGTCCTTCCCAAAGGCACTGTAAGGTTCAGGGGCTTTTTTTCCTGCAACAAATGCAAGAATTTTCAGAGATTACCAGAGAGAAGGGAACTTCTCATAACCATAGTGACAGGGTCTCCCTGGTGGCACAGTGGGTTAAGCAATTCCCTAAGAAGCAAACCGAAGCCACTGCAGTGAGAGTTTGATCCCTGCTGCCAGCCAGGGAGGTGACCCACATGGCACAGTAGAACTCTCCTGCCTCACCCACCGCTTCCCTCAGCAGTGTATTTCAGTCAATCTGCCTATTCTGCTCCCCACTCTGTCTCTGGTGGATCCTCTCATCCCCTACACCTCTGACCTGTTCCCCAGTTCTTGTATGCATAAACAAATAAATCTTAAAAAAAAAAAAAAAAAACAACCATAGTGACATATAACAATTTGGTATGTTAAAGAATGTCCATGTTCTTTTTGGCCAAAGAACCATTTTAATAATTCATGAAATTGGACAACTTTACAGAAACTTTAGTCAAAGTATAAGTGGATGTGAAGAGGACAATTGCTGTCTACAATAGAATTAATAAGTGGATATTTTGATAGTGAAACAATAAAAAAAAAAGAATTCATGAAATTTGGGGTGTTGAAGTTGAGGTATTTATGTTTGTTTGTTTCATTAATTTTCTACATCATTTTTAATTTTTGGACATTATTTTATTTCTCCCCTCAGGTGTAGTCCCTGTAGTTCTCCCACCATCGCAGCACCCTTGATCCATCATCACAATCCCCTGTGCTCTTCTCCCCCCTTGTTTGACTCTCTCTCCCCATTCCCTGCTGGATGCCTCAGATCTATAGTCATCTTGCAAGTTTCATCCTGACCCTTTTTTCATTTTTCCATGTAAACGAAACCATCCAGTATAAATGTGTAATTGACTAGAATTGATATCTAGAATTTGATGCACCCATATGCAATTTTAATAATCACAATCATAAACGTAATAATATATAACAATAAAAATATTTCTTCTTCAATTAGCATTACCATTACCAAAACCCTCATTATCATCATCTTTACCAAGATGAAGAAATTGCTCACAATATGAAGTCAGGTTTTCAATAAATAAGTCAGTGTTTGAATATTCTTAATATATTAAGTACTCAGAATGAACATCATGTTCTAAAGTGTTAAATACCCAGCAGTTCGATGTCATTGGAATGAACTAGATAAGAGCATGAAATAAAAATAAAGGGAGCACTTTAAAGTTTTGTCATGAATTTTAGATTGAAATTTGAATCTATTTCTTCTATGTTTTTACCTTATTTTTTTCTACAGGTTTCCAAAGAACCCGTTTGAATATTCTTAGATTAGGCAAATTTTATGATATGTTGCAATTCATGGTCATTAATTATTTATTACAAATGATATTAATTACCACAAAGGATAGACATATGATATAAGGAATACCTTGAGGTTTCTTTTCCATCTAAAAATCTTCTTTGAAATCAATTGATGCCAGCTCTAAACTCTAGGTTGTGGTTGAACAATTTAAGCAGAGCTGACTGAGAATTACAGTTGTGACTGTGTCACAAGCTGAGAATTGTTCTCTTTGCTCTTTTAGTACAGTCTTATCCTGGAGTACTCACTCCTATTACTAAGATTCATTTGCTTATGATCTGGGTTAGTGAAAGCATTCAGTTGTCTTGGTTTTGGCCTCGGGTGAGGGGTAATGCAAGTGTTTCTAACATCTCAGCCTTAGGCTGCATAAAGTAGCCTTTTAATATAAGGAGGCAAAGCTGATCTCCCCATGAGCTTAGGCTCCAATTTTTATAGACTGAGATACTCAGGCTCCAGTCAGCAATCATCTGCACCCCTCCTGCTCTAGTTCTCCTGGAGTGAACCTTCTAACCGGATGCTACTCTGGCATCCTCTTTTCAGTGCAATGCCAGATCTTCAAATTTCCTGATGATGGTATTTTCTTGAGTCAACAACTGGAGTACTCCATTCAGCAGCCATCATTATCTCGTGTGAATTTTTATGCCCCTGTTATGCTGCAAACACAGTTTAATTATTGTCTTTTAAACCCTTTTCTGTCATATCATGCTCCTGTTGCAGTTATTTGTTCATCTTTCAGAGATTGTCAGCTGCTGTGGATAACACAAGCCCAGGGTCTATACAGTGCCGCCATCTTGTCAGAATCCAGGAAGCAACATTCTTTTTTACATTGGAATAAGTTTACTGGAGATTTTTGTTTAAGTTAAAATGATTTGGTTTTTCCTTCTTTCTCTCTCAAACTCTTTTCTCTTTACTTCTTAGGAATACTGTCTCCATGTTTTCAGTACTATTGTGCTAGTTTGCCTAGTTAGAGGCCCTTCAATGACAGGGATTGGGGTAAAATCCGGAAGCAGCAGGAGACAGTCAAGAGCATGGTCATGTGTGACATGAGGTGTGACAGCCGGTGAGCCTAGAGTCTTGGCTGACATTCATGTTTGTGGACCTTATAAAAATATTCTGAAGAGGTAGAATATCTGAATCTAAATGTTACCACAGATTTCTATTCATATTGAAAATATGCATATATTTACTTTCCAGGTAATTTGTTATTACATTGAGCAATTAAAATGTATTCTCCAGCTGAGTTTAAATGGAGACAAAGAATGCCCTGCCCCCTCCTCCAGCTCCATCAATGTGAAAAAAATATATTTATAATATTGAATAATAGGTGAGATTTATTGATAAATATACATTTTTTTAGTTTGATTCTTTTAATTTTTCAGTGAAAGCAAGAAGGAAAGAAAGGAAGCTAAGTTGAGATAGCTTCTAGAAATACTTTATATTAAAAACAGGTAAAGTTAGTGAAGTCACTTAATTTTTAATGTTTTCTAATCATCATATTTTAGGTTTTGTTTTTTTTTTTCCATTCTTGGTTCAGAAACTTTATAGCTTTATTCATATATTGTACAAAATTACATTGACTGCTGTTTTGAATCACTCCCTACCATTTTTGAAAACAGATTGTTGTGTATTAATAATATTCACATTTAATATTTTAGATAAGCCTCATTTCATTTAAAAACTGATAAGTAGGAAAGTTATAATTAGAATGTTAGAAAAAAACTATCTTATAATTAAGGTTGAGCTGTCCTTTAAATTCATCTCTACAATATTCACATACATTCATTAACTTCAGATGTAATTGCAAGGCACATAATTAATGCAATGGTTCTGAATGTTTATCAAATTACCACCAATCATCACAGTTTCTTGATGATGCACGGCAACACAGTGCATGGACATCAATAAAATACTAATTATGAATTACTAATTGTAATGACTCCACAAAGCCTAAAAAACAGCATCACTGTTTAAATTAAATTAAGTTAGTTTTATTGACTTAATTATTGAAAGATGAGCTGTTTCAAGCTCTAAAATTTTGAACTGACATTTAAAATTACTTCTACTGTTATAATTAATGCCAAGTCTTCTGAAAGTAGGAACCCCAAACAGCAAGATGCTAAGGATAATAGGCTATAAGAATTAATGCATGTTGGCTTACTAGATGCCATGAAGTGTAAGAATTGTTAAGATATATTCATGCTAATTTTATTTTAGCTGTTAATTTAAAACACACAAGGAAATGTAAAAGCAATGAAATTTCAAGAATTTCTAGGCACGCCTTCTTAAATTTCACAATTTAAATGTGCCTAAGATAAAGAAAGACAGTAACAAAGTCTACCACTCATTTTCTATTGGTATTATGGACAACACTGTTATAATCAATCTGCTTCTCTCCAAACTTTAAATCTCCTGCTAAACACCAGCAAAGTGATCATTTTATAATAAATCTTTGCATGTTATAAACTCTAGAAGAGTAATCTTATAATCAATTAAATTATGCATTTAGGAACAACTCAAATGTAATTAATTTCGAAACGCAGATTGAAACTTGCTTCAGAAACTCAGGTAAACTCCAATTGTTTCCATCTTTAAAATAGACATTTTAGTTGGCAACACATATTTATTCCTTAGGTGAGCCAAAATTAACACCTTAATTGTTGTCTTCACATTCACAGTGATAAGTACAATATTTTTTAAAGAAGGCTTCAACTGTGTTAAAGGACACTTCCATCAATATTTCATACTCAGCTCTCTCCAGGGCTGATTAACTCAGGGACTCTCCAATTATTAAAACTGGGGGAAAACAAAACCAAGATAAAGTAAAGTAAAATAAAAGAGCAAAACAAATCATCCTTTCTGATTTTATATTGTTTTTAATTTTACTACTATCAAATTTAAGTATTTTCTAAAACATATGAAACAAAAAGAGACCTCGTACTTTATTTGAAAGGTACCAACACCCACCATCTACATATTCTCACATTGCAATCAATGCTCCATTATCTGCTGTCTATTTATAATCTTAATGAAATCAGTATAAAAAAACTGTTTATTTCAGGTCAAAGTAAGCTAGTCCTCTAATTGAACCCATTTTAATTCTAGATCATAATTTTAATATCACCTATTTTTATGGCAAATTTCCCCAGACAACTACTTTTCCGTGATAAACAACCCTAGTATCATCTTCAAAATGTAAAATGCTACAACTTTTCAAAGAGCATTCATTCATACAATTAAACCTATATATTGCCTGATTATCTGTCTTGTTACTTCCTTCCCTTATTTGATGAGTAGCTTAGGGAAAAGAATTTTAACCCATTAAATATCCCAAGAACAATTGATATTATTATTCCATCTTCATTCCCTTACCGTTTTTCCACTTGGATTAAGGAAGTCAGATAAACCTAACCTTAAATATCACAACTCCACAGTAGCCAACCAAACACTGACTCTCATAGTTTTCTCTAATTGTACCATTCCTTACCAGTCCTAAAATTGCTAAGTTTATGACTATTAATTTATTTTCTAACTGAAATGCTTTTGACTTTAACTGGATATTATATTATTCTCCTGAGATTTTTGGAAAGCTTTACCTCAGTGCTAGTGATATATTTTTTTACATTCATTCTGCCATAGAGAAACTGTGTTGACTAATTTAAGAAAGAAATGAAATTGCCACTTATTTCTAAAGCATGAACTGCTGTAAGCTTTCAGGAAATGTTATCCTATATGAAAATATAGGGTTTATTCAAGGTTATCACTGGAGAGCTTTGGGAAGGGAATTCTTGGAAGTCTAGATACTACTGCATCTTATTCTAGAATGGTTTGGCTCATCTTTCAGAGAGCAGCTTATGATGAATAGTGTTGACCAAATGTCTTTAATATTTTCCTTAGTTTGACTAAAATTTCATCAGTCTTTTTGCCTCAAGTTCTCCAAATTCCCTCTTACCTTGGACCTTACAGAATCTAAGTATCTTAATCACAGAGAAAGTTTTTCATGTCAACTGGTCTTAAACACCATCTTAATAAACAACTCAATGTACTCAATGCAATCTGTTGATCAACCTCTTTCCCAAACACTATCTAGCATTTCCCCACTAGCTCCTTAAAAATTTTTGCTATCCTTTTTCAGCAGAGTTGAGTTCAGAATTACATATGACTTTTTTCCCTTATTGCATTGTCTTAAATAAATTTATCCTAGAGTGTTAACATTGTCTGGTGCAATTTTCTTTGATAACTTGGAAGAAAGATACTGATGTTGTTGTACTGTTTACCCACAGCTAAACCAGATTTACTATATAAGAATTTGAATGACAGTTTATCTATGATCATTTGAATAATCACAAACAATGATGGTTGCATTGGCAGAATGCTATTTCACTCTTAACAGGTGGTCAGAAGTTAATTACTGATATTAACAGACCAAGACTGGGAAATACAAGAAAAGATACTGGGAAAAGTCAGAAATTAATAAATGTGTCAATTAATGGATATTATCTACATTAAATTCTCATAGGACATTTGAAAATTGATGAAATGTAAGCTATAACATTGGAAAATTACATTAAGTAAAATGGCCTGGCTATAACTGATTAATGTAATTACTATAGTTAATATAATTAACTCTTCAGTTAATGTAAATTAGTTGTTAATGTAAATTACTACACAGCAGGAACACTGCCCTGCACTACATTGTTTCAATAAGGCACCTATATTCTAATTGCTTTTGAAACTAGAGACTTCTGTGTTTTCTTTTAACCAATAAACTATTGTAGCTTATTCTATGTGGACTGGCCCCCCTGACCTACCCCACAATGTTTATAAAAAGGGTCACATCTAAATTTTTTTTTCACTTTTCAACTGCAGGACACATTGTATTCTGATGTTATTACCAACAAAGAATTTGGTTCCATTTATCTCTGAGATGCCCAAGGGAAGGAAAATGAATGTTCAATACATATACATAGAGTTTTGAGGGTTTTTTTTTTTTTTTGCTTTCATAAATTATGCCATAAAATATTCTTTTTTTTAAAGATTTATTTATTTATACATACAAGAGCTGTGGTACAGGCCAGAGTTCAGGGCAGTGAGAGGATTCACCAGAGACAGAGTGGGGAGCAGAACAGGCAGACTGACTGAAATACACTGCTGAGGGCAGCAGCAGGCGAGGCAGGAGCGGTCTGCTGCGCCATGTGGGTCCCCTCCCTGCCTGGCGGCAGGGATAGAACTTGTGCTGCAGTGGCTGCAATTTGCTTCATAGTGCATTGCTTAACCCACTGCGCCACCAGGAAGGCCCCAAAATATTCTTAACTAGTTGTGTCCTTCAATCTATACACTTATTTTTCCATAATTACTCAACATATTTTTACTATGATATTGAATAATGATACATTTTTTTCTAATGTAAGTATAAAATATCTCCCATAGAAATCCAGCATGGAACTGGGATAAAATATTAATGAGACAATTTCAAGGAAAGTACATACAAAAATCTTCCAATAAATAAAATATTAAAATCAAAATATTAGTCTGGGAAGTCTGACTCCTGAGTCCTTGCTCTTGAGTTTGTTGTTTGGAAGAGGTGAGTGTAATAATGGAGTCTCTATCAAAAGATTATAGAGTTAGAGGAGACAAAGGCAGTGCAGTGTTTGGATATATGGAGCAAAATAATTAAGGATCTATGTCTTTTAGTAAATATAATAATACTAAACTAACAATAAAAGTAATGTCAAGAATAATAATAGTTGCTGAAACCATAATAGCTAACATTTGTTGAGCACATACATGCCAGCACTTTTTTAAGCATTTTATCTAAAACATTAATCTTTGTTTAATCCTTAATCTGAAAACAAGCTGTATCAAAAGCTTAAGGAATTTCTTCTAAACTATCTTCCCTCCAATTCTCTCTCTTCTCTCTCATTCTATCTCTTTCTTTTCCTCACCAAGATGCTAAATTTTATGTGTCAACTTGATTAGCCACAGAATGCTCAGATTACCCTTATTCCTAGATAGGTCTGTAAGGGTCTCTCAGGATCACATTTGAACTTGAATCGGTGTAGTTTTAAAGAAGGTTGCCCTTCACAACGTGGACAGGTATCATCCAGTCCATAGAGGGTCTGAATAGAACAAAAGTCCAGGAAGGATAGTTTTCACCCTTTTTCCCGTATCCTACTGCCTGAGGTGGACATTTCATTATCTTCCTTTACCTGAGGATTCACACCATTAGCTCCCCTGGTTCTGACATTTTCTTTCAACTGAATTATATCACTTCTCTTCCTGGATCTCCATTCTGCAGGCAGTATCTCATAAGAGTTCTCAAACTTCATAATCACGTGATCCAACTTCTTTAAAAAAAATATTTATGTATACAAGAGCTAGTGTACAGGTCAGAGGTGGGGGCAGGGAGGTGAGACAATTCACCAAAGAGAGAGTTGGGGGCAGAATATGCAGTTTGATTGAAATATACAGCTGAGGGGAACATAGGGTGAGGCAGGACAGGTCTGCTGCACCACGTGGGTCCCCTCCCTGGCCTGGGATCGAACTCTTGCTGCAGTGGCTGTGGCAGCTCCACAGTGCGGTGCTCAACCCCTTGGGCCACCAGGGAGGCCCTTGGTCCAATGTCTTATGAAAAAATATCTCTTTCTGGAAAATCCTGACAAATATTCTAACTTTTACACACACCACACACACTTGGACAACATGCATACACACATTGAGTCTACCTCTTTTTTATTCATTCATTCATTCATTCATTCAATTTGACATCATTTGTAGTCCCCAGGGAGTACCCACCACCATTTCACTGGTGCAACATCACCTCAGTCCCTTGTGCACCCTCTACCCTCATCCCCGTCTTTGCCCTCCCCCTTTTCCCTCCCCCACCATGGTCCCTCTGGTTTATCTTGGCTTTTTGGTCTTGTTGAGTTTTTTGTTTACTTTTGGTTATAATTGCCCAATTCCTTGAGCTTATTTTTTGTTGTTGTTGTTCTTTCATATTCCTCCTAATAGTGAAGCCATCTGATATTTTTCTCTTGCCTTCTGACTTGTTTCACTGAGTATAATTCCTTCTAATTCCATCCATGTTTCTATAAATGTCCCTAGTTTCTCATTTATGATTGCTGAATAATATTCCATTGTGTATATGTACCACATCTTCTTGATCCAGTCATCTACTTTTGGAGTCTACTTTTATCACTATAGTTAACCTATTATTTTTATTTTAAAAATAGTTTGTAATGATTTTTAATGTGTACCATCTAACAAAAAGATCACTCAATAAATATTTCATATTGAAAAATACAACTGAAGACCAAACATAATGCAGTCAAACTAAAATATCTTCAGTGAGACTGTATATTATGTATTTGTGACATGTTTAGGAATAGAAAATATTCAGATATCATATGCTATGAAAATTTCTTCAAAGACAAGTTTTCAACTTGACCTATCATATTTTAGTTCATGTTTTGCTTTCAGTTGTTGTCTTCTATAATTTTACCAAAGGATGTACTATGGGAATTATGATAGATTTTTTTCCTGTCAAAATAACTGCAGGCTAGTGGTTTTCATGATGATCTTTATCAGTTTCTGTTTATATATTAAAAGAGATCTATGACCATTGTATTTTGAATTACAACTTTTATACTGTTAGTGGGCAGAATGAGGTATACCACGGACCCCAAATCCTGCCTGCTCTAAATGAGTTCTGCTACTCACTGCATGGAGACAAAGTAAACACTTAGTGCTTCTAAGTCCTTCAAAAGAAAAGAACTTTAATACAATTACTGTACAATATAGAGAAGAGAAATAATATATTTAAAATAGTTTCCCCATGAAACACACAAATTTGGGCCTCCCTGATGACACAAGGGATTAAGCACCATATTATAAAGCATCAATAGCCACTGCAGCCAAAGAGGTGACCCACGTGGTGCAGCAGACCTCTCCTGTCTCTATGGCTGCTCCCCTCAGCAGTGTATTTTAATTGATCTGCCTATTCTGTTCCCCACTCCATCGCAGGTGAATCCTCTTACCACCCACACCTCTGACCTGTACCCCAGTTCTTGTATGCATATATAAATAAATCTTAAAAAAAGAAAAAAGAAAGCAAAAGAAGTACCTGAATTTACCCATCATCCAGTCATGGGTAAATGCCCAGTCAGACAAGATTGACCTAAAGCAGTTCCACTGAGGTCTAAAAGTTTGCCACAAGTCTAAGGCACCTTCTGGTGGGGAACTATAGGAAATGGGCAGAAGGGCCAGGCAGTCTGGAAGGAAAAAAGCAAAATCAAAATACAAGTCAAGAGAGACCCCATGGGTTTCTCACTCATGGGTCTCAAATATCTTCTTCCACGTGCCCCAAGTCCCTGGTATAAGTCAATGGCTAAGAAACAAGCACAGCTTCTTCATCACATGTCTCTCCACCTGGCTCCAATTCTTCTCCTCTTCCTCTTTTCTCCCAAGTCCTGTTTAGCTTTCCCTTGCTGCACAGCTTCAACCTTCCTTAAGTGGACCAGGGAATGTGAAAACTCTTATTTCTATGGGGATTACACTGTTACAATAGTACCTATAAGATCATTTTTTTTTTTAATCTTAAAGGGAAGGTGTAACTACCCCTTTCATATTCTAAAGGTTCAGACTTTGACATTCTCAGTTAGGAGCAAAATTAGACACTTGATTCTTTTGAGGGTAGATTTTTCTTGAACAAGAATGGCTTGCAATGCTTGGTATCTTTCTTGGCATTACAGGGTATCTTCAGTCAAAAGATCAGATATGGAACTAATGATTTTCATTTTAGTATCTGAACTGCAACTTTTAGAAAATTATTCTCTGAATGTCTGAATCATTATGCTACCTTCTATTTATTTCCCTCAGACTCAATATATTAAAAGACTGCATATTGTCCTCTCTACCAAATTGATAAAGCAGATCTCACATATCAGAAAAATATCAAGTAAACATGTAGTTATCATCACCAACACATGATTAGGCCAGAAAGGAATCTTCAAGTAATTTTGTTTGCTTAATTTATAATCGTCACTTTAAAAATAATGGTTGTTCTTCGCCCTCAGTTACAGCACTTTTTCTTTTCTATTAGAGAGGAATAGAGAGAAAGCCTGTGTTACAAAAGGTGTTAACACACGCTGGGTTCTCCACACCCACACCATATACTCTTATCACCTTTGCTACATGAGAGTAATACCAGTGATTTTAAAAATGCTGACAACAGTTAAGCTTAATTTCAAGCTTTTTGTGGTATAAGGTTATTTCTTATATCATGTGCTTGAAGATCTTCAGACTGTCCAAAACAGTGAGGTTTCATTTGTGTTTTGGAAAGGTCCTTAATTATTGAGTATAGTGAACAACATTTAGAAATTTATGATCAAAAAATCTCCTCCCAAAAACCAAAAATCAGGTATAGAAGGAAAGGGTGAAAAATTGAGAACTTCACATAGAAGGAATAATGTTTTAATTTGTAAAAAAATGAATGATGATCCTGATGTTTTCACTCAAGGAATTATTTTATTACCATAGCTCCATTTATAATAATTTTTGTTCTAACCAGAAAACATAAGCATAATAATTAAGCAAATATAAGAGCACTCCCATTTCACAGGTAAACTCCTATGAATCCTTCCATAAAAATTCATCATATTCTTGTCTAATTCATGTATCATTCTTGGTAAATATATCTCAAAATCCTTTAAAGTGTGTGTGTTCATGGGTTTTAAAATATTTTATTTATTTATTATTGCATAGGTGAACTGGGGTGTAGGCCAGAGGTACAGGGTTGGGGGGAGTGTGAGAGGATTCACCAGAGACAGAGTAGAGACCAGAACAGGCAAATTGATGAAATGCGCTGCTGAGGGGAGCAGCAGGCCAGGAAGGAGAGGTCTGCTGTGCCATGTGGGTTAGCTCCCTGGGTGGGATCAAACTCAGGCCATTAAGGTGGGCTGTTGTAGTGATAGTGCTGAGACTTAACTGCTATGCAACCAGGGAGGCCTGTGTAAGTGTCTGTTTAAATGTCAGAAAGTCAGATGTTTTGTTGCTACTGTTACTTGTTGGTTCATTCTTTGTTTCCATGACTGATCATGCTGAGCAACCTGTGTATGAAATATCTCTTACATCTAAAACTTCAAATTGAGGTTTATTGAAGAATAACAGAATCAGTACAATAAACTTGGACTGCATATTTACTCTTCTAACAAGGTGAGTTTTCTCAAGGCCTTACGAACTAGTGAAATTCAACCTACAGTTACATAGACAAAAAGTTGTTTATCCTATTTTCAAACATCTATTATTCAACATTCAAACAGACACAAACAGACATGGATTAAATGGAAATACAAAAATGTTTATAGGAAATGTTGAATTGCTGTCATATGCATCCTTATATCTTTCAGGATGGTATAATATCAGAAACACTTTTTTTATTATCAGTTCCTTTTTATCTGAGATATCATATGATTCTATAAACACATACCTAAGTTCTGTCTTATTTTACATGCTTTTTAAAACTCAGTATTGTAACTAGGATTACATTTGTCTTCAGCCTATAAAGAATATCTTCTGTTTTAAAGGAAACAAACTAGCCCATTGAAAGTATCATTGAAGTGTTGAGTCAGTTTTCATAGATTCACATATATTTTTTTCCCAATTCTTCTCCTTAAATAGGCAAGGCTAAGAAGGATATCTAGCTTAGTTTGAGTGCTATCAGAAACAGAACTTTTACAAAAGACCTTAGTACAAGTCGTTTATTTGATAGTGATCAAGTCCAGGTATAGTATAAAAGGGAGTGAGGAAAGACACACAAGGGAAGGAGAAAACCCAAGGAAGAGTGCAGTTTGAAGAAACATCACTGTGAGCCACTGGGGTCTTGCTGGGGAACTCTGGCATGGTGTGGACATGCTGTAGAGTTACTCCAATTTCGGGGCTGACATCAGTCCAGCAAGTTCCCGTCCAACTCATTACTGACAGTGGGATGCTGACTGAGGGACCTTTATTCTCCAGCACTTTTGGGTTTCTCTGGATGTGGTCTGAATATACTCTTAGAAGTAAGAGAGAGATAATAAATAGCCTCAAATGTAATAGAATATGTTCACATGAGAAGCCTTCTTATAACAACAGAGAGATACAA
The DNA here is from genome assembly GCA_019455555.1 of Galemys pyrenaicus. Taxonomy (NCBI): domain Eukaryota; kingdom Metazoa; phylum Chordata; class Mammalia; order Eulipotyphla; family Talpidae; genus Galemys; species Galemys pyrenaicus. The sequence continues at coordinate 7,940,705 of JAGFMF010011629.1, forward strand.
GTAGGGAATCAAAACTAGATTCTGCATTATTACTGGTATGTCCTGTGATACAAGGTTTAGGTTAGCTCCATCTTTAGTTTTATAAATGTCCCTATATATTCCTGCTAGCTACAAATCCATATATTTTCCTCCTATAGAATTTCAACAAACACCATGATATTTGCTCATCTAAAACTGGAAAAAAACACCATTTTACTTCATTTTTTGGTCTTCCATAATTTCATTAAGTATCATATTAAATAATCTTTTATTTAATAAAAGATTTCTCCATATTTATTTTCTTGTCTATGCACTGTCTGTTCATATACTTGCCAATTTTCAAAGTCACATTGTTGGTCTGTTCTTTATTAATTTTCACAAGTTCATTACATACTGAAGAAATAAAGCATTTGTTTTGTAAAAGGAGATCTATTTAACTTGATCCCTTCAAATATTTTGAGTTATAGGTGTTTAATATGCTGCAGAAAATAATAAGATGGGTTTTCAGAAATTGATTCATTCAAGGATATTATTCAGTTCAGAATAGAAACAGTCAGATTTGCACTATAGAAAATCTTATCAATTTCAATTTTTTTCCAACACCTTGACTGGATTTTTAAATACATCATAATATTTTCCATGCCATACTTTTTCCATATCTTAATATTAAAAATATTTGACAATTTAACAGTATTGTATTATAATAAAGTACTTACAAGCAGGGCTAAAGGATGAAGATCATTGAACAAAAATTCAATCCACAGTAGCAAAGAGGAGTAACAGATGGTTGTGGCCTGCAGAAGTCTTACATGTCCTATGGAATTTATAAGATTTGAGAGAAATAGCATTTAAATAGAGAAAAAAGTAACTAGGGCATTTCTGGTTCTAAGAATGGCATAGAGAAAACCCTAGTGATAGGGATAAATGTGTAATAGTTGTGAACCAATAACGAGACTGATTTGATATTTGATAAATATATTTTAAAATAGTACTGAATAATTAAGACCTAGTCTATATTAATGTTTGGGGCAAGAGGAGGTCACTGGGAATTCTTGAGTCATTGATAAGAAAAATGACTAAAAAGAAATTAAAGAAAAACAAAAATAAAACTAGCTTTTGATATATACATTACATTTGCACTGGAAGACAGTGATATAAAAAATAGGGACACCAAACAATGATTTATTAAGTATGGGGAAAATTATTTGAAAGAATTGCTGAACTTCAAGTGGCTCCATGTTATGAAAACAAACAAAATAGATTCTTTCTGAGAAGAAAGACCTAGAACCACCAAAAAGAACTTATCTTGAAATCATCACTGTATAAGTATTATGTTTATGTTTTCAAATAAAATAAAAGGATCACTCTAAAAGCATTCTCACAGAAGAGAAAATATTAAATATATATTTGTTAACCTTTGATTAATCCAATTTCAAATTTTAAGTGCAAGAAACACTAAGAATCACAATGCTTTGTTTTTGCAGATAACAGTTCATTCTGTAAAACTTTATAGTGCAGAATTTCAGAAGTATGAACTTCTAATTTACCTGTACAACATCCAATAGACAATGGAATTTTAGGATATTTTTAGCAATTTCTTTTCACCAAAGATGAAACATCCAGTCAACTGGGACATTAAGGGAATGCACAGTGCTCTTCCAATGAGAGGCAGAAATTCATCCACACTGGTCCAAACTATCTTAATGAACAGATTCCCCTTTCTTCACTGAAGTAACTCTGATAGACACTAACTCCTCGTGCCTTAATACAAAATCATGGAGATGTGATTTCCAGGGAATCTCAATTTGCTGTCTCATTAATTCTCATTTTTATCTGATGGGTTCTTGGGCGCTAGTACCTCTGCTCCCTTCAATAATATTATTTTCTCTTTGGTTTGCCACTGATGCTAGCCACTTGAAACTTTATACCGCATAAGCATTGATGAATGCTCATGGAAATAAATCAATTCATCTGACCTCTAGCTACTGGATACTCAGCATCAATTTTCTCTTTGTGGAAAAACTAATAGGTTCGGTAATAAAGTAGCTGTGAGAGACAATGAAAAAAGACTTGCAGCTTATTTCTCTCCTTCAACCCAGTGATTTTTCTTAACGTTGTGTCACAATAATGAGAGACAGTGTTTACATAAAATAGACTCTATCATAACATTGTATGTGTACAGAGAGTCAAAGTTCTACTGACAATGTAATAATTTACTTTGATGTGAACTATGTTTGAGAGAAGGAGTGATAAGATTTCCTTAATTTTAGATAAAAACATTTCATAAACTTGAAGCAGGAAAAACTACCAATTCACCATGAATCATTTAAAATTCAGCAGCTGTGGAAAATTAGCTTGATATTAAATAACAATCGAGAACTTCTCTGAGATCCTGATGTGGCAAAGATTTGCTAGGTAACTATCAAGCCCATTTTCTCTACATTTTGGATATACAGTTACGCTCTTTTCTATCTAGGCTTTTTTGTAGTGAACCAGAATAATATGGTTAAGATCTTGCTAATGAAATTGTAATCAGTAGCTGAAGCCAATGACTGATACAGGGGTGCCACTTGATGGGTGAGCAGTGAGAATAAATAGCCCCAGGTGAAATACAAACAAAGTATGGGTGGGGGTGGAGACTCTGATAAGAAATGCAAGGGACTACAGAAGCAGTTCCAGGATTCAGCCTTTAGAATTTCAAAGTTTTGGGATCTTCAGGGTCATCCATTTCTTTCCGCACCATCCAACACCATACCAATCAGCCTCTGAAGGACATGGAGAGGCTTCCAGTAGCCAACCTCAGAGAAGAACTCTTCAGAGGCTTTGCAGATAGCCGAGGGACTGAAACTGTTCCAGTTTTGCTGCTGTTAAAGCCTAGAAGGGAAGGTCCCAGAGCCTGAGCCAAGTGCCTCTCTGAACTGCTGTGAGTGTGGCACTTTTGTCAGGCCGTTGGCTATTGCAGCTGCTACATGAGCGGATCGTCTGGAGCTGCGCTGGGGCATCTCAGCAGCTCCTCTAAGCACCTCCTGCTGTGTCTTCTGCTGTTTTTGTGAGTTGGATCCTGGCCTATCATCTGGTTGCCATGTGTTCCATGTCCTCTGTGGCAAGGAGACACCATCTTGGGAGCCTTTGCGTGTAGAACTATAAAACACTGGACACTGCTTCAGCCAAGGTAAAAGGCCATTGTGACTTTGTGGCCTCAGTGACTTTCCTTTTCCCTGTTTGTTATATAAATGCCATTATTGTTGTGCTACAAACCCGAGTAGGTTGCAATTGTGTGCATGGGTGAAGAACCAGAGAGTGACTGCTAAATTATTTGGGCAGTGTCCTTGGCCAGTTTTAGTGTCTTTGCTGCCCTGTATCAAAATGAGATCTGATGTTACACACATCAATAAACCCCCACCAAATAGCACACATTTTCCCCACCCCCTCTATGACCTTGGAAGTCAGGGCTTTAAAATTATGGAACTAAAAAATGTGAAAGAACGCAAGACCTTAACTTCCACTTATAGTCAATCTATCTAATAATTAAGAACATGCATTTTAAGTTTCCATGAGCAAAATAAGCCACTGAAAATCATTAATTTGTGTGTTAAAACTTTGTGTTTAATACGAATTTATTCAGGAAGAAGAGATTGGAAAAACCTAATAGTAAAGGAAAAGTTCAGTAATTGCTATATTTTAATTTTTTTTCCTGGAAAATAGCTGACTCTTAAAATGGAAAATAAGTTGAATTTTACACAGAAAATAAATGTTATTTATTGTACATGAATTTAAAGGCACAGCTATAAATTTTAAAAAGTTGAATTTCACTTTCTAGAACAAAATGCTCCGTATTATTGAATGGTTTCAATTGTATTCAATGTCAAAAATAATAGAAAGGAAGAGAGAGAGAATATGGAGGTGAGAGGGCAATTTTAAAAATGTAGAATTTCATTTTTCTCCTTCAGTCTTTCATCACGATATAGTAGATATTTCTAGGAAGATTAATTCAGTGAAGTTTGCTGTCAAATTGACTGCTGATAGTGAATGGTAAATAATTTCCTTATTTTTTTAGTATAACATGTAAACACTTTTATTTTCATATCTCCATATAGAAAATCAGAATGTGAGAGCTTCAGTCAAATGAGAAAAATCAAACCCTTCATTACATTAGGTATGCAAATGCCATCATTTCAGGTTAAGATGACAGAGTAAATGTATACATTTAGTCTCACACCATTCAGGATCTCGAAAATAAAACACATAAAGACTATACAGTTTTTAAGGCTTAATGTTGCCTGCCTGGATATGAAACACTTGAAAGAAATAAGAAAATCTTGAACTTTGAAGAGGAATGGAGGAGTAGCAAGGGAGAAATACCAGCTTCATGAGTACAAAGCAGACCAGTGACATGGGACCCCACACTTAGAGGGGTTCTGAAGTTGGTTTAATAATCTGATGTCCCTGTCTTGAAATTCTTAATGGTTTTTGAACAAGGACTCCCACATTCTCAATTGGTGCTGTACCCTGAAAATTTGAAAGTAGACCTGGGCATACTATTTAGCGAATCTAAGAAAATTGAATCATATATTGAAAACATGGAAAAATGAAAATCAAACTTATGTTTCATAGACCTCCAAACGACAATGGTATTAGGGTCAAAGGTAAAGGGTTGGAGCCTTCATATTTCCTAAAATAATGAAAGAAGCAGCCAGAGTCTTAGTTTCCCTCTTCCATTCAATGCAGAAAGCCACTCTAGTCGATAACCCTTCTTAAGCCAGCAACTGTGGCTTTATTGGCAAGGTACTAGGTAAAAGTAGAAGTGGGTGTTCTCCTTTTTGGTTTATTGTCATACTTCTAAATCTATGCTTTATGACCTGTTCAGTGATCGTAGAGCTGAATCTTATTAAAATTTATCCTTTGTGACAGACACAGTGTTAGACTTTATCAGCAGAGGGCATTGCAGGGGTACTAAGAGACGGGCTTATTTTCTGCTTCTGATATGCTTCCATTGCTTCTTTTTATTTCTTATGACAGCCATCAGGAGCTCAGGAGGCAGACAACAGTGATGTTCACCCCCAGTCAACTTGCAGCTGCAGTGATGTGGTTAGCTTCCAGTGAGTTTCAGCAGCTCCTCCTTCAGTGAACTTCTAGTGGTTCCACCCCGTGGCTCCAGAGGTCATTATACTTTCAACCATCTGCAGCTTACGGGGTGTTTTCTCTCTGTACTCTACCTAGAAGGTATATTACTTGTGAGTCCACCCTGTGTTCCTGCCCCCCAGCCTCAGCCACCTGTATCGGAGAGATGTAATTTGTTTGTCCAACAACTGTGACCAAGCTGTGACCTATGGCAGCCGAACGTCTCCACTACAATGAGGCCATAACCACAACTTTACAGTGAAATCTGACTTCCCACCTTGACAAAAACCTTCCTTGACCCCTTTTCCAAGTTTATTCTTTGCTTTGGCACTTGCCCTCTCCCAAAGACATTCCTAGAATTGTCTTCACCATTTATGCCCTATAATCTTTTCCACTTAATAATTCTTTATATTTTACATTCCAGGTTTAAATTACTATGTGATTTCTGTCTCCTAATTAGACTGGTACTGATACAGTAGGATTAAATAGCTAATTAAGAATTCTGTTTTCTGAGATATCCAGACACTATTCTACAGTGTTCTGCAATTGCTAGCAAACATATCTTCTATTTTTTTTTTTTTCATTTTTCTACAGATAGAAAATTACTAGATTCTCTCCTGGGAGAGGTAATCATCTCCAAAGACACAAATACCCTGACAGCTAAATTTCCCCCAGTTAAATAGGCCAAGCATATCACCCTAGAGTGAGGCTCACAGGAGACAAGTTACATCCACAAGCTAAGGGTTTAAAGTCAACTTTTCATTCCCCATTTTAAATGTGACTAGACAACGAAGGATTACCAGACATCTGAAGGAAATTTCTAAAAGAGAACAAAGCAAAAATAAAATAATTTGAATGAAGTAGAATTATGCAAAGAGTGGAAAAGATTTTAAAAAGAGCTAGCATTAGTAACATCAGAGAGTTAAAAAAAGATATTATATTGCAACCATAAAAAAAAAAAACCCTTACTATATAAAAGATAAAAAGGATACTCTAGTAATTGAACCATAGGAAATTAAAGCAAGGATGGCAGAACTAATAAATTTAATAGATGTATTGGAATATAAATTTGGAGAAATATCCTTGAAAGAGAACAAAAGGAAAAAAGATAAGAAAAATAGGGGAGAGATGATATGATAATCAGAGGGCTGTTCCAGACAATCTGACATCTGAATATGTGCTATTTTTAAAAAAATAGAATGAGGAAGATATATATAAAATAATTAAGATAAGATGTTCCCACAAATAAGAACATAATTTAACAGATCCAGCACAATGTTTAGAAGTAAAGCTGCATCAATGCATATCAAATTCCAGAACAGTGGACAAAGAAAAATGGGGCAGTGCCTTAAAAATGTTGACTCAAATTTTTTCAGCTCAAATTTATTTTCAGCTTTGAATATTATTCAAAACTAAACACCCTGACAAGTTTCAAGAATGAAAGTATGACTTTTATTTAACATGTTGAAAGACTTTTCTCCCATTTGTCCTTTCTTGGATGGTTCTGATGAATGCTCTCCACTAAAACAAAGGAGCAAAATTAGGAAGACACTCTAGGATGCATAAACTAGAGCTCTAATGGAGTCTCCAGGAAACTGTCAGTAGAATTTTCAAGTGACAACAGAGCATACAGCATAGTAGGCAGCCATTCCAGAATTGATCAGCCCCAAGGACTTCAAGAGACATCTTTGCAAAAATAAAATTTATGGAGTTCCTGATGGGTCTACATAGTTTAATATGAGATTTGGGTATCAACACTTATAGTAGGAAAGCATTATGTATTTTGAAAACTAAACAAATAGCCAATATCAACAACAAAAAGAGAAACTGTGAATTATGGAAAGGTTACTGAAAATTTTAAGTAATCATACCTTACTTTAAAACTAGCTACAAAGAAAATTTTCATTGTCTTCATAACGTAGACATTGTTCTAACCAAAATTAACATGTAACCTACTTGGGAAGATGAAGCCTTTTAAGATGATGGGATAAATGGCAAAGATAATTAATTCTTCATCTTCCACTTTGGAAAATCAATAATTTTTCAACCTGAAATTCTAAATACAATCACACAAATTGAACCATAAGGAGATAATTTAAAAAATAGTGATCTAAGAGGAAACTTTAGAAAAGACGGGAAAAGGAACTCAGTAGCAGAGACAATGTGGGGTTTTTTTAGATTTATTTATTTATGCATACAAGAACTAGGGTGTAGGCCAGAGGTGTGGTAGGGGAGGAGAGGATTCACCAGAGACAGAGTGGGGGCAGAACAGGTAGAGCTACTGAAATACACTGCTGAGGGGAGCAGCGGATAAGGCAGGAGAGGTCTGCTGCCCTATGTGTGTCAGTTCCCTAGCTGGGGATTGAACTGATGCTGCAGATAGCTTCATAGTGCTCAGATTTAATCCCTTGTGCCACAAAGAAGGCCCAGAGAAGAGTATTTTCATCAGAAACCCTGTAGAGTCATTTTACTTTTTAATTATATGTATATATTACTGTCATAAGAGACAACTTAAAAATATTAACATTTTAATGGGTCAAATTCAAAAAGCATTATTCAAGTCTCCTTTTAGCTTGTTTTACTTTTCTTTTTTCATAAATTTCTTTTTTCATGGGTATTTGGGAAAGTGAAACATTGATTATGTTGGCAAACTAACCTTAAATATATAAAATAATGAGTTTTGAAAAAATATGTGTGTTGTAGAAACATTACTATTTACTGTAAACATACTTCTCCACAATTCAAATATAGCTTGGTCATCACTTAACCAGACCATTCGGGTCCTTAAAATCTTACCTGTAAAGATGGAAAAATACTTCTTTACTTATTCCCTCCTAAAATAATCATTTTACCAGGCATTCATTTTTTTTATTACTAACATCTCTTCATCTTATTAGTGATATTGAACTTATCAACAACAACAAAAATACATGCTATGTTCTGGAGAAGTTTTTCTATAAAGATTGCATTTCTTTACTAAAGTGCTCTTGCTTGAATCAAATGTTGATATTTCATGAATTAGAACCATAAGATTCTTTAAGAATCAAGTTTAATGTGTCTCAGTAAATAATACTTTTGTGAAGGATCACTGGACATAAATGATATGTCAACACATCATTTGTGAAAATCACTATCTAAAAAGCTTTTTATATATTGCCTCTAAACCTATCACTATACTAGTCTGAGAGTTTTTACATCGTCCAACCTATAAATTGGTAGATTAGTTAAAATATGAATATTTATATTTTAATTTTTTGATGAGACAATGACAATGTGATAACATGAACATGGATGCAAATGCTTACTTTGTAGGATACTATTTGATATTCCATTGCATGTATTTTCACTTTCTTTAAAAAGTAACAAAAGCTCTCTTAACATGTCCCTACAAATTTTATTGCAGAAAATTTGGGGAGATTTTTTACCTACTGTAAATAACTTCCATACCACACAACTGTTTCACAGGAAAGTAAAAAAGGCAGTTTTACTATTTTCAATTTAACATGTTATACTTAACCTATGAAATTGATCCAATTAACAATTGTGGCTCTATTGTATCGGCAGCACTTTCTAAATCTAAATTTTGTAACTCCTGCATGGCTATTTCTTGTCTCTCATTCCTGATTGACAGCCAGCTTTAGATTCAGAGCCAAGCAGGTGTGTGGTTCTTGCTCCATTCAAAATTTGCATTTTGGTCCTTTCTCTAAACTCTGGAAATATCTTCTTACTTTTAAATCTCACCATGATCTTTTTATATTATCGTTTTAATTTTGTCTATCACTCTGTGTAATTACAGCCCCAATACATAGAACCAAAGCATGTGCTTCCTTTGCTACCTGCACAAATGTTGGATGTAAACAAATTAATGAAATTTACATATGATGCATTGTGGAAAAGCATACCAAGTTTCCACCAGCAGTTCATGAGTGCTTGCAAAACAGAGTGATTATATAAAAAAATATTTTCTACATGACAACTGACAGTTAGCATTACTTGTAACTTGCCTAATTTTTAAAATTATAAATTGAACTATTGTATTATTAACTACGATTCAAATCAAGCTTAATAAGCATAAAATAGGGCCTCCCTGGTGGTGCAGTTGGTTAAGCAACGCACTATGAAGCAAACCGCAGCCACGCAGCACGAGTTAGATCTCTGCTGCCGGCCAGGGAGGGGATCCACGTGGCTCTGCAGACCTCTCCTGCCTTCCCTGCTGCTCCCCTCAGCAGTGTACTTCTGTTAATCTGCCTGTCCTGCTCCCTGCTTTGTCTCTGTGAATCCTCTAACCACCCCACCCCCACATATGGCCTATACCCCAGTGCTTGTATGCATAAATAAATAAATCTTAAAAAAAAAAACATAAAATAGGGGTAGCAACACTAAATTTCAGAAACAAACATCAAGGTCCTGGGTAAGATCTTTCTAAGCTTGCCCTCTTGGATCACCATGTGATACTCTCCTATATAATTGGGCACATGAAGTTCTCATTCCTATCACCACGATCAGTCAATTTATGAGATAGTGACATGACAAAGAGTTTAATACCATTTAATCAGAAATCAGACAAAGATGGACTCAAAAACCAGCTCCCTTATAGACTGCTTTATTTAGCTAAGCCTCAGCTTCTTCATCCATAAAATGGGTATAAGAACTTACATCTTCGACTTATATGGTAGAAGGAAATGAGTAATATGAAAATCTCTGGGCATGTTGCCTAAAACAATGTTAATTTTTAGGAAATTATAAACAGTGCATGACATTTGAAGCAGGGAACAAGGTACTTTTCTAAACATTTGGATGACAGGCAGATTCAAAAAGGATTAAGATATTCCATTTTATTTTTCCGGAGGGAAACTAAGAACTAAGAATAATAATCATAAATTGTTAAAAAAAAACAGGTTTTCGATTAATAAAATGAAAGTGACTCTAGAAATTTGATTTTTTTGACAATTTAAGCTGCTATAAATTTTTTTTTAAAGATTTATTTATTTATGCATACAAGAACTGTGGCACAGGTGAGAGTTGCGGGAGGTGAAGTGTTACAGGGCAACCCTAATATAAAATGGGTTTCTCTGACTGGGTTTTCACCCTCACACTCAGAAGACTTTTATAATAAGCCTCAACTTTAGGCACACACAACGAAAGTTATTAAAAGGTTTTATTTTACAAAAGAAGGGGAATAAAGAAGAAATAGCAACAAGGGAAGAGAGGGATACAAATCCGTAAATATTCTACCACATCTTCGAGCTGGAATGCAATGGAGCGTTGAGAGCTGGCTCTGAATCAAGGGAGATGGCTCCAAAGGAAGAGAGAGCCCAAGGCTCACCTATCTCTGGTTTTATAGCCAGCCTGGCTGCTTAAATCCACCCTCAGGTCCCAGTGATCCAGTCTTTGATAATCATATTCCGATTCACCAGAATCCTCTGAGGCAGGGCAATAGAACAGGCAGATCACTGAAATACACTGATAAGGGTGTTAGGGGGAAAGGTAGTCCTGAATGGATTACACAGATAGGTTTATGGACTCCAACCCCCTCTCCAGACCACCAGTGTTCCAGAACCACAAAGCCGATAATATGATTATCGAAGAGTGGATCACTGGGACCTGAGGGTGGAGTTAAGCAGCCAGGCTGGCTATAAAGCCAGAGAGGTGAGACTTGGGCTCTCTCTTCCTTTGGAGCTATCTCACTTGACTCAGAGCCAGCTCTCAACGGGCCATTGCATTCCAGCTCGGAAGATCTGGTAGGATATTTATGGATTTCTATCCCTCTCCTCCCTTGTTGCTATTTCTACTTTATTCCCCTTCTTTTGTAAAATAAAACCCGTTAATAACTTTTGTCGCGTGTACCTGAAGTTGGGACTTATTATAAAAGTCTGAGCACATGGCTGAGGACCCAGTGAGGGAAACCCATTTTATATTAGGGTTGCCCTGTAACAAGGGGAGCAGTGGGGGAGGCAAGAGTGGTTGCCTGAGCCATGTGGGTCCCCTCCCTGGTCTGGGATCAAACTTAAGCTGCTGAGCAGCAGATGCTTCACACTTCACAGTGTGGTGCTCAACCCACCACACCACCAGGGAGGCCCCTGCTGTGAATGTTTCTAATCTTCTCTTCATTGCACTTATTCAAGAGTTTAGATAACATGGGCCTCCCCTGGTGGCGCAGTGGGTTAAGCAGCGCACTATGAAGCAAACCGCAGCCACTGCAGCACGAGTTCGATCCCTGCTGCCGGCCAGGGGGG
>JAGFMF010011629.1:7952264-8019126 GCA_019455555.1 Galemys pyrenaicus
AAATGGACAAATTTCTGCAACTTTACAATCACCCAAAGTTAGATAAAGAAGATATAGACTTTTTAAACAGCCCAATTACAAGTAGAGAAATTGAAACAGACTGTGTTATCAAGGCATTCTTTTAATTCCAAGCTACTGTGATTTTGAAGTAAAAAAAAAATGATAATTTCAATTTTTTATTTTTATACAACATGTTAGCTCAGAGGCAATATATAAAGTCTGGACTAGATGGATATGCATAGTGAATGGTTGTAGTGCATAACATATATTACAAAATGGTTTTACAACATTAAATTATATAACCTATGTATCTAGACATTAAGTTCATGCTGCATATTGTAAATAAAAAAGAATGTTTAATTTTATCCAATTAGTGTTATATAGGAGAGAAAGTAATTCTTATCTACATTTGGGTTCACACCACATGAGATTTAGAACATTGCAAATTTTAACTATTTGCTACAATGATAATTCACATTTAAACTTAACTTTCCATGTAAATATTTTAAAAAGAGTTAATAGGTCACGAGATCCATTTTGGGAGCTGGTGGACAAGAATAATTGTTGGAGTTTAATGATTTAATAGCAGTTATCCCTCTAAACAACGAAGGTTGGTGGTGCGGATTTCTATTGAACAAGCAACAACATCTCAGAGGTTTGCCTAAATAGAAAATCGGTTGTGGTCTTGATCCACAACCTGGCTGTTAACTAGTGAATGGGCAAAATGGCTATATATATGATCATTAGCATGAACAGCCTTTCCTATGGAAGAATGATATTTTGGGTCTGGAAAGATTTCTGAGAAAGATGGGAGAGCATAAACATCGCAAGATGGCAATAAGTCAACTTATTCTGACCAAGTTGTTGAAGCAGGGGTGGCAATAAGCATTGGTGGCCAGATACCATTGCCTGGACACAATAGTTAATTGCCTATTTCCACCTTAGGGATTGCTAAGATGCTATATTATGATTTGAGAGATGCATTCAAAATCTGCCTACAAATGCCACAATTTATGCTTATGCTGAAGAAAAGTGAGAGTTCCCTCATTATTTTTTAATCCAAAAGAACAAGTCTCTGAACTTTTGTACTTAGAGTCTCTCTCTTTCATCAGTCTATATAACTTATTTTTCTCCCTTTCTACAGATCTTCTTTGTTTTCTATGTTTCTTTCAATTTTTTTCTCTCATTTCTCTGCTCCTATACTCCTGCAGCCCTCTTATTGATCCTCATTTGTTCTCAAAGGTAAATCATCTGAAATCTAAAACTTCTTGGCAGCAGAGACAGCATTTTTAGAATCTACAAGAGCAGCACTTTAAATTTTAGAGCCTTTCCCCACCTTTTTTCTGAGTAGCAGTATATCTGGTTGATGTCAGTTTTAGACCACTTGTGTTAAAGTGACTGGGAAGACTGCATTCATTAAGTACTTTTGATGAGAATGGAGTTTTCTTAAGTCCATTTTCACAATGGATAACTTGCAATGTACTCAAACAGCAGAAGTAAGTATAGTTCTCTAGAGGACATAAATTATTTAGGCGGAAGAACATATAAAAATATTGGGCAAAAATTGGTAAAAAAGAGAGAGAGACAAAGTGAGTGAGAGAATGATGAGGCATTCAGATCTCAGGTAGCACATAGAGATTGAATATGTGAAAGTCGCTCTAATTCGCTAAACTTTAGAATTTCCATTGACAGAACTAAGGAGTCAGATCTTTCTGATGCCTTAGAAAAATTTCTTAGAATTAAAAAAAAATTACATTTTCAAGAAACATTTCCTTTTAATATTTTTTATTTATTTTGTAGAGAAATGGGGTGTAGGCCAGAAGCATGTGGAGTGAGAGGATTCACCAAAGACAGAGTGGGGAACAGAGCATGTGGATCTACTGAAATACAATGCTGAGGGGAGAAGCACAAGAGAGGTCTGCTGTACCATGTGGCTTAGCTCCCTGGCCAGGGATCGAACTCAGGTCATAGCAGTGATACAGCTGAAGCTGACTTAACCCTTAGGCCACCAGGGAGGGCCTCAAGAAATATTTCCACAAAAAATGTGTAGCTGTTGACTCATCCCTAGGGATGATGAAAATTGATGAAATTTTGGCATTATAATCGTTTAAAAAAATATGTAGAGAAAAAGACAAGTTTAAAAACCATGATACTTGACTACAGAAGTGAAGTACCAAGTAGGGGAGGGGTCAGAACAAAGAGGGAAGAAAGCATAATGGTCTTTGGTGGTGCACTATGGATTCTGGGTATACTAAGGTGGTACTATCTGATGGGGGTATCCCCCCAAATAAAATTGTATAAAGATAAAAAAATTACTTTTGAATTTGTGATTGCTATATGTATTCTACATTCTACAAACATACCAGACAGCACATTGAGTGGTAAAAAGGCGTGTGGAAGCTACTATCAATATTATTATAATATCTGTGGATCAGCTATTTAATTACAAATCTAAATGGAGATAATCTATTATAGAAATATTAGATTTTGGAGAAAAAATTGAGTTTGTATCTTGACTCATTATAACTAATTCTATAACCTTGAAAAGTCATTGCCTTTGGAATGCAGTTTTCTCATTTTGTAAACTGAAAATCAAGCTAAGTACTTTTTACCACAGAGTGGGGGAGGTTGGAGAGCAAAGTAGGAAGAGAACCTAAAGCAAGAATTTGGTGGGGATTGTGGTATGGTAACAGATAGTGAAGGAGTGTGTACCTCTGACTCATATACAGTATTATAAATCATTGTTGTTCAATGAAAAATAATGCAATTTAAAATAAAACAGAAACACTTAAATGTACCCTTAACACATAAATTCTCAGCTTTTTTGCTTGTTGAAGCATATATCAAAAATAGTGCACATGAAATGTTTAATGTTGTAGTAAAGAGAGGAGATGTACCTCATTGCACTAGTGTGTTTGCAACAATATTGAATAGCATGGAAACTGACGGGTGTTTTTTGATTTATGTCTTAGGCATCTACGGTCAAAAACTTTAAAACATTTTTGGAAACCCTTTACACTGAAAAAGTGATAGCAGAACAACTTTAGCAGGTAAGTACTCCTCGTTTCTTGAAAAATGCCTGAATATAAAGATACACTTAATATTAAAAGGTATACCAAATATTAATTTTGCAAATTTATAGTGAATTGAATAGCATCTGCTTATTTATTTATAATGTCATTTATGGCATGTTTGATTTAAGATATTTCTTGTGAATTTGGACTCTAAAGCATTGAGAAGACACATAGGAAATTCAGAATTCATAGGGCTACAGTTTTCATCTTAGCACATTTTCTGTAGTCCAACCTTACTTAAGCCAGTTCTCACTTAACTAGAAACATATTTGTCCTTCTGCTTTAAGGTATAATACTCATTCAACTTAATTTTACAACATCAAAAGAAATAGTAAGAATACAGCCATCTTGCCCCAGAGTCCAAGCTTTTAATCATTGTATTTTTGTGCCTCTGATACATGATAGTAAGAAAGCAATGTACATAATTTTAAGCATATATAACTATAAATCAGTATTGAGGTATAGTTTGATCATTGATGATTTATAAAACCTAATTACACATCAGATGAAAGGTACTTTGTTTTTTGGTGAAAAACTCAAGGGAGGTAGGCTGAAAATCTTTTAAAACAATAAAAAAGTATATTTTAAATTTTTCTTTCAACTAAAGCTTAAAATGAACCAAATATTAAATGGTGTATAAGAAGGAAAGAAATATCTGTGATAAGCATTTGGTCCAGTCATAGTTATCTCCAAAGCAAAAGACTTTGCTTTAAATTCAAAAATGATATTGAAGATGTGTCCCCTGAGAAACAGATAAAGCCAAACTGTCCTCTTTTCTTCAATTTAGAATAGGAAGGCAGTGGAATGAAAGATTAAACATATAAGAAAGAAAAAGAATAATTGATGGCAGAATTTTCCAGAGCAACTTTAACATCTAGAACTGAGACTTCTTGATTATACTTTTTCAAAAAGGAAAGAAAAATGAATGAGAATTGGAGAGATAAAGGTGAACAGATTCTGAATTGCTCATACTTAATGTGGGTTACTATGTTTCATTGGTTAAAGCAATTTCTGTGAAAATGTCATGACAGTATATTAAGTCATCCCTCATAGGTGAAGAAAATTCTATCAATGAATATTTAATATTTCTATTGAAAAAATGCAAAATCCTTCTCATATACATTGTTATGATTAAAGCAATAGATGAGAGCAAAAAAAATAAGAGGGAACATCAGTTTGAGAATCATTTGATGTTTGTTTTCAGAAATGTGAAGTGTGAACCGCCAAGTAATAGATCTGCTGACATAGGTGTCACTTTTTTTCCATGATTATGCTGAGAAGGGTAACTGAGGTCTTCACTTTTTCAATAATTACCAGCAATAGACTTGACATAGTTATTAAAAAGTCAGGAAGGTTATGCATTAACCCTGAGTTCCTTATGGAACATTGAGTATCTTTCCCCCATTTTAAAATTTAATTTATCTTGTGTAAAAAGATTTAAAATGCATTAATTACATTTTAAATGACAAGTTATGCATTTCTACAACAGAATAAAATTTCTCATTTTGCCCTGATCTCACAATGCAAGTATTTATGCATCATAAATCAGTGGTGTGTTGTAATATGGTAAAGATCCTAACAGAATGAAGTAAATGTGCGTTCATCCTAGTTGTCCACACAGGCACTGTAGATCCACATAATTCCTCTGGGTACAGTGGTCCTCACTGGAGTTCCAAGAGAACTAGAACCTTGATAAAGAAGCTGCCTAATGCCAAAGCCACAGTGGATCGTTCCAGAGACTTGGAATAAACTATAAGCTAAGCACCATTATATCTGTGTTCTCTTGCATTGTTTTGTAGAGTATGGCATTCATAGTAAAGAGTACCAGAAAAAGCAACAGAAATTCTTAGTACAAATATCATAGATAAAGCAAAAGAAGTGTGGTTAGTCAGCACAGGTTTTTAACACACAGAGTACTGAAGAGCTTCTTTCGTGCTTTCTAAAGTCTTCTGTTTCATAGTTTGGAGCAAGTGATTGTGCTCATCATGTGTGGCCATATATCCTCTTTTACATCACATCTGTATTTCCTTGCATTAAATCCAAAGGATAATCAAGATGTCTGTCTTTCTGGTACTCAGAAAAATCTAACCAAGTATTAAAAGTACTGAATTAAAAACCTGATTGGTAACAAATTACCAGTATCCTCATGATCTAAAAATAGTTCAAATTTATTCTCTTGTAATTCTGGAGATCGAAAACCTGAAGTGATCCTTATGAGTCTAAAACCAAATGTTAGCAAAAGCAGTTCCTTATGAAGACTCCAGGAGAGACTCTTCCATGACTCTTCTGGCATCTGGAGAGCACTGGTATTCCTGGCCACATTCCCCTAATCTCTATTTTCATTTTCACATCACATCTGCATTTCCCCTCCTATAATCTAATCTCCCTGTTCTAAAGATGTTTCTAATTTCAGTGGAGTACCCAGTGGACCTATTCCCTATCACAAGATCCTTCATCACATCAACAAAGTGCCTCTTATCATGTAAAGGAACATTTTCACAGGTTCTGCAGATTCAACTGTGGACATCTTTTGAAGGTCTGTCTACACCACAAATAACAATAATCCTCATGTTATAAATGACAAAACTGAGGTTTAGAGAAAAAGTCAAGTTACTTGTGTAAGCACATACATTTAGTGAATGATAGAACTTGAAAGCAACAGAGTTAAGCTCTTGATCACAAAATCATCCCGTTTTTGTGCTAACGGAAAGGGAAAAATGCCCTGAAAGTGAAGCCATGAGTTATGCAGTGTAACCCACATTCACACACAGGGATTTTATGTTATGACACTAGCTGTGTGTTCCCTGCTCTCATTAGTGTACACGTCACTTGTTCCAGACCACTTTGGTGACACATCCATCTCCCAAGCTTCAGTACCCTTGATACTGGGGAGCAGCCAAGCTAGGACCCCTAGGGTACCTTTCCTACTGAGAGTTACTTGGTGTTGCGCTAATGGTATAGCCACAGTTTCCTTGTTCTCTGTGGTGGTTTTTCTGTTTTTTGTGTATACCCAAATTACCTAGTTACTTTAAAGTGACTACCTGGACCCACAGCAGACCTACTCAATCAGAATTGTCCACGGTACAGCCCAGAAAGGAGTATATTCAGTTTTGCTGATTATTCCAGCCCATATAAAATTTAGAAAGTCACTAGGGAGGATTATATCTTGTTTCATAATATAAAGCACCTGTTCATCATTTTGTTTCCCAAGGAACATTAGCAAACATTTTGGAAGATTTTTTTTTTTTTGGCCATTGTCACAAATGAGGAGTAGCTATTGGTATCTGGGGGTAATGTTAAAAGATATCACTGAACATCCTACAATGTGCTGAGCTACTCCCTCGACAACAAGTAATTATCCAGTCCTAAAGGAACTTGTTCTAAGAGAATATGAGAAGATGATAAGGTTGCTTATTCTTTTACCTAAATCCAGTCTTCTTTGCATAAATGTTTTTTTTTTTTCACATCAATAACTGAATTTAGTTTTGAATGAGAAAAGGGCTAAGGTAGGACTGAAGTTGAGAAATTTTCTACATATATAGGGTTAGAAGTTAGTAATCTTTGCATGTTCATATTTAAGCATGCTTTATAAAGACTAGTCATGTATTATACGATAAGCTCTAGAAGCAAAACAGACTCTAGATGAGAGTTGAACATCTCACATTTCTCTCCTTATGGCTCACCATCAAGGTGTGAATGATTTAAGTTCTTTGATATGGTAAGCAATGGATTGAGAGTAAGTGCTGCCAACTTTTGCAGCCACTGGTCACTTCCATAATAGTTTGATTTTCAGTCTTAGATTTACCTTTCCCCTTACAAGCTGATTGCCCATGGGGAAATTAATTAACCTCTCCAATCCTCAACTCTCTGATGATAAAAAGGCTGCCAATTTCATGAATAACAATATCCAGTAGATTTTGGTATATTGCAAGGACAAGAGATTGATATACAGATGAAACTCCATCTGCTTTATGGAATATTGTGTTGAGAGTCACTATGTACCTAGATGTTGCACTTAGTATTTTATATACCTCTCCCATCTTTGATTTTTATAACAGCATCCCATCTTTTTAGAGTTTTTATCATAGATGTGTTTGAATTTTATCAAATGCTTTCTCTTCGGCAATGATTTTTACCTTTACTTCTATTGATATGGTATATTACATTGATTTATTTACATATACTAAACCATTCTTGCTTGCATCCCTGGGATGAATGTCACTTGATTATGGTGTATAATTCTTGTGATACACTATTAAAGTTGCTATGGTTCTATTGATTAATTTTGCATCAATGTTCATGAATAATTTTGGTTTATAATTTCCTTACTTGTGCTCTCTTTAACTGGTTTTGGTATTAAGGTTATGTTGGCATCATAAAATATATTAAGGAGTATCCCTTTTTGTTATTTTTTAAAACAATCTGAGCAAAATGGGCATGACTTTTTTAAAAGTTTGATAGAACTCATTTGTAAAGCCATCTGGTCCTGGTTTTTTATTTCTTGGAAGATTTTTTTTTTATTACTGTTTCAGTTTCTAAGTTTGTGATCACTTTGTTCAGTCCATCTGTTTCTTCCTAGTTTAGTCTTGGTAAAATAGGTTGGTTTAGAAATTAATCTATTTCTTTGGGGTTATTGAATTTATTGACATATAGTTGTTCATAGTAATCCTTATATGTATGTATGTCTATGCTATCTGTAATGATTTCTCATCTTTCCTTAATGATCGTGTTTATTAATGTTTTCTCTCTCTTTTGTTAGTCTAGACAGGGGGGTTGTCTATTTTGAGATCAACCTCAAAATAGACTTTTCTTTCCATAGTTATTTTTGGTGACTATTTCATTTATTTTAGCTCTTCATTTCATTGTTTTCTTTACTAACTTTAGATTTTATTTGTTCCCCTTAAGACCTATTTTGCTTCATCCCATAGGCTCTAATGACAGATATTATCATTTTCACTACTATCAGTGTATTTTTCAATTTCTGCTTTGATTTCTTCTTTGATCCAGTTGCTATTAAGCCATATGTTGTTTAATCTCCATGTACTCATAGTTTTCCTGTTTGTTTGTTTTTTCCTTTAGTTGATTAGTAGTTGTATGGCATTGCAGCTAGAGAAGGTACTAGGTATAATTTCAAGCTCTGTGGATTTATTGACAATTCACTTGTATCCCAAGTTACAGTCTCTTGAAGATGTTCAATATGCATTTAAAAAAAATATGTGTATTTAGCAGTTTTTGGATAATAGGTTATATAGATGTCTATTAGAACTCTTGGTCTGGCTCATTTAGAGCTGTTGTTTCCTTATTTATACTTGGTTTTGTTGATCTACCCATTGTTGTAAGTGGGTATTAAGATCTCTAGAATTAATTTGTTGTTATCAGTATCTCTCAAGTTGTTATTAATTATTCTGTGTATCTTGGTGTGCCATTATTCAGCTAGCTAGCTAGCTAGTTAGCTATAGATAGATATTACATAGCTGGAGATAGCTACATATCCCATTTCTTATTTTTATGTTAGGCCACTAATCATATGCACAAATATTTTTATTGATTTTTGTGGGACCCTTGCAAGGAAAGATTATTATTGGTTCAATTTTTTAATTCAAGAAAAATGTTATCTCTTCCCATAAATAATACCAGAGTAAGGTTTGAACATAATAACTAGTTATAGTTTTTTCTCCTTTCTCTCAGAACATTCTGTTTTGTCTAAACATCAAAATATATGTTTAATTATATACTTATCTATACTGATTGTAAGTAGTAATTAATTTGAATTAATTGAAATTCTGAAAAATGGTGATTTATTTATGTGGTACTTAATATGCTAAATTAGATTCAAGCATATGTCTATCTATAGGTTAGGATAGATTAAGAAGTTTTGAATTCTAAAATACATATTTTCAAAGATTTCATGTTTTATTCATGTTGCTATCTTTAGTCTGAAATACTGACTGAATATAATATATAACATTTTGTTCTTAAAATTTATATAAAAAGACAGATTTAAAACATTATCTACTTCAGTTTTGTTTGTTTATATCATTTGTGCTTTGAAATAACTAAACCTTTAACTTGCACTAAGAATTTCAGGGCAGAAGTGTTACTGCTTCTTCTTATAGACAAGAGTAATCAACTGATAATCAAGCATTGCTCTTGACTGACACAGAATTCAAAAGCAATAAGTGAAAGTTGTCGAATGTGCCTAGGTGTATCCAAGCAACATGGACACTTCCCCAAAGATTACTTCTTGCACATGACCTTATTTGACATGAGTTAAAATCATTTTATTTTAAGCATAACATTGACATTATTGCTTTAATGACACTAATGCTAAATTATTCTTATAACTCTCATTTGTAATTCTTTCAGACATATAGAAAACCTTCATACCTGCAATAACTTTTTTTTTTTTTCAAATTAGGCAACAGCTTCAATTCATCCTTTGCAAAAAAATGCCACAGGCAAAGCTATTAAAAATCCTTGTAACTCTACCCACTACACCTGTTCATAAGGTATAACATTAAAAGGCAATTTGCTACATGTGGGTTGATTGCAAAATAAATATTTACAAATATGAACAATTAAGTTGAAACCACTCACTTTATTTATAATACTCTGCCATATGACATTCACTCTACAAATATAAAACTTCAGTTGTATTTAAAGTTCAGCCAAATTTTTAGGGGTGAAGGTGTAATTCTCTGGAATGCAACTGAAAGCAAAATTTGTGAAGAGTGAATGGGAAAACTGATTTAGGGAAAACCACTACTTAAGAAAAATACTTGGCAATTTAAAGTGGAAATTGTATTTATAGCTTACAGTGTGGACTTGAATGAATTTCAAATACCCTCAGCACAAACATTTACAAAAATCATGTCTCTATGTTTTAAGCACCAGGTTGTAAAGAGAAAACTGCAATAAAAATCACAGGAAATTTTTCAATGCATAATTCTACTAACACTTTCTTTGACTCTAGCATTTCTACTTTAAAGACATATTTATCTCTCTCTACTGGTTCTATCCCTCAATAATTATTATACATATAACATAAAATATTATTGAGAAAAAAATAATTCTTATTGATAAACTTTATCCTAGTCTCCCTTTTATATTCCTCATGAGTTACCAGTTTAATATGATTACCATTCACTCTTTTCTCCTTGTTTTACTACAAAATTATCTTCGTGATTAATAGGGTTGTTTGTATTATCGAAATGGGAGGATGGAAACTTAGGGACCATCTAGTTCCAAAACTGACCAGGACTTCATTTGAATAGTTTTCCCTACATACTCATATACATTCCACCACTTACTGCACCAACATTTCTTTCACATACTGAAAGTGGAAGTATATTTTTCTCTCAGGTCTATAATTCAAGACAATTTTCACCTCTTCCACTGTTTTTCATTTCAAATCTGGTCAAGTGCTTTTTTTTTTTTTTAAAGATTTATTTATTTATGTACAAGCACTGGGGTACAGACCAGAGGTGTGGTGGGGTGACAGGATTCACCACAGAGAGCGGGGAGCAGAACAGGCAGACGGACTGAAGTACACTGCTGAGGGGAGCAGCGGGCAAGGCAGGAGAGGTCTGCCGAGCCATGTGGGTCCCCTCCCTGGCCGGCAGCAGGGATCGAACTTGTGCTGCAGTGGCTGCGGTTTGCTTCGTAGTGCGCTGCTTAACCCACTGCGCCACCAGGGAGGCCCGGTCAAGTGCTTTTTATTAGAATTTTATAAGATCCAGTATCTACTTTTTTAAAGTTTTCACACTCACAGCTACATTTTTTTAAATTTTAAATTAAAATTAAAAGCAAACTAATAAAAAAAATTCTTGAAAATGAGAGTTGTTTATGTTACATAAGGATTTCCAACAGCTTCTCACAATAGCTGACATTTTGAAGATGCTTGGAATTTTACAATTAATGATGACACATTTTTTTTCTGCTGTGAATATTGTTACATTACTCCTGCATTTGATAACATAAATAGGTGTTTGTATAGATAGATGCCTATTGTATATTATCAATTGCATATGCAATTATATATATGTGTATAAATATTAACATATCTGCACAGTTATATACATGTCTATGCAAGTATGACATGCATATGTGTATGTGCTTATATAAAATGATAACTGAATAACTGAAATTGGCTTTCTTACAAGCTGGGTATATCTTACATGTCCTTATAAAATCAAGAAACCTAGCATATTTATATCCTTGATGTTTGAATGGCTTTCACTTGATTAAAGAAATCTAAGTTATGGTTGAAACTCATTTTTAAAATGTTAAATAAAATTTAAAAAATGTATCATGACTACACATAAAAATTGAGTGCTCACCTAGATGAGCATTACATAAATTATTATTTAGTGCTAATGAAAAAACTTATTCAGTAGAATGAGATGTGTGGGAAATTGTCATTCACTATAAAATTAATGAAACAGAAGAAATTTCCCTTTCTGCAATCTAATGCTTTTTTAATTCAACATAGATGTTGAGATTCAAGTTTTTATTAAGTGCAGTTCAATCATGTTTCTGCTTGCATACATTGCTGTTGTCCATCAATAATTGAAGATTTTGTAGGAATTTCTTGTGAACATGAAAATATAATGAATTGGAAGTTTTATATAATACCTCTGGAATCTACTAAGCTTTTCATCCTTATAAACACTTATTTTCAGATGCCTCATATAGGTTAAAAATCTTCCAAGACTTCATTACAATTTAGATTTTGGAAAGTCTATACTGAAAATAAACACCTAAATCAGATCTTCAACCTCATGGTAAAGAGATTGCTATTAGTGCCCTTTCCTTCACAGTTGTGGAAGTTGAACTTGTCTTATACCAAGGTCTAAGGAGAATATTATCCTTAGACATGTTTAATTAAATAAGATTTTCTTATGTGAATGAAAATAGTTAATGTTGATTTGCTGCATTCTTTGTGTGAGTGTTTCTGCTTGTGATTAATTTTTAGAATCAATAGTTTTAGAAAATACTTAATTTTATTTCTCTTGGACTCACAGAATTAAACTATAAGGATAAAGAAATAAAAATATAAAATGTAAATATTCAGGGCCTCCATCGTGGCACAAAGGGTTGAGCTCCACACTATGGGGCTTCCCCAGCCACTGCAACATGAATTTGATCCCAGGCCAGGAAGGGGACCCACATGTGCCCCGACCTCTCCTGCCTCACCCCTACTCCCCCAGCAGTGTAGTTCAGTGGATCTACCTGTTCTGCTGCCCACTGTTTCTCTGGTTAATCCTCTCACACAACTGCCGCCCCCCCACCCACTCTGGCTTGTACCCAAGTTCTTGTGTGCATAAGTAAATAAAACCTAAATTAATTAATTATTCATATGAAATAGAAAAGCTCTATATATTTTGAAATATATCATTTTTAATTTTATATGTACAGAGAGAATATGCACGAGAACAATTGAAAGACAATTAAAGAGGTGAATTTGTAGGGATAAAAATAGACTTTATAAAATTGGATTTAGGATAAAAATAACTCAACTGACCCTAAACAACTTGAAAAATATTTTGTAAATATCTTGGCAAAATTACTTGTTTATTCACCTTCTAGGGCTACATACTACTGTGCCAGTGATTCATTCTTCTGTACTCCAAGATCTCGAAGGAATTTGTGTGTCTGTGCTTTCTGTTCAAATGTTTTGATTGCATTTAACTAAAAACGGCTCAAGTGTTCAAGAAACTTGAAGTTTGGTGAAAGGTTTATGAAAGTCCTTAGAGTAAACTCTAATGCCCAGAAAGCTGGAAAACAGAACCACAGTGAAAGCACCTGATTTTACCCAGTAATAAATGAAAATAGTGATGAGAAAGGAAAACCTGGAATTAAAAATGCAGAAGGTCATATTCAGAAAATCTAGGATTCTATAATTGACCATAAAAAACAGAAATGTTTTTTATAGAACTGTGCAAAACAAATACAAACCATTTATAATGATTCTTGCTGTAAAAGGAAATCCTTCTCAAAATAAACTGTAAGAAAATGTCCTATACCTGGAAATAAATACATGTGTACATTGGGAAAATTTAGGGATTGAGAACTGACTTATTTCAGCACCTCCATGTGGTTACTTTGATGGTAACAAAATAATAGCAACTAATAAAAATTTTTCTAAAACCCTCATCAGTGTCTCCCTGGTGGTGCAGGGGTTGAACACCACACTGTAGAGCTTCTGTAGCCACTGCAGCATGAGTTGATCCCTGGCCAGGGAGGGGACCCACATGTCACAGCAGACCTCTCCTGCCTTCCCCGCTGCTCCCCTCAACAGTGTATTTCAGTCGATCTGCCTGTTCTGCTCCCCACTCTGTATCTGGTGAATCCTCTCACTCCCACCTCTGGCCTGTACCCCAGCTCTTGTATGCATAAATAATCATTTATTTAAAATCTTAAAAAAAAAAAAAACACTAAAACTCAGAAAATACCTGTAAAATGTGTTGTCACTAATGGGATCACAGATCCATTATTGAGCTATAAAAGACACAGTGACTTTACATTTCAGTTTTCCCCATTGTGATGTGACCTGTTATTCTCTCATTATTCATATGGACTTTCACTCTTAAAATGATCACAGTTTGCATAATAAATTATAATGCTAATCTTCCTAAAGTCAATGTCATCCAAATTTGAAATTTGTCATGGGATCAGCTTTTATCTAGGCATTTGTGCAAGATGAAGAAGGGATGAGACTCAAGGAAATCAGGGTCCTTAGTGGGAGAAAATAAAAATTGGCTTTCAGGAAGTAATCCACTAAGGACCTGCAAGATAACTATTCTTGATGCTGTAGACCGAATTATCCCCTACCCCCTTCAAATTGATGTGATCAATTTCTAACTCTCTGTGCCACTGTATTTGGAAATAGTGTCATGAAGGAAGTAATAAAGATTAAGTGAGGTCATGCAGTTGGGAATTTCATCCAGTAAGACTGAAGTCCTTAAAAGAAGAGGAAGAGCCAACATAAGACCCTCTCTTTCTGAGCTGGCAAAGAAGACATGTGAGGACACAATAAGAAGATGACTGTTTATAGGTGAGAAGGTCTCACCAGAAACCAGCACTGATGATGGTGTCTTGATCTTAGATTTATCACCTCCAGAACCTTAAGAAAGTAGGTTTCTATTGTTTTAGCCACTCAGTTTGTGGTATCCCCTTATGACAATCTGAGCACATGTTCACACACTACATTTTTGTTGTCTCTCTCAAGTACTTGGGAATTCACTGTTATTTCTGATGCTTTCAACTATTCGTTCATAATGGGAACATGGGCTTTTTTCTCTCTTTTCCATTCCATTTGCCTCTCTATTCAGGATTCTTTAGTTCTTGAATTATGGAGCTAAGTCCTCAACTATTTGGGTGAAGAGGCTGAATGTAGACAGTCCTCAGGCTTTTAAAATGCCATAAGCTGCATGCATGTTCTTGGAATATTCGTGAAACATTTTAGACATCTCATGTGCACCACTTAAAGGTTGACTGACTTGTGATGACTTGGATGGGTTCAATGTAACTTTCATCTGGCTTGTGCAAGTAAGACAGAAATTTAATATGAGTTAAAAGACTATTAAGAAGGGCTCAAAGAAGAAAGGTTAATCTTAGTAGTAGTGAGGACTGTGACCCAAATTTAAAAGAAGGTGGTCTTTTAAATTTAACCTCAGTTTGGATCGTCCTCAAACTTGTTTTTATGTACCTACTTCTGCTTAATATTTTCCCTTTTAGTTGAAAAGTCTCTTTGATATAGAACTCCATATTCTTCAGACCTTATTCTCTGTCCTCAAATAAACAGAATATAGGTTAAATTCCCTTAGGATAGCATAAAATATTTTTTACCAGCAAGTTTATTATTAACATATTTTTCATGATAGTGACTATCTACTCTGGACATCCATTTTAAATTTAATGTACAAGTTCTGGAAAAAGCAGGGAAGACAAGGGTGAGAGGTTTCTGTTGTGTATACTTAATTAGGCTGCCCTGGAATTACCTCCACCTGATTCCTAGTGCTACAGTTCATTGGTTTACAAATATTCACACTAAGTATGAGATTATGAAATCATTACAAGGCAGTATTTGTTTCTGAAACCATAGGTCAGATTGAGTCTGCAGCCATCAGAGTTAATAAGAGAAGTTTTTATATTTTTCAGAGAGCTTTGGATTTCAGAATTGGAAAAGGGTTTATACACTTGGTGATATCTCCTCAATCCAGGTTTAGAGGAAGAAACAGAAAGTTAACCATGTTCAGGATTCCAAGGCTGGTACCCAAAGAAGGCATGTTCAAATCCTTGCAATGCAGATTCACTTTGTCATTTCAATGACGTGAATAACAACCTTGATGGAGTGAGGACGTGTCTTAGAGGACGTGTCATCTGAGCTTTGTTGAAATTTTATAAGGTTGTTACTTATATCTTTCCTCACCAAGTATATTCTGCATAGTTGGCAAGAACATGAAGAAAAGAGATTCAAACATCACCTTTGAATTAGTTTGATAATGACAGACTTTGGGAAATAATACTAGGAAGTGAGAAGAGGTCAGCTAGTATTTTCCCAGCCTTAAATTAATATCTGGAAATATTGATGCTATCCTGGAAGTAACCAGAAAATGACTGAATGATAAAATAATTTGGTCAGTGTTGCAGAGTGGTAAAGAGACAACAGCAGATGAACAGAGAGAAAGGTAGAGATGAATTCAAGATGCACAAATATGGAATTGCATAATTAAAATAGTTAAATACAGTTCTAAATCATTGCATAAATTCACAGAAAGTCTCACTCCTACTTCAGTTTTTTACTAGGTCCATGAGTATTATCCTAGAACATGACTGTGTGAGTGTGCAATCTATGGAACAATTTGTGGTACAAGCATGGCATATCGTCTTTAAAATTCATGTTTGCAACTCATTTGAGAGATTTTTCAGATTATCAGTTGATGTTTAATAGAATTATGATCAATAGATATTCAGCTAATACTGGGATTTCTTTAAGATTTCCGTACTAACAATATTACAGGAAAATGTCTTGAGATAACTCGTTATCCCACAAGCTTCTAAGTTTTAATCATGTGCCATAAGCACAACCAGCTAGACTGAGTGGAGAGTTCTATTTAAAGAGATCACTCATTGAATAACTACAGTCTTGAACTGAGTAAAAATATAATGTCACTATGGGAGAAGAAGGGAAACGGAAGTAATATAAATTAAATAGAAAACATCCTTTTTCAATGTATTGAAGCAAATCAAAATTGAGTACAGAAAGGGAGACAGACAAAATAAAGTGTCAAAATCTATAATGAAATATAAAAATTGTGGAGGAGTTAATAAAAACATGTTAGCTGCAGGTTATAAGTCACTGTTGGCTCTTTTTTTCTTTATCAGCATACAGAGAATTAAATATAGTAATCCTCAACTATTACCAGTATAATTAAAAGTCTGTCAAGTTCCATATTATAAAACCCAGTCTTTCATATTCAGCTATATAACTGTGCAAAGCTGAAATTTAGGGTTTCGCTGAAGGGTAAGAAAATTTCATCTCTAAGTGGAAATCTTGCTTAAAATGTACATTTTCTCTGTTTATATCTATCATCTATCTACCTATATACCATCTATCTAGTCTATATATATGAGAGAGTATGTGTTTTATGTGTATTATGTACTTATTCGTAGTATTATGACTATTTTTTGTTTGTTTCCCATAAACCAATTTTTGGTAATTCACTTTCCTTAAGCATTCATTTCATTTATAGAAATTCACCTTACATAGTTTACAGTCATGCTTTATTAACTTTTCCACCAATCTTCACTTGTCTCTTAATTTTCCTATCAACCCTGAACTGTATTTGAGTCTAAAAAGATTAAACTGTAAGTGCTATTCATTATTTTAAAGGTCTAGATGGGTGAACCATCCACAAAGGCTGACAAACTTGTGACAGACCTTCAACTGCCCATCACAGCAGCCAAGCTTATGTATAATTTGTGAAAGGAAATTTTCCTAATCCCAAGTTTATTTTCGAGTTTTTATATTCACTACTGTTGCTTTTCTTTACTGATTAAAAGCAACAGCAATAAGAAATGCCTGGATATTAAAAACAAAAAATAAGTGTTCATATTGATATGAAGACGTAAAGAAAAGGAAGAGCAACACACCAAGATTTTTTTCCTGGATACTTTTATATTTATCATATGCCCAATCCCTGTAAAATGACTGGAATGGTAAAAGATTTTTCTTTTTTAAAAAGATTTATTTATTTATGCATACAAGAACTGGGGTACAGGACAGAGATGCAAGGGAGTGGGGAGCAGAACAGGCAGCTGGACTGAAACCCACTGCTGAGGGGAACAACCGGCAAGGCAGGAGAGGTCTGCTGCACCATGTGGGTCCCCTCTCTGGCTGGCAGCAGGGATTGAACTTGTGCTGCAGTGCAGCAGTTTGCTTCATAGTGCATTGCTTAACCCACTGCGCCACCAGGAAGGCCCCTGTAAAAGATTTTTTGATCCAACATTCTTAGAGACATTATGTGTTTTTCAAAGTTAAGTAGCTTATAATGAAAGTTAAGTGTTAACTAAATATAATTCCCAAATGAGCACATTAATGCATATGATCCATTGTTAACTTCTATACAACATTAAATAAAAATATGTTTCTAGGCAATCTGTCATGATTTTTTTAAAAAATGATGCCACCATATTATTGATTATGGTTCCACATGGCTGCATTTTAATATGCACAAATAATCCAAATTAAATATGCTAAGACCGTTCAGTGATATTCACCATTTTATGAAGATACTAAGATATCTTGCACAAAATTCATGTACAGTGTATGACATTACATAAAAAATTGTAAAATATCTATTTTGAAGATAGTTCTATCACAATATATTTAGAATTTGTGAAGTACCTTTACATTTTCCATTTATGTTGGAATAGTAACAAGACTTTTGTCATAGAAATACATCCTATTGTTATTATCCAGAGGGACAGGGGAAGGGTGAGAACAGAGTGAAGTCGGAGCACCATGGGCTATGGTGGTTTAAAACTCTAAGTGCTTTGGTGGTGGATGCACTACAGAGACTATCCCTGAGGGGGGAAATCCTGTACAGTAAAACACTAGCAAGAGTGCAAACCAATGGTACTTCAGTAAAAATAACATCTCTACTATACATTATATCACTGTGCACATTTAGTACATGCCACTTAATTTTCACACTAGAATTCCGTTTGTTAATCAGGTTCAATAATTTCAACCATGAGGGCCCGCCCTGTTGGCGCAGTGGGCTAAGCAACTCACTATGAAGCAAACCGCAGCCACTGCAGCAAAAGTTCAATCCCTGCCGCCGGCCAGGGAGGAGACCCACATGGCGTGGCAGACCTCTCCTGCCTTGCCCGCTGCTCCCCTCAGCAGTGTGTTTCTGTCAATCTGCCTGTTCTGCATCCTGCTCTGTCTGGTGGATCCTCTCACCACCCCCACACTTCTGGCCTGTACCCCAGTGCTTGTATGCATAAATAAATAAATCTTTTTTAAAAAATTCAACCATGACACTACAGTTGAACACCCATCAATATGCAGAGTCATCATGCCAGGTGCAGGAGAAACCAAGTGATAGCGTGATCATTTCAGAGCGCTTTGATCTCAAGAGCTTATCATCTTAATAGAGAGATAGTTTAAAAAATAAAGAATGTCTAAATGCAAAGCTTCTTTCTTATGATAGTTTACATATATAGTTACTGGGTGTAAGAACTGGGTGTAAGCCAGAGATGTAGGGGGTGAGAGGATTCATCAGAAACAGAGTGGGTAGCAGAAAAAGAGGACCTACTGAAATACACCACTGAGTGGAGCAGCAGCTGAGGCAAGAGAGGTCTGCTGTAACATGTGGGTCAACTCCCTGGCCAGGGATGGAACTCATGTTGCAGTAGCTGGCAATATCTTGATAGCACTGTGTCTTTAACCTCTGCACCACCAGGGAGACCCAGCTTACATATTTTAATAGCCTCTTAGCTAGTCATTTCACTTCTATTTGTCAAAACATTTATATCATATGTGTGTACATGTAGAAGTTTGTATAAAAACTAGAAAAGTACTTTTATTTTAATAGAATCAATAAATGGAATACACATTAAAAGAAATATGAGAACTCAATAAAATTCATTATCAGTGTTTAAAAACTTTATATAACTTTCTTAGAGGAAACAAGGCACCAGCATTCAGAGTCCATAACTGGGAATGCTGGAATAAAGAATCACTGTGGAGATAGAATCATTTAAAAATGCAACCACCTTTATTTCCAGTCAGAAATCAATCACTATTTCCAAGCTACATTGGGCTGAATTTCCTGCTAACAAATGTGATAATGTGGAGCCCTATGAAAATTAATGTTCCAATGAACACTCCTAAAATGATCTCAAAAAATAATATTGGTGCATTAAAATAATTACACATCAAATACAAAGTTGAAAATCATGCACTGATGCAAAAATAGTCTGGATACATTACCTTACTTTTTCCCCTTTTAAATATTTTTTGAATTGTGGGTAAATGTTTGGAGAAACTCATCTACACCAAGATTAAGGTTACCTTGAGAATTTTTTTCTCAGAAACTTTCAAAATAACACAAGGAATTTCAGGAGTAGTCTTATTTTCACTATTGACACAAGACAACTGTTTCACTTATATTCATCATTTCATAGTTTATTTTTTGCTTTCATACTATTACTAAACTGAGTTTGATGATAGCTGGTAACTTTTCTTTATCTTAGATGCCATTACACTCTTTAATTTTTGGTTTTATTTTTATTTTAACCACCTACTAGATTTGGTTTGGAATATTCTGTGCAGTTTCAAAATAAGACAATGATACTGAGTCTGAAAAAGAATAACCTTTCCACACTCCTTACTACAACTTCTATACAGGTGGCTTCTAATCTCAGACTATTTTACGAATTAAAAGGAGACAGAGAGATACAAAATTGTGAATTTATGGCAGGTCCCCAGTCAGGTTATCCCAAGATATGCCAAAGCATCATGATGACTATTTTGAATTAAAGTAGTACTTCATGATAGAAGAAAACCTAAATACCATTCTCCTAAAAGCTGGAATATTTTCTAACATTTCTCCTCTCTAGTCCCACTGAAAGCAGGCAATAATCTTCTATGGGAAAGTTGCCTTCTCTGCACAGCAAAAGTGAGACACCCTTATATGTGACACAGACAGGAGACTCGGCTTAGTTACTGAACTAATTGTCTGAACCAGAACTTACCATATTTCTCTGTCCTGGCTGTTCTTCACATATTTATTACTTTACCTAAATGCCATACTGGCTGTTTTTGTTGTTCATTACTTTCCATATTTTATGAATCTCTGTGCACATGAAAACTAAATTTATCATTTCTCTGGCCAGTTTCTCTCATATCAACTGGGCTAACCAAAATTGCCAAGCAGGGGAGAATGTGAATTTCCCATACAACCTCATGTTAAAGGTAGTAGTTCTATTTATTTCACAAATGTGCACAAGATGGGTAGAGAATAAACTAGGAGGTGTATAATCAGCAGTACCAGAGTATAGTTCCTGTTGAAGGGTCCATAATTATCCTCCCTGTACTAGCAAGGCTATGCCCCTTGATCAGTGTACATTAGGATTTATGAATGCTTCTCTGTGACTGGTGGAATAATCCCAGCACTATGAGTTATTTAATATTTTAAGCATACCTCCTATGCTGGGTGACCTTGGGAATATTAATTCTTTTGACTTCATTTATGAAACAATAATTCAAAGTGTATATTTTCCCAAGTCCCTTACAGACTTTGTAGTCTCATTTGGGGCTTAACCAGCACAATTAACAGGTGTCAAGATGCTGTTTAATGCCAGAGAATAAAGTTCATAACATTGCAAATTAACCACTGGATGAGAAAGATACACTAGCAATCACTAAGATAGAAATTGAAAGCAGACACTGCAGGATCTTACAGAGATAAATTTCTGTTAAACAACCTTGGTCTATGTGAAACTGGGAGCTAAATGGTCTTGTAAAACCAATCCTGGAGAGCAGAAAGACTGGTGTTAAACATGCTCCTCTTCTACAAGTTTGCAAAACCACTTCAGCTTTTTGAACAGATTCAGCGTCAGTAATTTTTTAAATGTTAAGTCTACATTTATGTATTGAGGTTTATGAGTCTTGTTTTAGTAAAAAGTGGAGAATGGGGCCTCCCTGGTGGCGCATTGGGTTAAGCAACGCACTGTGAAGCAAACCGCAGCCACTGCAGCACGAGTTCGATCCCTGCTGCCAGCCGGGGAGGGGACCCACATGGCACAGCAGACCTCTCCTGCTGTGCCCACTGCTCCCCTCAGCAGTGTACTTCTGTTGATCTGCCTGTTTTGCTTCCCGCTATCTGTGGTGAATCCTCTCACCCTCACACACCTCTGGTCTGTACCCCAGTGCTTGTATGCATAAATAAATAAATCTTTAAAAAAAAAAAAAGTGGAGAATGACTCCAACTTATTTAACTAATGTGGTGACTATACAAACACATTTGTAATATAAGTTCACTGAGCAAATAATAGAAAGCTATTCTTTGTCACCACATGTAACCATTATTTGGCTCATAAAGATTAGGGATACAATATTTTGTACATCACAAGCATTGTGTGATTTCTTGGGTACACAAATAATTTACTTGCACCAAATTTTTTTCTTAAGATCTTCTAGGAAATCTGGTCTAAATTAGTGTGTATATGTGTTTGTGTGCAAACCCATGCACATGCTAACATTTGGGAGGTGAGATATAGGGTATCACAGGCAACTGGGACGTTATGTTCAAAACCATCAAGTTGGGAAACACCAATTCTAGCAATTACTTACACACAGAATGATAAGAAGATAAAACATATGTAAAGAGTGGTAAAAGAATTTCTTGTGGTAAATCGTAGAAGCAGGAATATAGTCTTCTATGGCTCATTTAAAAGAGCTTGTGAAGGCCATTAGGAACACACAAGAAAGAGTACATCAATTAGAATGGTTTGTGTACAAAACCTATTGCTTAAAGAAAAAGGGTTCATTCTTTGAAAATAGACTAATCTAAGCATGCTAATGTAAAAATGTTGAAGGAGAAAATATGAGTATAAGTTATTGGAGGCATTTAATATTCATTTATTTTATGCTGATCAACATATATTGGTTGCCAACTGGAAAAATACCAACAATCATGAAATGCTTGCTCTTCTATCATGTTAATAATAGAACAATAATTTCCACTGCTCTGTGACTAAGTTCACAACTTAATCTAGTCTGCTGTTGAACTCACCTGTTGAATTTTTCAGGCCAGTTCTTGAATTCTTAAGTTCTATGTCTCTGTTTTGTACTCATGCTTTTTATCTCTTTGCTGAAATTCTTTGTTCATTTATTGTTCTTTTGAGCTCAGTGAATGTCCTTATAATTGTTATTTTGAACTCTCTCCATTGGAAAACATTTATCTCCATTTAATTAAAGTCAGTTTCTAGATATTTATCTTGGTTTCTTTTGGAAAATATTGTACTGTTTATTGTCTCTGATGCTCTGTTTTGGTTTCTGTACCTTATATAAAGAATAATCTCTCCTAATCTTGACAGAGCAATCATGTATCAGAGATAATCCTAGCCAGTCAGTCTGGCCTAAGGTCATGGTTGACTCTCAAACCTTTGTGATGGTCCAAATTGCAGTCTTTGTTCTTAGTGGCTCTGAGAATTATAAGGTGTGCCAAGTTCTGCCTGTCTCCTAAAGGCTTGGAAAATACCTAAATGCCTGTTTAAGATTTTGCAAGATCTCTAATTGCTTGCTCCTTCAACTCCCTGGTGCAGGCTAATCAAAAGTCCAGCCTCCAGAAAGGACCTGGGAAAGTCACAATGTGCATAGATAGAGAAACTAGGGTTGTGGTGTTTTGCTGCTAAACCAGAAAGAGTAAACACTGGAAATGCCTCTTTGTTTTGTGTGAGCCCATGGGACTTGTAAAAGCTGAGTCCCATCGGTTCTTAGAACTAGGTGATTTGAGAACCAGTCTCTAGTGGCAGCCATGAAAGGTGTGGTGCTGTATGAACAAACTCTTCAAGGGAAAAACTGGAGACTGGATTCTACTGTTAGTAAAGTCCAGAAGAAGACAGCAGGAATGTGCCCATCAGACACCTCAGAGAATTCCAGTCAGGGACCACTTGCAGGTTGATTAAAAATTGGAACTTCTGTCAGCAACTGGGAAAGTGGACAATCAACATCTTTCCAGAAAGAAAGTGGGAGATGGACACATTTGCTTGTTCTCACTGCCCTAAGCCTACGAGTATATCTGCTAGAAGCATTCTTAAACCCATTTAGAAATTGCTTCTTTGCTTGCTATTGTATTTTATGACTCTTGAATGCAAGCTCCATTTGCTACCAGAGGTAGGTAATTTGGGGACTCATTCTTCAAGTGACAGTGGTAAATGTTGGGTAGTAGATATATGCACAAGCTCATTTTAGAGTGAAACTGGGGACTTGGTTTTATTGTTGGGCTGATCCAGAGGGAGAATGTGGAGATGTGCTCTCTGGTTTTTTAGGATTTCAGGAGAGTTCCTGTCAACACCTAGATACAAGCTCATTATAAAATGGACCCTTAGGCAGACGCTGGTGAAGTCTGCAGACAAACTGTTCTAGGGAAAAAGTAAAAGATGGATAATTTTGTCTGTTTTCTTTGTACTAAGTCTGGGGGACATAACCATAGGGAGTGTTTATAAATAATGTAACACCTGTTCTTTGTTTGCTGTAATCTTGATGGACTCATGAACTCAAGCTCCATTGCTTATGACTTAACTAAATGACTTAAGGAACCATTCCTCAGGTGACAGCCTCAAAAGTTGGGGTTCTATATATGTGCTTCAAGCCCATTCCTTAGGGAGAAACTGGGTTCTACAGTGCCCACCCAACCCCCTGCCTCCTTGGTTAGCCACTATTCCTGGAGTGGGACATATGGTGAGACCATGTCTCAGTTTCCCTGTAGATTTTAACATGGGATATTTTCTCATTCACCCAGTATATAGGAGTCACCTAGTTTCTGGATTTCTCTCAAAGGGAATGGCTCCATGTATAAGCTATGTGTTCTGCATGCCCACAGGAAAGGAAAACTCAAGAGCATGGTAACATCACCCTCTTTTCCCCTTTTTTTAAATGACATTGGAATATGTAGACTATAACATCTTTAAACAGATCATTCAGGAAGAGGAAAAAGTAATGAAAAAACCTATACTAACCTGATTAAATTGCTAAATTATTATCAATTCCTTTCACTCCAATCTTCATTTCTCTCCATTGCATCACTGATATAGATTCATGGTGATTGCATCTATACCTAGTTTGCCATGGATCTGGGTCAGTCACTATCCTCCGTAATACACTGCTTTCCCAGCAAATTATAAAGGCTGTGACCTCTTTTTGTTGTTGTTGTTCACACTCTGTCAGTGTAAAGAGTCACATGCATATGACTTTCCTCAAAAATCCAGGAAAAACATCTGAACATCTTGCAGTTTATACACAGTTTGCAAGCAATTTTTTTGTCTCTTTTGAATTGTGGCTCATCAAAGAATATTAGAGATACTTGGTCTAAAATGTCTGGCCCACATATCTACTTAGTTCTGAGAAATTACTAGGACAGATCTGGCATGTAAATTTCTTGAACAATTCCTTTATATCATTGAGATATTCTTAGACTGAGATTATTTTTTTCTTAAATGAGGCAGTAAGCAAAATCTTAGTGTACCATGCAAAAATGTATTAATTTTAACATGGTCTTTTGAGTCTACTTTAAATATTATATCCATTTATAAATGGGTTACTTAGCTGATGAGAAAATAAGAAATGGCCTGCCAGGCATTAAGATACAGAACTGAGAATATGAAATAGACTTGGTCAAAACATAAGATATGATAACAGAAAAATAATTCCAAAATGTAGCATGAGAATCAATTGCTTTGAACTCTTTGAATAAGATATTCTTAGTTGGTCTTAAAGTTGTGTGGAACCTATATTCTGGGTAAACCTAAGATTGCAAGGTAGCAGATATACGATTACTTGAGTTGTGTTTTTTTTTTTTTTTCTCTACTGCACCATTAAGTCTGAGAGTCTGACATTTCTGAAGGGAGAATGCATAAAAGTCCCAGAGCAAAAAGGATACAAGAGAAAGAGAACCTACTTTCAACATAGCACTAATAGACTTGGCACTCAGCTTGCTGAAGCTTCAGGCACTCTCCATTCCCCGACCCCTATTATAATGTCTTTTTTTCTAAAACAGTTGAAACTTTACTTCTCCAATTCACTTCCCACCTTTTTCTTAATTATCTACCCACAAATATTTGATTGAACAACTAAATATAGCTTCAAGGGAAACTTGCACATGGACTTATACACACAGATACACAAATACTTTTAGGCAAAATGAACAGTGATTATGTAACTCTGATTAGGTTGTAAAAGTGAGATTAATCTCTGTTGGTTTGATATCTTTTTATTTAGTTTTCCATGAATGGTTAATTTTATCATTCAAATGTATGGACCCAGTATTATGTATTTTATTGTAACTATAGTAAATGTTAGGAGTAGAAGCTGCTGTGCTCAATGTTGGAATTTCAATAAAATATCCTGTCAAATTCTCAGCAGGGATCTCCTGTTATTAAGATGCATTCCATTTTTATTTTTCATTTTCAACAAAATCATATATTGGAATTCAAACATGTGACACTTCTTTTTTAACCATTGGTATAATTTGTATCCTGTTGGACATGTCTAAAAAACATCTGTTCAAATATTTTAAATGTACTATTATATTTTTAGTAACATATTTGGGGAACTGTTATCTACAATTCAGGAAAGGAATAGTCGAAAATATCAAACACTTCTACAAATTAATGGTTTATTACAAATGTTCATTCTTTATTACCTGTCTTAATACTTTTCTTCACTTATAGTACTTAAAACCCTCAATTAATTTGCTTTATTTGTCATATATTCATTGTCTCTCCTTTCATAAAATGAAGTAACTGCCTTTAAAAATATAGCTCATCAGTCTTCTTCATTACTGAAACCCTAAATTATATAACAATTCTTGGCACATAGTAGGTATTCAAAAAATACACATTATATAAGTAGATAAATGAATGTATGTCATACATCAGATGATGCTAGGGAATAGATCTTTATATAATCTCCTTATTTGATATATTATATTGAGTTACCCGGTGATCTGAATTTTATTCACTCCCAGATAGGCTATAGCTAGGTTTGTACTAAAACACAGATCAGTTAACTTAGTTCAGTGCTTGTTGCTAATGTGCCATGCAGTCTTTGCCCTGATACAGTTTGCATAATTTCAATTAATATGTGACATTACTAATTAGATATGGTTTCCATATATTCGTCTATACAATCTGGAAGAATAGTAATTCCTATGATTGAGATATTTTTAAAGTAATCCTCTAAAACTGTCATTTTTTTAGCAGTATATATCCTTGTTGTCTTATACTTGAATAGCAAACACTCTACAATTTTTAACATCACTTGGAGTTTGTGCATTTTCACACTTCATTTATCTCCATTAAAATGATAGCTGTTAGTTTCAACCATGTTTACAGGGTCCTGAGATAATGCTAAATCTTAATGCTGACATCTATGATATTAAATAGCAATTTCACATTTGCGTTTACTACAAATTTGATTAAAATGCATTTATGCTTAAGGATGCAAAACAAGGTCTCATGGGCTAAATTTGATCCATATCAGCATTAACCAGTACAGTTAATTTTTAGTACCCAAGAAGGTATATTATTTTTCTAGGGCTGTCATTCTAAAACACCAGTCACTTGATGGCTTAAAATGACAGACATTTACTTTCTTGTGGATCTGAAGACTAGAAGTCTAAAATAAAGGAGTCTGCAGTGCCATGATCTCCATAATGAGTCCAGGAGAAAAAAAAAATGCTTTCTTGTCTCCTGGATCCCGTGGTTTACCTGTAATCTTTGTTTATTCTTGGCTTGTAGCTACATCATTGCAGTCACATGACTACTCTCCCCCAGTATGACTTTGTTGTGTCTTCCCTGTCTATTCTGCTGTCCCTATGTCCAAGTTTCTTCTTCTTGTAAACATGTCATGCATATTGGATGTCCATGTTGGTGTCCAAATCTTAAATAAATACATCTCAGTGGACATCCCAATAAGTTCATAACCTGAGGTACAAGGGGTGAAGAAATCAACATATTTTGGGGGGAGAGAGGCAATTCAATCATTTTAAAGAAAGCATTTGGATTTGTGATCTCAAAACTCAGTTCTAGATATATTTTATGTTATTTATAATATTACATAGAATATGCATGCACTTCACATATATTTTCCATATGCATATATGTACAACTATATAGGTGCATATATGACACATGGATCTTAGACATAACTGTGTGCATGTGTACATACATATGCTATATACATGTATTATACATATGACATATGACATAATAGATGATAGTGCAAGTTACAGACTCTCTAATCTCCATATAGTTTTCTTCTGCTTTGTCAAATGTCTTTGGTTAGTAATTTCAGGTAGTTATTTGACACATTAATTTACTTGATTAGTTTATTTTTTAGTTTACATGACTTCATCTTGTACACAATGATATCATAAGTCTTCATGCCTTTTTCCAGTCAGTTTTGCAGCAGATTTTTAAATGGAGCAAATCATCCATTGTCATCTCAATGCTATGCTGAAATGACATAATGTCTAGTAAATTTTTATATTTGTATGACCAAGAGAAAATGTAAATTTCTTCTCTGTGACTCTGAGGCTGAGAGAAAACAGCTCATATATGTTGTGATTAAATACAGATATTTTCTAGTTAACCTAAGTCATTTTATTAGTTTTCATATTTATAGCTTAATATCAGAAAAAAGCAAAGGTCATCATTTGCATAGTTGTCTCAGTTAAAAACATGGAAGAACAACAGTATATTTGATTAAGAGCTACCTATATTTACTGATGGTTCACAGGGAAAAATAGAGCAAGATGGAACATCAATCATAATTAGACAATATAATATCTAATATCAGTGGAAAGCACTTTAATAACAGAAGACTTACAATGGAGAATGTTGTAATAGGCTAGAATGTAACAATGCATGATGAAAGTATTACATGCTAAAATCATAGCAATTCCAGATGTTTTTTGCCTCATGATCCATGAAAATCAATGTGTGCATCAGTTCTCCTGTACCTAGAATGTGGTTCCCATTCATGTTGCTCAACATAAGCACTTACTGGCTGCAAAATCCACCACTAACTATGCCTGTTAGATGTCTTCTGAGTTGTGTTATATTATACTTTTAGAGTGTGACTTCCAATTGGAGGATTGAATATAATGTGGGTAGGATTAATTTATTTTTTGGGGGGTGGTTTGGGTTCACTCTGGGAAATGTTTCACCAGAACTCCCTGTTCAGCAGCACGCAATAAGTTCCCAGGTGAGTTTCTCCACAAGGCAGAGGCGTTAGTTATATTAAAGAGCAGGTTGATTAGGGAAAGGAACAGAAGAGTAAAAGACACTTGCATAGACACAAGTGGAAAGGAAGAGCTGCCGCAAAAGGAATGGGTTTGCTGAGAGAGGCCTGCATGGTTGCAGGCAGCAGCCTAGAGGAGAGCTGCCTTCGCTAATGGAGGTCAGTGATGAGAAGTCATCATTGTACCAGCATGGTACAGGTCATGGGCAGGCAGGAGGCTGCTGCCCTGCTGAGGACAGAGCTGGTGGAGAGAAGTCACAGGTAGGCAGAAAGACAGCTACTGAGGAATAATTAATAATCAAAAAAAACTCACAAAAACTTGGGTGAAGACTACTTTAACTGTTCTAGTTTAATTTCATACCTAGAGAAAAATGAGATCTTTCCATTCAGGTTTCCTATAATCTCATTGCTGTGTCAGACACATCAGCTAGCTATGGATGATTGTACATTAGAAAGTCATTTATGACTTCTGTCTCAGAGATAGTTACTTGATTTATAGATACAAGACATTGCTGCCCATGGGGGGAATAGCAGGCTTTATAAAAGGATTAAAAAGATATTAAATTGAGGATTAAATTAAGGATTAAAAAGAGATTAAATTAAGTCTCAGCGCTATGAAGCTATCAGCAGTCACTGCAGCAGAGTTTGATCCCCAGCTAGGGAGCTGACTCACATGGCACAGCAGACCTCTCCTGTCTTGCCCGCTGCTCCCCTCAGCAGTATATTTCAGTCAGTCTGCCTGTTCTGCTCTCTACTCTGTCTCTGGTGAATCCTCCCCCACCACCCCCTGCCTCTGGCCTATACCCCAGCTTTTGTATGCATGAATAAATCTTTAAAAAGACAAAAACACTCTACCATATACATTAATATTTAAAGGAAATGCTTTCCAACTTAAAGGTAGTTATCACAGAAGGACTCAAGATTTGATTCCTTTCTTATTTTCAACCTATTAGCTCTGCATTCCAAAAATAAACTTGAAATATTATTTTAAAATCTATGTGGTCACTTTAATATATTAGGTCTCATGGAAATAATAGTTGTGTAGCCCTCCAAAATGAATTCCTCACCAATATGCTCTTATATAAACAATTGCTTTTACAGTTTTTATTTAGGATATTCACCTTTTGCATTAGAACCCTCTGCCTCAACTTGTTGCATGTATATATATATATATATATATATACATACATACATATATATATACACACATACATATACATACTATTCTAATACTGCTTTTTGGGAAGCTGAATTGAACTTGAGGAATTAGTTTAGCCTTAAGAAATTTTATTTAAGCGGGCCTCCCTGGTGGTGCAGTGGGTTGAGCAATGCACTATGAGGCAAACCACAGCCACTGCAGCACGAGTTGGATCACTGCTGCCGCCTAGGGGGAGTGACCCGCATGACAGTGCAGACTTCTCTCACCTCCTACACCTCTGGACTATACCCCAATGCTTGTATGCATGAATAAATAAATCTTTAAAAATATATTTAAGAAAAATCAATTTAAGCATTCAGGATCTGGATTTTTCTCCTACTATATGCATTGTTCATATGGAATGTAGATTAGGTTTTCATTTTTTTAATTTAATCAAGTTATCATCTGGCTAGTTCTTTTTGATGTTTTGCAAAAGTGTTATATCACTAGAAATACCACTCATTTTAATACCAGGAATATATAATATTGGAGAAACAACTTGTTCTTAAAAGTGACCATTGGTTATATGCTGTTATTTAGCACATTTTTACATTATTACATAGTATGTTTTCTGGAACAGGAGTTGCCCTAAGTAATTGAAGCACAATTAATCGAACCATCTAACAATCCTAGAAGTTTTGGGGGTAATTTGGATTTATTTTGCCCAACAAATATTTATTCCCTTCCCCATTCTGTGTGCTTCTGAAGTAGGGTTGAAATTAAGAATTGTTTTGGTCAGTGGTTGGGTTTATATGTTTACAATATATAAGGAT
This sequence comes from Galemys pyrenaicus, assembly GCA_019455555.1. NCBI lineage: Eukaryota > Metazoa > Chordata > Mammalia > Eulipotyphla > Talpidae > Galemys > Galemys pyrenaicus. Next base: position 7,982,850 of record JAGFMF010011629.1, read on the forward strand.
ATTTCAGGGCAACAACAGTTCAGTGCACTTTGCACATTTCTTCCCCCTTGTACCCTTGTGATTATATGCGGTATTGTCCTCTTAACTGGGGCTCCAGAATGAGCACATCATGAAAAGTCCTGAACCCATTTTTAGCTATTGATTCTAGTTAAGCAGAATCTCACAGACAAACCCACACTAGGTCACTGACCCATTTTTAGGATTTTACTATTTATTTGAATGGTGCTGGTTGGTTATTTGTCTTTTCATGTTGGTCATTTACACCAGACAGTAAAGCAGGAAGCAATGACAGGAGTTACCATCTTTACAATAGATTCTGGTTTTCATCAAGAGGAGGCAGCTACAACACAATAGGAAAAGGAAGACCAATGACTAGCACCAGATTGGGTCACTCGTGATATATCTTTGTTGTGAAATAATAACCGTTTAAAAAATTACTTTGACAAAGGCATGGTAACCACATTCTTAGCCTCTTGAAAGTAAAAATCTTGATTGCCCTGTGATTTGAACAACCTAGAAATGATTAAATGCTAGAGGAAGAATATGATAAACATTGTAATTTCAGTACCAATCACACAGGGGTTACTATAGATAGTTCCACTATTTTTCTTCTGTAAGTTTCTTTTTCAAGCAGGAGTTATGACTTCCAGTATCACTAAGAAGCACTGTCAGCACAGAGAAAATTTATAGTGAGACACAAGTGGAAAAGAGTGGCATAAGGGATGAATTTGTACATTGTCAGTACCTTCCATCCATATGGTATCTTTATTACAATTGCTGAACCAATATTAATAGATTATTAACTAAAATACACAGCAAGTACATATTCGTGTTCACTCGTGTTGTACATTCCATGGGATTTGTCAAGTGTATAATAACATGTAGCCACCATTAGAGTATCACCTGGAATAGTTTTGCTGCTCTCCCTAAAAATATTCTGTGCTCTGCCAGTTCATCCATCCCCTCTCTACACACCAACTCTTGGCAACCAACTGATCCTCTTATTATTTCATGGATTTTATTTTTCCAGCATGCCATTTAGCCATATCTTCATCCACCTTTTCTAAACTGCTGAGGTTGCGCTCACATTGAGCTCAGAAACTTGTGGTATGCTGCAGTTAATCTTGCTCTATGGAGTTAGCTTCTAAGGTTGAGTCTCTGAAGTCTTGTTATGAGCCATTTTAGAAATTTACAACTGATAGGGCAGCATTTCTATAACCTCCAGGAAGTAACTTACTCACAAGTTTTCAATTGCTACTATTTACCTTTAAGAAGGATTTCGACTGCGTTTGGAAACTTAAACTAAAGTTTACCCCCAGAAGAACAAAAATTGATAATCAATTATATAGCTATAGATTTATTCAAATTTATTTATGGAAAAATCACAATTTAGAATGAGAGTTGGAGGGTTATGGTATGGGAACAGCTGCACCTACGTAAAGCAGGCATTTAGAGGTTTGCTGTAAAATTCACTCTTTTCTAAATATTTGTTAAATATGATCAGCCATAACATTTTTCCTGAAATGTATGCTCCATTAATCTTTTCTGGAGGTGTTCTTCAGTATACCTATAGTCACCCACTTGAATTGGTCACAGTCATTTTTCTGGGTATGAGGCACTTTAAATTTTTAGGGGGTTATATGTTGTGCTACTTTAAACATGATTACTGTTTTTATTATTACTTTATCTGTGCATTTAGAAAGATAGAACCAACAAATTGCATATTCCTGTCTAACTTCTTCCTGTTGATATTATAACCACAAGCAAAGCAAACAGATGTTTATGTCGCAATAACATTTTGGAACTATGCTAGACCAAGAAAAGCAACAATAAACACAAAGTGCAGTTAACACCATTTTCTCTAATCCAATAAAGACAATTAACCCAAAGAGGACCTGTTTATGTTACTCTTACATTCATAGGGAAAGTTGCTCACTGATTATTTACCTCCTAGAAAAATTGCTTTTCTGTCATCATGCTGAAATCCTGCAAAGCACATTTTGTATTAATGACTGACTTCCAAGATACTTTAATTAATATGTAATTTGGACTTCAGTTATTGTAAACATTATCATTACTCTTAAGTAAAAAATGTATTCTGCATTTGGGATTATGTAATTTATTAAATTTATTGAGTTTAAAATAACAATCTCAAAACAGTTTTCTTTTTGTTAAAGGTAGAAATAGGCACAAATGATATGAATTTATATGCTCTAATCGTATTTAAGAAAAACTTTTTGTCTACCTTATTTAAATTACTTTTATATAATTATCGCATAGTAGCATGCAATGCCTAAGGCTTAAACTTAGTATGGTTGTAGCTACTAATAAGCAATATAGTAAAGTGAGTATTTGAATAGCTATTTAAGTTAATATTACCTATTTTTGACAATTCATAGATTTCAGTTTTTATTATTTTTTATTTTTTTAAAGATTTATTTATTTGTGCATACAAGAGCTGGGGTACAGGCCAGAGTCGCAGGAGGTGAGAGTGGGGAGCAGAACAGGCAGATCAACTGAAACATACTGCTGAGCAGAGCAGCAGGCAAAGCAGGAGAGGTCTGCTGTACCATGTGTGTTCCCTCCCTGGCCTGTGGCAGGGATCGAACTCGTGCTGCAGTGGCTGCGGTTTGCTTCATAGTGCGTTGCTTAACCCACTGCACCACCAGTGAGGCCTGATTTCAGTTTTTAAATGAAATTCAGTCCATCATGTATTTTATACAATCTGATAGCCAGAAATCACTCTAATTTTATGTTTATCATTAAATTTATGAAAATATAAGCTTTCTAAATTGTCTATGATTTTACATTATGAAATGTTCTCAGTATTTTCTTAGAGTAAATTCTTACAAGTAGAATTATGGGCCAGAAATTGAATATGCACTTTAACATGTTATTCACATGGTGAAAACTCCTTTCATAAAGTGTAGAGCATGTTGTACCCTTTTATCAAGTCTAGATAAGTTCCTGCATCTTCCACAAACATACTGATATTTACCACTATTATCTTAGACCCTGTATCAATTTTTTAAAAAGGTTAATAAGTTTTACATTTTTTAAGTATATTTTCTTCAGTTAGTTTGGTGTCAATATATTTTTCATATTTTATATATCACAATTCTACCCATCCATCCATCCTTTCATCCATCCATCTTAATCTTCATTGAAAACTGAATGTTCATAAAAACCCTAGCCAATTGTATGCTGTTTTATTTTTACTATTAATTTAGCTTAACTGTTAATTTTTTTAAAGATTTTTATTTATGCATACAAGAGCTTGGGTACAGGCCAGAGGTGTGTGTGGGGGGGTACAGGCCAGAGGTGTGGGGGGTGAAAGGATTCATCAGAGACAGGGCAGGGAGCAGAACAGGCAGATAGACTGACATACACTGCTGAGGGAAGTAGTGGGCAAGGCAGGAGAGTTCTGCTGCACCATCTGGGTTCCCTTCCCAGCCAAGTATCTAACTCGTGGCTGGGAGGCTCCACAGTGCGGCGGTCAACCCCTTCCACCACCAAGGAGTCCCTTAACTCCTTTATTGATGATTAAAACTTTGTATGTCCTACGTGCTGCCTCTGTTTTCTCAATTTTTATTTACTTTGGACTTTTGCTCATTTATTAGAATTTAATTCACAGAAAGAAAAATGTTTGTATTTTTCAACCAGTCAGTCTTTTCCTGTGTAGTGTCTGTTGTTTGGTGGCAAACTGATTTTGAAGTAGGAGTATTTATTTTCAATAAACTTATTGAGCACTTGTCCTAGCTTAGGGGCAGGGAGAGTCAATTAAAAGCTTGTCCTGCACAAAACTTCAATCCAGTTGTGGAGATAGAAAAATAAATGTACATTCACACAACATTAAGAAATGTTTTACCAACAGCAATCTAAAAATAAATGCAAATTGATACTACACAAATTGAGAACATATGTGCTAAGAATAAAAGAATGGGTAATTGAATGAAACTTTTCAAGGGAGGGAAATTGGAGATAATAAAATGTACAAGGCTTTCAACATTTACATGATATCTTTTTAAATGGTTCATTCATTTATGCATCTATGAAATGGTCCTCCTACTCCTTGCCTATACTGGAACGAGCTGGGCATTGCTAAACAAACCATATATACTTCCTTCTGTAACACAAGGAATTGAGATGCTATAAATACTTGTTACTTTCAACATCTTCCTATAAAAATTAAGAATCAGAGTTGGGTTTTGACAGGGAAGAAAGAATTGATTATTTCCCCTACTAGTCTTCAATATACTCCACACCTCCTAATCCAGTTAAGCCTTCCTACCCATCTGTCACACAGTACTTTAGAAATTGTTTCAGTGGAAATGGTATAATAGAAGAGAAATCTGTGGAGATAACAATAGTATTATGAAGTTATCAAAAGAATGAAAGGCACAAAATAAGAAAACAGAACTACTTATTTTCACTTTCCTAAAATATACATAATAATCTAGTTGTCATTATTGTTGTTGGATGCTCATTTTGAGTGGGGAGAAAACTTCAATTTTCATGAAATACATTAGTGAACTGTTCTCAATACTTTTTAGTTATAACTTGATTACATTCTAAGGTTTTACTATGATTTTCTGGGAGTTTATCTCAGCTCGATCTCCCTCCAACCTCCCCAACAGTCATTACCAATGCCAAATGAAAGTTGGTAACATTGTGACAGTGACTTATTTTCAGTTTCTCTATCTGCTGTGTACTTTTACCTTCTAATTTCTCTACCCTTGTGTTCTGAATGATCTAGCTTAATATTATAATATTTCTGCTGACAAAGTAGCTGCCATGAAAGCTTAATCTGCAGAACACTAGGGTGAACAGGATAGGCTAATATAGGGTAAACATAGGGATTGTAAATTAATATTATTTCCTTAAAACAAAGAAATCAAAGTTATCCTTCTCCGCCTTGGAGATTAAGCTAGTCATTTGCTATTAAAGTGCTCAATAAATAAATTTTTTAAGATAAAAAAATTGATAAATTGATAGGCCAATTTTCTTTTGGTAAAAGAGAAAGTTATTTCTTCTTTCTCAGAGCTCATGATCCACAATGTTGTGCCATCTTGACAACATACAGAATGGAAATCAAAGTGTATAAGGAAATCTGCTTTTCTTTCAACCCTAAGTAAGTTGTTTTGGTTCCTCATAATTATATAATTATTGCCTAATCTCAAAATATATACTTATTTTAACATAGTTTAGGAAATTTAATGATTCTGTAAAAACTCCTTATGTATCTCCATACATTCCTTCCTCATATAATATTGATGCTTTTATTACCTCAAATAATTTCAAACACAAAAATCAAGTGAAAATATATTAAAGACTTGGACATAAGACCTGAAATCATAAAATTCATAAAGAATATAGTTGGTACATCCTGGACATCAACAGCAGAGAAACAAACAGCAAGGGAAACAAAAGCAAAAATAAATAAGACTACAACAAACTAAAGTGCTTTTGTTACCATGAAAGAAAGCAGCTCAATAACAAAAGACTACCTATGGGCTGGAAGAATATATTTGTATATAACATGTCCAACAAGTGATTAATTTTCAAAAAATATAAATTCATACAATTCAATAACAACAAAAAGCAATTCAACCAAAAAGGGCACAAGAGATCTTAATAGATATTTCCCATAAGAAGATATTCAGATAGTGCACAGGCACGTGGAAAAATGCTCAACACCACCTATTATAAGAGAAATGCAAATAAGAACCATAATGAAATATCATCTCACCCTTATGAGAATTACTTATATCAAAAAATTTGGAAACCACAAATACTGGCAAGGAGATGGAGATAAGGAGCACTCATCCACTGTTGGGGGTGTGCAAACTGGTGCAACATCTATGAAAAAATGGAATGGAGATTTCCTCTTAAAGAGTTAAAGATGGACACCATGTTATAAAGCAATATCATTCCCAGGTATCTACCCAAAGAGTGTAAAAACACTAAAATAGTAAATCATATGCACCCCTATGTTCATAGCTTCATTATTCTCTATATCTAATGCATGAAACCTACCTAAATACTCAAGGACAGATGACTGGATAGAGGAGCTGTGACATGTATAATAAAGTGGATGGCTCTTGAGGTGAAAGTGAAAGACAGTTACTGGAAATGGTTTTAATCATTTCCAGAATATGAATAATAAAAAGAAGAGAAATTGGTAAAATACATAAAAGTAACTCTTAGACTGAAAAATATAGTGAAAAAAATATACCAAAGAGGGAGGACTATCATGATAGATAATATTAGTACTGGGCATTTGGTTAGAGAGAGTGAATCATGTACACATGTTAAAGTGTGAAATCGTTCTCTCAAAATAATGTAATTGTGTAAACAAATGGCAAACCAATGTCATTTGTTTTAAAAAGAGAAAAAGGAATGTGAAATATCTAATAGTGATATTACAAACATCATGTGTAAAATTATTGAAGAATTACTGTTAGTATCCCAACATGTCTGGTATGTCATGATTAATGTGTGCCATTCCTTCATTACTTATAAACATAAGTCTCAGATTGAAATTTAGTTTCTTATAAGATACTATGCAGTAGTAAAAACTTTTCACTTAGGGAGAGAGCAGACTAATTTTTCAAGGAGTAAATCTAAGTAAATTTTATGAAACTAGCCCCCAAAATTGAAAGTAATATTAGTGTAAGATATATGCTATGTAGAGTTATAAAGTCAATTGTGCTGAAATTATTATATGTGATATACAAACATATTTCTTAAAATTTAAGCATTCAAATATATTAGACTTAGTTTAAAAAGATTTATTTACTTATTTACTTATGCATAGAAGAACTGAAGTCTAGGCCAGAGGTGCATAGATGGGGTTAGAGGATTCACAGAGACAAAACAGGGAATAGAATAGGCAGATCTATTGAAATACACTGCTGAGGGGAGCTGCGGTGAGTTAGGAGAGGTCTGCTATGCCATGTGGGTCACCTCCCTGCCCAGGGATCAAACTCAGGCTATAGCTGTGATAGCACTGAGAATTAACCTCTACACCACCATGGAGACCTTTCTAATATTTGACTTTTAATGAATTCCATTTGCCATTTGGTCTTTTGGGATCTAGACTCTTGAAATCAATGTTCCATTAAAATTGAACCCACATATTCCAGTTTTCCTGGAAAAACTCTGTACTTGCTCCACATCTTTTCCCTATGATGTGTTTCCAACTTGGAATACTTTCTTATACTCCCTTCAACCATTTCATTAACTTAATCTACCAGTCTGTTGTATCAGGATTAGTTTCTAGATCCTCTAAATCCAGGTCAGTTGCCATTCCCACTGCTCCCTCTGGTGGTCATTTCCATATCAGATTAAAGCCAATTCTGATCACTCCATACTCTATATTTTAGCAGCAGTTACAGAACAAGGCATATGATTCAACTCTAGACCATAGAACCAGAAGCAAATTCTATTGGCTATCATCTGATAAAGTTTTCTCATTTACAAGCTAGAATCAAAGGAAAATAGGTAATTCTTATTTTAATCATTACATTGTTTCTTTTGATGTTGTTTTTGTTGATATTATTTTTTTCTCTACGCGCTTCCTGTCACCACTGTTAGTATATTTTTTAACAATTTGAAATTGAAGTCAACCTCAAAGATGAAAGAATGAAGACATGAGATAAAACAGTTTCTATTCTTGAGGTCTCCCTGGTGGCCTAGGGGTTAGTCTCAGTGCTATTACCACCAAGGCCTGAGGTCAGTCCCCAATCAGGGAGCTGACCCACATGGTACAGTGGACCTCACCTGTCTTGCCCACTGCTCTCCATCAGTAGTGGATTTCCGCAGACCCGCCTGTTCTGCTCCCCACTCTGTCTCTAGTGAATCCTCTCACCGTCCCCCATCTCTGGCCCACACCCCAGCTCTTCTATGCATAAATAAATAAATCCTTAAACAATTTTTTTTTCTGTTCAGTGGCTGCAGGGAACCAGACTGGTTTGATGTAAATTTTAGCAGTCATGTGGTGTTTCATTTGTTCCTCCAGTATCAAACTTGATTTTTATTTTTGCAAAGCATTCTCCCTTTAAAGAAGAGTGTTGTTAATCTGCTAAAAAAAATTAATTTGTTAATATTCTGAATAGTAGTAAGAAATTACTCTCTGTAATTCAGAAAAATTCAAACTAGCATAAGCTTATATCTATTAGGCATATATTATTCATAAATTATTTTTAGTTTATCTTAAGGTGTCTTAAAGTATTCTATATAATGTAAAAATTTAAAACCAATGGAATGTCTTTAATTTTGTAATTTTAAAAAATATACTCTGTGTTTCCAATAATAAAAAAAAAACAAAAATCGTTTAACTTGTGTTAAATCAATCTGAAATTTGGGGTCATATTTTTCTAAATTTGGATACCGTCATTTGGATCAATAGCCATGTTAATTGTCAGTTTTTATAGTAGATTTATGACATGTTTCTTAGTGCTTCACACGTTTATGCAGTTGAATTTAAAATTTTACATGTTTCAAAATAAATGAATAGAAAATTCAAAATATGTATACTTAACGCTTTATTTCATTTTATTTTTACTTTATGCTAATGTATAATTACTGTCTATGATTATTAGGTTTCTTCTGGTAATATAATATTCCAGGTTTTTCCCTCCCACTGAAAATCTGTTCTCAAATTATTTTGCCAAGATAGTGACTATATTGCATTTCTCAAAGTTTGATCTTGTTGGAATTTTTTTTCTGACAGCATTTTTTAATAATATTCACTCATGTTATAAAACTATTTAATAGGTTATATCTATTCTTATAGTTAATATTTTATATCAGTCTCACAGGTGATTAATTAAAACGTGAAAAGAGTGCTCCTAGAATAAAACTATTCAAATTATGTGACTAGAAATAAAAGAACAGTGTCAAATTTTCCATTTTCTCTGATACAAATACAAGAAGTGAAATTGATACCATTTGCTACATACTTAGGAAATTCTACCATATACAGCTAAATAAACATTTCACACAGTGTCCTTCTTTTGTAGGTTGATTCCATATGTTTGAGATTAAATTGATCAGGCATTCAAAGATGCTTATAACTGTATTATGAACTATAATTGCTCACACAAAGTGATTTATGAAACCAAACAAAAACTTATTGTATAAAATGTATTTATTAAAAAGGAACTTCTTAATTAAAAATAGTGGCTATGTAATTTCATTTTCAAATTTAAGCTGATTTTGACAATAATTCTGATTTTAATATTTACACACAAAATACTTGTTTGTTTGTTTATTGTGGTCACTTTGGTTTAAAATACTATAAATGATTTAGAGGTATAGAATCACACCCTTTAGGTGTATATTACCTCAACACAACCATCACCACTATTTATATTTCTCTATTGCAGTCCATTGTGCTTTCTCCTATCTTTATTCTCATCACTTATACTCCTATTCTGGTAGCCTCAATTATTCATCATATTTCTGATATTTGTTATTGGTTTGGTTTTATCTGACCCTCTGTTTTGTTTCTCTATATCCCATCCATAAGGAAGATCATCTGGGATTTGTCATTCACCTTCTGATTTATCTCATTTAGTAACATCATCTCCATTTCTGTCCATGTTGTCAAAAAAGTCAATAGTTTACATTTCTTCTTAGGAAAGCGGCATCCTATATTTCTTAATTCATTCATTTATTTGGGGGACTTAAACAACTTGACTATTGCTGCAATGAGCGAAGGAGTACATATATCTCTTAATATTAGTGTCACTGAATTCTTTGGATATGTAACTAGAAGTGGAATTGCTGGATCATATCATGGATGGAAACATTTATATATATTGAATCTGTATATGATATGCTTTCGGTAAAATGGCCATTATTACAATGTAAATTCTCCCAATTAATGAGCAGAAATATCATTTCATTTATTTGTGTCTTCTACTTCCTTTAACACTATCTTTTAGTTTTCTCTGTACAGGTCCTTCAGCTCTTTTGGTAATTCATTCCTTAAGTATTTGATTTTTATTGGATGCAATTGTAAATGGTCTTTTCTTGATTTTTTTTCCCCCTCTTCTAGTTCATTGTTTGCACTGAGATGCACAATTGATTTTTATAAAGTGATTTTGTAACTCACCATTTTACTGTACTGACTTGTTTTTCTAAAAGGTTTTCCACTGGAGTCTTTAGAATTTTCTTTTTTCTATGTATATTTTTACCTGTAAGTTATAGTTTTACTTTTTTCTTCTTTTCCAAATCTTTCTCTTGACTAATTGTTCTACCTAATAATTAGAAAGGCCAACCATAACTTTACATTGAAAATAAAGGGCAATTCAGTAATTGTAAGAATGAACTACAGTAATCAACATTACAGCAATCGTTAAGTGATAATATTTATCTTTTTAGTGCAGCTAAATCCAGCTCTACTGGTTTGCCAGGTGCCTTAAAGTAAAGCTGTGGTCCTTTGATTCTCAGTTGTCATCACTAGGTTTCCATTCTCTTGCTTCTCATTTAACTATTAGGTTCAAAGTGGTTGAAGATAGAGAAGTGAGAATATCAGAAATAACTCATTTATTGGTCCTATTTACAATGGCTTTGTATCATTCATGATACTTTATTAATTCAATATTATTTAAATATTGGCATTCACAGTTAATAATTTATTAAAATTAAATGGATTCTAACTTTATGTCTCCACATAGAACTTCACTTTTTTGTGCAAAATACTATATCTATAGTAATAATTTGGAGGACTTTCACTATCCCTTTGCCTTTGCAGACTAAGGATTCTGTCAAAGGATATTATCTCTTTTTTTTAAGACTTATTTATTTATGCATACAGAGCTGGGATACAGGCTAGAGGCATGAGGGTTGAGAGGAATCACCAGAAACAGAGTGGGGAACAGAACAGGCAGATCAACTGAAACACACTACTGAGGGGAGCAGTGGGTGAGACAGGAGTAATCTGCTGTGCCAGCTATATGGGTCACCTCCCTGGCTGGGGATTGGATTGAGCTCATACCACAGTGGCTGTGGTTTGCTTCATAGTGCTGTGCTTAACTCATTGTGCCACCAAAGAGGCCACCAAAATGATGTTTTCTATCACTGAAAAAGGAGATAATATACTAGTCCCATCTCATGGCTTATACTTCATTTTTGTTGAACTATTTTTGGCTCCCAAATTTAAAGGTGCAACTTTACAAGTCCATTGTTCTGACAAAAAAGATAATACCTTTTCATTTTTTGTGAATTCAGACCTCTTACTGTCTAGCATAACTCAAATATCAATAGAACTCAGAAGTCTCTATATTACTTGGCTCTACCCCAAATCCAATCCTCAAGGTAGCATTAAATACCTTCCTTATTATTCCCAAAAGCTCTTTGAAACTTTTATCATTGCACCAGTCACATGTAATTAGTATTTATTTTGGAATATCTAATATCTACTGGAAATGCTTTTGATGGATGAGTTTGTTTTTAATTCACTTGTGCCTCCTAGAATTTAATATATTGTGTACTTGATAAATTCACAGTAAATACTTACTGTAATAAACTAAATAGGTGTCCCATAAACTCTTTTCAAAAATCCTTACAATGAAAACATTTCTTTGAAAAATGTGCCTCATTGCATGTATTTGGGCCCTAATGGCAATTGTTGAATGCAATTGTTCATTCCGGACAAGCACCTTGCCTTTGACACTAATTAGAGTGAATCAGTTAATAAGATCACTATGGCATATTTATTATACAATCGGGGAAATAAGTTATTACCCCAGTAGAGATATCTTGAATTAATCTTGTATTTTCTTTCATTTGTTCATCCTTAGAGGTGCCAAGTAAGGCAACTGAGCATTCACATTTTTCAGAATGTATTTTAGGAGCAATTTTGAAGTGTGAAGTGCTGAAATAATATGCATTTATCTTTTTCTTCTTATCTCAGAGCTCAAAGTGATAATTTACTTTACTGTGTTCTTAGGACCTAGCATGTGGGAATGCATAAAAAATAAAGAACATTAAGACTTTTTCTAACAATTTGCTCTTTAGCAAACAAAGATTAAATTATTTTTAAATCTTAGAAGTTGTTTTTGAACAATAAACCTTCTAAAATATCTTGTATCAGTATGCATTTTGCAATTGGCAAAGTCTTTTCAAATATATTATCATTTTTTATTCAGAATAAATTTGGGGTATTTTTGCATCTTTTTCTATGTTGTGCTAAGAACTGAGACTACAAAGATGAATTCAGCATTGTCTCTACTTTCACCCTAATTGAGGAGCTAAGTAAGAGATGATTAGAATTAAGTGTATGTTTACTTGTTTTGCAATAAGATATGAAGTTTCCTGAAGAAATTTAAGTAAAGGAAACAAAATCATCTTTTGAATGACAGATATATTAACAGAGAAACAATGATCCAGAAGCTTAAAGACAATTTGTTGAATGTGATATCAGATCTGGCACTATTCAAGGAAGAGGTTGGCCATTGGAGAATAAAATGGTATAAGGAGGTCATAGAAGCAAGCGTAGATATTAAAAACAAATGGCCATGGGAGTGAGGATCTAGCCAACTTGTTTATTACTCTTCTAGTTCTAGCTTTAAATATAAATGTGTCACTAAGAGCTGTTCAAGGAGTTAAAGACAAAAGTATTCCAAGAATTCATTTCCATATTCAAGACCACTCTTTATGGATATGTAAAAAAAAGTTCATTTATTTTTTTATTATTATTACATAATGATCAAGAAAATTGCAATTATGAGGTGACTTCTCTGATTTATCTCCTATAAGAGAAAAATAAATGGCACTGGTTAGGCCAAGTTAAACATTTCCATCTCCATGGGAATTAGTACTTTTGTTTTATCAGATGACATTTGGATAAAAATGTTTTTAATGTAAATATTCTAAAGAAATCAAGTTCTAATTCTTTCCACTGAAGTCTATGGAAATTTAACAGCATAGGAGAGATTTTAGGTGGTAGAGATTTAGGAAGAAATTTGAAGAGAGTTTCTGAGTCCATTTCCTGGATTAGCAGCTCATTCTACATATGACTTGGAAGATTAACTTATGTATCTGGTTTTATTTTGTTTTTCAATAATAAAGGAAGAATATCTGAATTGACACATCTCCAGAGAAGATATACTGATGGCCAATAGGTATATGAAAAAAATTGTTCTTCTTATATCAGTCAAATCCACAATGGGGTATCATGTCACACCTTTGAGAAAGGCAGTTATCCAAAATATAAGCAACAATAGTTTTAGAGAGGATGTAGAGAGAAGGGAGCCCTTTTACACTGTTGCTAGAAATGTAAGTTTGTGTAGCCACTGTAGAAAATAGTGCGGAAATTCCTCCAAACAATTATAAATAGAAATTCTTCACCATTTAGTTGACCTCCTCTGTGTTTTTACCCCTCAGATACAAAAACACTTATCAAAAGAGAAATGAGCAAAGCTGTGAGAACAATATAAGAAAAAAAAAAAACAAAACACTAGTTCAGTAGCTAAAAATGTTAAAGGTTAGAGTGCAAAGAAGATAATATATTTTTTTTATAAAATCGTAGATATAATCCCTAAGTATTTGAAAACATTGGCAAGAGTAGTTAGAATAAATGACAAGGAAACCTGAATTCATTAGCTTAAGGACATGTTAGTTGAGAAGGGAAAGGAACAGTAAAAGTAAATCAATACCCAAGTAGTTTGGAAATAAAACAAAAGAAGTTATTTGATGATGACAGGTTCAACTTCAGACTCACATAAGCAAATTTATAAGGACTGTGTGTGTGTGCATATGTTTGTGCGTATTCTTTGAATGTTTCTAGACTTGTTATGATAGGAAGAGTATATTTTTCAGTAAGGACAAAATGTCACAGTAGTTTTTCCATCTTGTACCTTCTGGTTTGGTGCTATTTTGTTTCTGAATTACTATTTGGAATGATCATGAATTGACAGAAAAAAAACTTCAAAGGAGGAAGAACCTAAATAGTTGATTTTCAGTAGATACTGATTTGAGAAAGACAAAAGCAGAGGAAGTATCAAGGGGAAGGGAAAAGAGAGTGAGTAGATGCTGCAGTTCTGAGATGGAGGTAGCCGGGCAACCAGTTAACTAGAGAGATTACAAAGTGAAGAACTGATGTATGTATTAATAAGATATGTCTGTGGTATAGTTCTCCTTTTGCTAAATTTTTAGTATCTTGGCATAAAATTGTATCCAAGGTTAGAGGTGAACCAAGAGAACAGCATGACTTAAAGAGACTATTCTGGGGCAGGAGGAAGTGAAGAGTAAGTTTGCTCAACATAAGTAGATAACATGAGTGGGAAAAGATAAAGAGTGGAATTTTAAAAGTAACTCTCTCATTTAATCTTTACATGAAATTTCAGGTAACTTTGGCCCTTCCTAAACTATCAATTAGAAATGTTCACTGAGAACAGTAATCAAAAACATAAAGCACATATTTTTAAGAATATAAACTAAAATTGAAATACCCTTACATTAAACTATTAGTTAGTGAAAAAGAGAGAAAACACTTTTAAAAATGAGAGAACTAAGACCATCACTGGGTCCAGAAAACCTATCCATTTATTCTATTTTTGCATTTTAAAAAATACAATAAAATTTTGCATCTCCACTAAAATTTTCAACTTTTATCATAAATCTTTACTTTTCAAGAATAATGGTTTATTGATAAAGAACAGTAATACCAAATAACAAAGAGCTTGATCAGGGCAACTTTGAGCTGTTCATAAAGTAATTACCTGTGAGGCAAGGCAGCCAATTTGAGAATATTCACAGAACAAAGAAATGTTCATTTCTTGAAGCCTATGCATGGTACTTACTATACTATAGTCTCCTGAGTTCACAGCATTGATTCATGTGCCCTTTCAGTATCCTTATTCCCTTTCTTTTATAGGAAAAAAACACTCAATTCTGTACTTATTTTTTTAAAGATTTATTTATTTATGTATATAAGAACTGGGGTACAGGCCAGAGGTGCGGGGAGTGAGAGGATGCACCAGAGACAGAGTGGTGAGCAGAACAGGCAGATCTACTGAAACACACTGCTGAGGGGAGGAAAGGTCTGCTGTGCCATGTGTGTCAGTTCCCTGGCTGGGGATCGAACCCATGCTGCAGTGGCTGCGGATAGCTTCCTAGTGCTGCATCCTTATCCCTTGTAGCCCAGGGAGGCCATCAACTAAGTATTTAAAGCAAAAATAATTTACTGCAGGGAATTGGATTCACAGGGACAGCTAAGCAGTGGAAGATGAGGCGGCTCAATGAGCAACAAAAGCACCCTGTACCAGCCATCATGGGCAGACAAACATGAGAGAAGTTGGGATTGCCAGCATCCCTTGTCCCTATCACCCAACAGGAACTAGGGCGACAGGACCTGTCCATAGCAGCGATAGTGACTGACTTACGAGCGCAGACTCTCCTATGCCAAAGCACTCAAAATACAGCAAAAGGAGAGTTATACCACAGAGGTATTTTATTAATATGTCCTGTCAGTACTTCACTTTGAAATCTCTATAGTTAAGCTGGTTGCTGCCTGCCTACCCCCATCTAAAAAACTGCAGCATTTTCTTGTTCTCGTTTCCATGACCTTGATACTTTTTATGGTTTTATTGTCTCTCTCAACACAGAATCTTTTGAAAATCATTATTTAGGCTCCTTCTCCTTTGACGTTTTCTTCTCTCAATTCATGACCATTTCAAACAGTAATTCAGAAGGAAAGTAGCACCAAATCAGAAGTTACAAAATGAGATAATACTGTGGGGGAAGGAGAGCAGAGGAGAAACTTACATTTGTTAGAGAAGTTACTAGAGGCAGAGAGAGAATGTTATGAGCTGAACCTTGTCTCTCCCTCCCAAATAACTCAGGTAACTCCAGTACCTGAGAATGTGATTATATTTGGAGAAAGGGCCTTTAATGAGGTAAATGTGGTAAAATGAGTTAAGGGTGGATCTTAATATGATCTGATTGTATCTTTATAAGAAGAGGAAACTTGAACACCAAAGATGTTCACAGGGCATGCACATGGAGAAAAGGCTGTAGGAGATACTGGGGAGGCAGCTATCTGCAAGCTGGGGTGAAAGGCCTCAGAGAAAATAAACCTGATGATTTTTGATCTTGGACTGCCTAACCTCCAGAATTGTGAGAAAACAAACTTCTGTTGTTTAAACCATCCAGGCTGCAATATTTTGTTACAGTGACCATCACCAACTAATGCAACAACCGAACTGTTCTCTGCTCTCTCTGGTCTTTCCCTGCACTGAATGTGCAGCCTGCATGAGAACAAGCTCCTGAAATAAAAAGCAGATCAATTGAAAGCACAGGACAGCCTATCTCATAACAACCTATATACTATGCTATCTTTTTAGCCCTACAAGGCAAAGATAACTTGGAGGCTCAGAGAAGTGAAGTTTCTGAGATCACAGACACTGACAAATGCAAAAATTCCTTTCTTGACCAATAACTATACTTATTCTCAGTAAACAAATGCCAGGCTGTTGGAAGCTAGTGGAGTAACAGCTTCTTTACTACCTCTGACTATTTTCAATAAAAGCATGGGCTACCCCCATATCCCCATTTTTCGGTAAAAGCATGGTCCTCCCTGGTGGTGCAAGGGGTTGAGCGCCACACTGAAGGGCTTCCGCAGCCACAGCAACAAAAGTTCAATCTTCGACCAGAGAGGGAACCCACAGGGCTCAGCAAACCTCTCCCGTCTCACCTGCTGCTCCCCTCAGTAGTGTATTTCAGTCTATCTGCCTGTTCCGTTTCCCCACTCACTCTATTATGGTGAATCATCCCACCACCCCCCACCCATGCCTCTGGCCTGTAGCCTAGCTCTTGTATGCATAAATAAAAATAAAATCTTTCTTAATAAAATATTTATTAAGAAAAGAGAAGAAAACTTTGGCTATGGGAATGAGTATGATAACTAAAGAACACTAATAGTAAAACAGAGACCCAAGACTCCGATACTGTTTATGTGTGAGAAAGAGGGAATCATTTCAGAATGTACCCCTAAAACTGATTCAAGTAAATCCTATGATTCTATGTGTTTAAAATAATAGTATTGTTTAATGTTATGCCTTGTTTCTTCCCAAACCTTTATTTTCTAAGTAGGATGGTCATATGCAGTTTTTAAATTGATCGTGTGTGGTGTGAGTTTGAGGGAATTTAACAGCAGCCTGTAAGAAGATTATTGACATTAGACTTCTGTGTCTAATGTGGTAAAAATTATATTACTTAAATTGTGCTGAAAAAGTATTTTGTCATTCCTCCCACTAGCTAATCAGATTATCTATTTTTCACTTCTGTAGGTACATTGACTGAAATTTATCCACCTTATTTATGCCAAACTTACTGGTAATTAAGGGTAAGTATTAAAACTATAATCTTGTCCATCAGACACCATCTGAACCTTCACTTTTGTGATTTCTCATAATTAGTTATAGACTTCTAAGTCATACTTGAGTGGCAGTG
This sequence comes from Galemys pyrenaicus, assembly GCA_019455555.1. Lineage (NCBI taxonomy): Eukaryota > Metazoa > Chordata > Mammalia > Eulipotyphla > Talpidae > Galemys > Galemys pyrenaicus. The sequence continues at coordinate 8,000,313 of JAGFMF010011629.1, forward strand.
TTATCACTAATAATTCCAATAATTTGACAATCATACTTTAAAGAAGTAAATGAGACATCTAAAAAAAATACACTGAATTCTGCCAAATAAGTTTAATATGAATTCTTATTGGGTGATATGTTGAGCATATTAATGGAAACTTCTTTAAAGTACATATTTAACCAATGAAATTGCTGCTGTAGTGAGGCTATTATTTTATAAATTGTGTTTTTGAACAAATGAGTGGCCTACTAAATAAATAATTTTTATGAGCTCATCAAAATGTGGGTTTTTTTGGGTAGCATTTCTCTTTTACAAACAAATAATTGCTATATCCACACTATACTATTTCCATTTAAAACTTTCAGACTCTGAGGATTTCTGATAACTCTGTAATAACCTTGAGAGGAAGCTCAAACAGTCTTTCATGTCTTAGGATCCTAAAGATGTATCACCTTTTTAATAGGATCTCTTGGTTGTTTTGCATAATTCATAGCTCACATAAGACTTTAACAAGGAAAAATGCATAGTTTATATGATGTTTTTGCTGGCATTCTGCATATTGATTGTCTATTACAGTTTATATCTTGATTGCAATATTTTTCTGAAATAATTCACTTTTAAGTGGTAGGACTATAATAGCTAGAGCAACTCAGAAATCTATATGCTAAATATTTTTTATATTTGCATACTCTAATCCATTTTCATCTTAGATTACAAAGTAGAGGCATTTCTAGATGTTACATGATTTTAAGACATTAAGTATGTCCCCTTTTCAACAGTTTCATCACCTTCTAACAGTAATTCTAGAAAAAACAATGCATTTACTAAATGTAGACTATAGAATATATTCTCTAGAATATAAAAATTTCATCTAACAACAAAACCCATGCTTTATAACTGTTAATCATTCTTCATAAACTACTCTGACCTCATCTCTCAAATCTTAATTACAGTATGATGCAAATAGTTATGCAATAAAGCGAAGAAAGAGAAATAATATTTTTATCAGTAGCTTATTAGCATGTCTCAATTTTCATTTTTGATATTGGGAAAAACAACAAAACAATCAAACTTTAAAATATAAGGAGAAGGTTGTGTAAAGTAATTGATTTCTTAAAAATAAACTATTTTTTTATAATCTAATCTTACTAGTGAGCTAATTAGTAAATTTACTAGTCTGTCACAATAGCAAGTATTTTTTTGTAACAAAATTCTGAGTTTCCATTAATGGACAACTTGCAGAAATTATGTTAAATCCATAGTTGTCTATACTACTTTAGTCCACATTATCCAGAATGAATATATTTGCTTTTGTGTTTTCTCAAATTCAGATTTGAGATGAATCTATCTGGAAAGAAGAAAAATAGGGGAATGTTAAATAAAAGGTAATTATAAGGGACCTTTTTTAAAAACGTGGATCGTTACTTTCTTTGTAGATGTATGTAATTCAGCCTTCACTGAAATATATCAGACACATTTTCTAGGTCAGCCAATTGAATTGAATCCATTCAAATGAGCAGTTTATTCATTCTTTATCTGCTATTTGAACACAAAAGTGTGATTGTTTCACCCTTTGTAGGTAAAGATAATCATAAACACAAAAGATCTAGGAATCTGTAAGTAGACAGTGAAAAAAGTCAGTGAAAATAGTTATGGCTCATCCTTTATGCAACTGTTTGATGTTTTTCTTTGTTGTATGGTTAGAGTCAGCCGATGATAACATGCTTATGTGAATATATGTGAGAAGTGAACAAATGTTCAGCTCAAAAGACAATGCTGTATTCCCCCCTCCCTCTTTTTGGCATATAAAAACAGAACATTTTGACCACAGAACAATTTGTGATATTAGTACAATAACAATGAAAGTAATATTTGAGTTTAACATGACAAAGCATGACTCCAGGGCACATCAATTTCAAAGTAACTGTTTTTAAATTTAATATAAAAAGTAAACACATTCTTTATATTGGGAAGATTTGCTATTATTTCAATAAAATAGGATCTCTACTTATTTGTCTAATTTGATTTGTCAGAGTACCTTTGTAGATGATTGTATGAAAATTCACAGAGCTCCTTAGGGAAATATAAAGGTAAATTCAACTCGAAAATCTGATGTATTTGTTTTAGATTCGTTTAAAGCAGTGTTTCTCCATGAGGGATGATTTTTTTTCCTCCAGGGTACATTTTGTCATGTCTGGAAATATTTTTGGTTTTTACAACTGAGAAGGTGTTACTGTCATTTAGTGGATAGCTGCCAGAGATGCTGATTACCATCCTATGGCTCATAACAGCCTGCCCATAATTATTCAGCCCAAGAGATTGAGAAGCCTTGTTTAAAGGAATCAAAAATAAAGATGTTGCCTATCCTTTCAAAAAGAAAAGTTGTGTGAAACGTGTTCTTCCTTAAAAACCTTGCTGTCAAAAGGCTCAGATATCTATATCATTTAAATCAAAATGGTATCTCTGTCAAATATTTATAAATCTGTGCTGAAAAAATAGTTATAAGGCTTTTGCTCTGTGACCAAATTAAAATTTAGTGGTAAAGATGAAAAATTTTGAAATACTGCTGCCAGTTAAATATAATCAAAGTTTGCTCATAAAACATTCACTATTTATGATTAGATGAGGGAAGATGGATAAAATGTAAGGTGGAGAAGAGGAAACGATTGCTAAAACATTATGAATAAGGCTGTGTCCTTAACATTTTGAAATAGATGACAATGACAGTTAAGCCTGCCCACCCACAGTTTAGCCATTCTGTTGTGAAGACTTTTTTTTAACTGAAGATACTATGATCCAACATTTCAGCCTTTAATGTTCTAAGAAGTAAAAATATTTGCCTCTTTTAGTTAATGTGAAGGACATGAACACGTTCATTATTTCTGACTTGGTCTAACGGCAACTCCAGACACACTAAGCATTCATGTAAAGTGCTGCCGCAGACATACTCAATGGCCTGTAAGAGGTGCTCTAACCTGATGGGACTGATGAGTTTTAAGCAAGCATCTATTTGTATAGAAGGTAATATTTTTTGGTCAAATGCTATTATGACTTCTTCTTCTTGAAAGTATAATGAAAGCTCACATAGGACTTTGAATTTATGAAATGCTTAGCTCTTTAAAAAAAATAAAAATGACATGTAACTGGTCAAGTAGATGCAATTAGCAGAATAGTTTAAATTTACAAAGTTGTCTCTCTAAATAACACTATATGGAATTGAAGATAATTAAGTATTCAACCCCTGTGTAAAATTAAGGCAATATAAATCAATTGTTTTAATTGATATTATAAATGAATACTATAAATTAATTTTCTACTGTTGGTGTACATCAGGGTACAAATATGGCTAGTAGTGAATGAGGAAATTAGGAAATGAGTACAGGAAGTCAGTTAGGAATAGGGTGTCCCAAGCACCATGTTCATTTATCAGTCTGACTGCAGAAAAATTAAGGGCCAGAAAGGAACTCCCCCCACTCAGTAAAGAGTAGAATGTCCAGAACACCAACACAATCACACAGTGCTTGAACAATGGACCAAAGCTGGTTTCAGAAAGGTTGGCCAGGTAACATAGGCAAACTACTGGGCCTTGCTAATCTAGGAGAATCCCACTAACTCAGTGGACATCCAGAAGCTCAGGAGAACCCCATGGGGCCCAATTAATCACTGAGACACAACACAGAAACACTCAGAAACCAAACCCTCATGCCTTTCCCAGTGTACCCATATAAGCATCTTCTTCTTACCCCCTCAGCAGCTACCTACTCAGGACCCCAGTCTTGGAGAGCTGTCCTGTCCTTCCTCTTGGCTATCAATAATTCTCTGGCTTTTCTGTAACTTTGGTCTTGATATTGAATTCTTTCCTTGCTGAAGACAAAAACCAAGAATAAGCCCACCTGAGGTCCTCAGACTCCAGGCCTACTCCCAAAACCTGGATTCGTTGACCCATGAGGTCACATGTATCTCTGAGAGGGTTCTAATAGTTTACCATTACTATCTTGAGTTTTTTTAGTGGTTTTTGAAGAAGGGAATCTGTGTTTCTTCCTTCCACAGACTGGGAGCAGATACACATTGATGTAGACAGCTCCAGGAGACATCTTTGGGATGAAGGAACCAGTGAAGAACTGACTTTGTTCCAATGGAGCTCCAATCTACATACACTAGTAGATATACATTTATGAGAAGTCTGTGCCCTGGTGACAGAAAAGGGTTGTTGCAACTAGTTGAATATCCATTAGAACATTTAGATATTATAACTTCGGCTCTAGTGACAACTCAGGTCAAAGCATTCCTTGTTTTCAGGGGGAAGGTGGGTGGGTAAGGGCTGTCCTGAGTATTGTGGAATGTTTAGAAAACATCTTGACCTTTTCAGGCTTTACACAAGTAGCAACAACCTCTCCTTAACCCCTGTCCACACCTTCCAGTTTGTGACAAACAAAAGTATCTCCAGACTTCACTAAATGTCCTTTGGGAAGCTGCAGAATTGTGGCAGGCTGTGATAACTTATCTTACAATGATCCAGTCAGACCCTTCTTAGCTTCTCTCACTATCCAGTCATGAAGACAGGTGAGGTACAAGGCAACCCCCTGAACCTTCTGTAAGTAGGTCAACATAGCAACTTATTATTTAAACCGAACTAAGTCATACTAGATTAAAAGATGCCCAAACTAAGTAATAGTAGAGTTAAAAGATACTACTAATAAATTGGTTCAAACCATGCTATGCTACCTTAAGGAACAAATTGTCACATTGTCTATAAAGCATGGGCCATCAGCAATGATCTTTACCCAGAACAGAGTGCTAAAACACAAACTGAGCAAAATGATCGATTAACAACCTCCCCTTGATGTACACGTCTCCAGTCTGTGTTTCAGCTTCAATTTCAAAACGTTAAAGTGCTGACGTTAGTAGCAATGCATGGGAATTAGAGAATAACAGGCAATGGTCCTCAAACTCCTAGCATTTGTTTGTAGAGGTCGTTCTAGGATGAGGGGATCTGAGGTTCTCATAAACCTTACCCAGAATTCACTCAATTCTTTGGCTTACACAGAGGCATGATGTACTTTCGCCAACACATCTGTCCTGAATTACCCGAGTCCATCTGTAATGCTGCCAGCAATCCTGGACATAGTTTTTCTTGTAATTCCCTGTACCCTACACATAGGTAATAATATGGTTTTGCTTTCTTGTTTTTTGCTTAATTTTTTAAATTAACCCTAATTTAAAGGGCTAATCATCACCTTTCTAATATCCCATATATTACAGACAACATTGCTGGTAGAAGGTGAAATATATGTTGCAGGAAAGTATTATTGAATTCCAAAATATCCATTGTATTAAAAAGTATTTAGTGTTTGATAAAGCAGATATCTGTGTAGACTGAGAACAGTGGGATGTTTGGAAAGGAGGGAACTGGAATAGGCCAGGGTGCTTCAGGATTTGAAAATTAATTCCTCCTTCTCTGTTACTACCCAGGTGCAGTAAGTAACCCAGCTTCCTCTCCATCCACATCTTACTTGGTTGAGGATCATTTCAATGTCCTGCCCTGAGATACCTATTCCCTCCCTGGCTACTGACTCCAAGACACACACCATTCCTTTTTTCAGACTGGACAGAGCTGCTAATATATTCTTTGAATTTCCACGTTAGGCTACTTGGGTATTCTATCTTGCCAGTGCTTCTTCTGGTTGATCTTGGCCCTATTTAAAGCTGGCCCCAGTTCAGGGGAGAAATTTTCCATCTGGGAACATATTTCTTTTTCTAAGATCTGCCATTGCTAAGGTACCCTGATGCTGTCTATGACTACTCACTGCCTTGGTCCACAACTTCTGGATGTCTTCTCTTAGGACTATGTTATTCTGAGTTAATGTGTCAAGGCTTACACTTAATATGAATTATGATAGTATTCTCTGTTTTCTACTTTACTGAAAGTTCAACTCAGATTACACAGCTTTGAAGAGCTTATAAAACTCTTCAAATAATTCTGTACAGTTTCAAGAAGAAAATGCAGAAAAAGATCAGAAAAAAAAATGCCTCTGCACCATAAAACCCCTCATTGACTTTTTAAAGTTAATTATTTAACTTAAAGTTTATATCAATAATTTTAAAGACCTCATCTATTATTGGAGTGAATTCAATGCTTTCTCTCTCCAGAATGGAATATACATTGTAAAATATAATGACAAAGGTGTGAATAACAAAATAATAAATATTGAAGATCTAAATATGCCAACACAAAAATCTGTTAAGTTAAAAATGCCTTGTTTTAAAATGTCTTGAGTGTATTACTGTACCACGAGAATCAAACTATATTTTGGTAACAGAAAAAGAATACTTTTTAATATCCTCTGTTTAACAGGCATTATAAAATTATTTTATTGTGTGTACCTTAAAATATTTTCTAGTTTGGTTTTAAATTAAAGTGTTGTTTAATTTTATTTCTCAAGCATATTTCCTTGTCAAGGTGTAATGCACTAGGTTAGGAACATTAAATATTAACAAAGGGTTCCAACCCTCAACAGGAATTAGCAATATGAGAACTTATACACAATGTAGGACATATTATATGGGTTATTTCCATATTGCATATGTCTCTCCTCCACAGAGACACTCTAGATAATCTAAATTATTTAGAGAGTCTATTTGTGTTTTTGTTCGAATACTTATTAAACTACGGAATCTGAAAAATTCTTTCTTGTTTTCTGTAAAGGAGTTTTAGATTAGTTATGAGAGGGATTATTTTGGTCCAATTTGTAGCATATTCACTTATTTTTATTATTTGCTTGCCTGTGTACATTTTTGAAAATGCATGGCAGAAAGCATAGACTCAGTCAGATTCTCTGTTCCTTATCCCAAATTTTGGGGGTCACATGTGTTTCAGAAATCAGATTTTGCACATTTTAGAAAGATACATTGGCTCAGACACATTTGTATCATTTGACACTTTAGAAAAAATTAATAAGTCATATACTTCCTATGGGATCTCAAGAAATAATACCATTTCAAATGGTAGTGATAAGCATGATAGCATAATGAGTATTTACCTTTATCTATTAATTCATTTATTAATGCATTCATTCATTGGTAATTTAATTGCCTATTTTGTGTCAGACTTAGTGAGAGGCACACAATAAATAGTGGAAAAAATACCATGATAGCTTCTGAAATGTCCCACATGTCTTTAGATCAAACTGTTCTGCCGCAACAAATAGCATTTGATTATTATATCTAGAAAAAGTCAAATTAAGTTCAATTTACAGCAAAAGGAACATTCAATACAAGACAGTTATTTGTCATTTTTATGCTTTCTAATTTTCTCATAAGACATAAGTTCAAGAAGTCTGTGTCCATTAATATTGCAATTCCTAATTATCTATTCTTTTTTGCCAGAAAAAGAACAAACTTTTTTACAGAATCTACTTGATAGTCACAAGTTAGGTCTTCACGTTGAAAAGAGTATCAGCTGGTTTTTCCTAAAGAAGAAAATTTTCTATAGGTCAATTTCCCCTAGTTACAGACATCTATGTAAATTTCTCAAAAATATAATAAGTCCATTGTACTATCTTATACAGAACTTAAAAATTACATGTATTGTAGATAGTATAAATTCTGATTCAAATAATAAAATTAGCATAAAAAGTTTCCCTAAAACTCAAATACTGTCCATACAATATTTTTTTCATTAATGTCTGTATGCTATATCCTCAGATATTCCATATTTTTAAGCAACAATTAAAAGTATACATGAGTGTTTATGAGGAGAAACTGTTGTGGCCATATTGGTTATAATTCTTTCATAAATGATCTCCCAAAACTGAGATTCTATCAACAGTCCTCCAAGGTTTAGAATAAGGATTTCTAGTAGCTGTATTCAATTACTTACAAAAATTTCCAGAAGCCTTTGCTCTAGTAACATATTGTCTTCTAAAGAAAAATATGTGTATATATTTTAAACAGAATATATTTTTTATTTCTACTTGCTGTTTTCAATTGGGAAAATATATCCAGAGTATTATTTTTCTGCAAATTCTTGGTACAATAGTGCTTTGCCACTTCCACCTGGTTCAATACACCTTTCAGAGGAGCCATGGAGCAGTGTAGAATTCCTGCAGAAAATGAAATAGCTAGCTGCATCTTCCAACCCCAGCTTTCAATTTGCTCCATTTCCACATAAGCAGGCACAAATGCACATGAATGCATACATGTGCACACATATACAAAAATGACATGAAACATCTTATAGCACTAATAAAGTCTTAATTATGTGTTATATGATGAACTTCCAAATCAAAAGATGATGTCATTATATGAATATTTGAAATGATTTTTTTTCAAACCAATTGAGAATCATTGGAGATTTAGTTTTCCAGTCAATTCTGTCATAGAGGTCTTCTGAATCTGGGTTACATTCTTTACTATATATATTTCATTGCTCTCTTTAGAGAATTTGCATTGCATTTGTATATTATAGACACAATGATTTATTTATCAAGAGCATGTGTTCAAATAGAACTGGTTTAAATTCCCCATGCACTACTTGCTTTCTAGTTGAGCTTGGCACTTTCTATCTCTAAGTCTTTGTTCCTGATGTGAAATGGAGACAAGTGTCAGCCTCATAGAACTGTTAGGAGGATTCAGTGTAATAAGATATGCAGAGCTATGAACACAAGGTCTGACACCAAGAAGAGTTCAAGAACTTAAGGGTACTGTCATTCTTCCATTTTCCTGCTTGCAGCTTCATAAAATTATGCGCTTTTAAAATTGCACCTCACTACAGCCTGATTTTATTATCTGCTTTGCTTTCCTGAGGTAAATGTTTTTTATTGTTTTTATACTTTTTAATTGTAGGGTACATTAAGGATGAGGATTTTCCTTTTGACAATGCCTTGATTACATCTCTAATTTTTTTTAGTTAGTATTATTTTTACATTTATTATTTTAAATAGGTTACATTAGAGCAGTTTTAGGTCCACAGCAAAATTGAGTGGAAGATATGGTTTTTTTCCCTATACTCCCTGTAATCACACATGCATATTCTCTCCCCAGGATCAAAATTACCAACTACAGTGTTACATTTGTGACAATTGATGAATCTACATTGACTCACAACAATTACCCCAAATAGTTTACTTTAGAGTCCATTCTCATTGTTATACAGTCTATGTTTTTAATTACCCATAGGGCCTCCCTGGTGGCACAGTGGGTTAAGTAACACACTATGAAGCAAACTGCAACTACTGCAGCACAAGTTCGATCCCTGCAGCCGGGCAGGGATGGGACCCATATGGCGCAGCAGACTCCTGCCACGCCCGCTGCTCCTCTCAGGTGTTTCAGTCAGTCTGCCTGTTCTTCCCCCCGCTCTGTCTCTGGTGAATCCTCTCACTGCCCTGTATTCTGGCCTGTACCCCAGTTCTTATATGTATAAATAAATAAATCTTTAAAAAAATACTTATTTAATTACCCATAAATGTTACTTTGCATGTTATAAAAAATATATAGTGCTATATGTATGTATGATATTACATTCTACTTCAAATTTATAATCACAAAAATAATAATAACACCTTTAGAATTACAAAAAAACATGTACTTCTGAATAATTAGAGAATTATAGAAGATATCAAGGAGAGGTGTGAAAGTAAAGCATTAGATCATGGAGAGGTTTTGGTCTGCAACTCTGCAGAGTGGATGTAGATGATTGTATCTTAAAGGACTGAGAGAATTAAATATAGCTGACTCCTCTTTGTTTCATGCAAATGTGACATGAAGATATGCAAATGTGACATGAAGATATTGCCAGTATTTGCAATTATACAGAGAAATTGAAAGATATATCTTGAAAATATGACTGCCTTCTCAACCAAGATTGCTGTGCCTTCCAATGAGTTAAGTTATCCCACCAGCTAATTATGAACATTACTGTGAAGCCAAAGAAAATAACATCACCAATATGAATATCACAGGGAAAAAATAGTATGAAGTAGGAAGAAATTGAAAATGCCATTGCATTGTTTGCGAGGTATGAAACTATATGAAGTACTTTTAAATTGTTGATAAGAGCTTATAAAACAATCAGGGAACCAGCAAAACAGAAGAGGGTTGAAAGAAGTAAAGACTGGGATGAAAAACCTTTGTCACTCAAAAAGGAAGCCATAGGGGGCCTTCCTAGTGGCACAGGAGGTTGAGCACCGCACTGTGAGCATCTATAGCAGTGCGAGTTCAATCCCTGGCCAGGGAGGGGACCTACATGGCGCAGCAGATCTTTCCTGCCTTGCCCACTGCTTCCCTCAGCAGTGCATTTCAGTCCATCCACCTGTTCTGCTCCACGCTCTGTCTCTGGTGAATCTTCTCACCCCCTGCCTCTGGCCTATACCCCAGCTCTTGTATGCATAAATAAATAAATCTTTAAAAAAAATAAAGTAGTTGAAAATGAATAAAATATTTAAAAAAGGAAGCCATAAGGGGCAAAAAGGAGGTTAAAAATGACAAAGTAAAAAAAAATGTTACATTACAAGCAACCCATATAAGTCAAAATTTATGTTCTATTAGGGGCCTTACTGGGGGGTATGGGTTAAGTTTCTGCACTATTAAGCTATTGCCAGCACTGAGGCCTGAGTTCAACCCCCAGCCAGGGAGCTGACCCACATGGCACAGCAGACCTCTCCTGTCTAGCGAGCTGCTCCCCTCAGCAGTGTATGTTAGTAGATCTGCCTGTTCTGCTCCCCACTCTGTCTCTCGTGAATCCTCTCATCCCCTGCACCTCTGACCTCTTCCCCAGTTCTTGTGTGCATAAATATGTAAAAATAAATATTCAAAAAAACTTATATGAAATAAAATTTCTTCCTTTTTTATTATTCAGACGACATTGGCTTATAACATTTAGATTATTCAAAAGTAGATTATTCAAAAGATTATTCACACTTCTTCAGATGTATCTTATTACACACACCCTGATAAGAGTACATAAGGAAATAAAATCCAGCTATATTCTGTGTATAAAGTTATCTTGACATTACATGGAAAAAGAAATATTGAAACACAAATGATAGAAAAACATCTGGAAAAATAATGATCAAGGAATGTTGGTTTAAATGAATTAATATCACAAAACAATTGACTGTGGGGAAAATAAAGCCATAGAATAGTATAAAAAGTAATAATAAATTCAATTCATGAAAGTAGAAAAAAAGCAACAAAATTTCTCAGTAAGAATGACACAATTTCAAAATATAAAAGTGAAAAGTTGGCATAGTAGAGGGAAAATAGACAATTTCAACACTTCTTAAATAGATTTCTAATTAAACAGATGAAAAAATTAATGAAAGTATGCATAATACAATCTAAAAACAAATTAAAGTTATCTAGTCAATACATGTAGAATATACCCCAAATTATGAGAATACATAATTCTCAAGTCCAATGAAAAAAAATTTTTAGAAAAGACCATGTTCAAGATTCTGTTTTAATAGTTTCAAGAGTCTACTTGTATAAAAATAAAAAATACATGAACTGCACAGATTAAAGAAGACTCTAAATCAATGATAAGATGAAACACATTTTTTTTTTTAAGATTTATCTATTTATGCATACAAGCACTGGGGTACAGACCAGAGGTGTCGGGCGGCGAGAGGATTCACCACAGAGAGCGGGGAGCAGAACAGGCAGACAACAGAAGTACACTGCTGAGGGGAGCAGCGGGCACAGCAGGAGAGGTCTGCCACACCATGTGGGTCCCCCTCCCTGGCCGGCAGCAGGGATCGAACTCGTGCTTCAGTGGCTGCGATTTGCTTCATAGTGTGTTGCTTAACCCACTGCGCCACCAGGGGAGGCCCGATGAAACACATTTTTAAATAACTATAAAAGCAATTTATATTTAATTGAAGTCACATGCGGTTCATCACGGTACTTGATAAGCTAATTTAAAACTTTTTGTCGAACAATTAATAAAAACAAATGGTCATGAACAGACCAAGGACTCTTGAGGGAAACAATAAAATGGTTTTCTAACTTGAAAGTGTTTTGCCTCACTGGAAAAAAAAGGTCCAATTTCTTAGAGACAAGTTAGGGAGTCATAGATATAATTGAGAGTTTGACCTTTCTAGTCAAATTGGAAACCTAGAGGCTATCAAAGAAAAATGAAAAAAAAAAAAAAAAAAAAAAAAACCCAAAAAACATTTATTTATNAAAAAAAAAAAAAAAAAAAAAAAAAAAAAAAAAAAAAACCCAAAAAACATTTATTTATATAAAATGTAAAACTTTTGAAAGACAAAACTTTTGACAAAGTCAGAATTCAAAAACAAACAGGAAGAACGTTTGATAGCAGATATCAAGTAAGGGTTAATAGCTCTACTTTATATAAGCAGATGAATATTGATAACAAAATAAAATCCATCCCATCCAAGGTAACATAAAACAGATCAATTATATGAAAAAAAAATCATAAATAACAAAATGAAATGATCAATTAACATGAGGAAATATTTGGGGGAGGGACAGGAGAAGGAAGGTGGGTAAACTGGAAAAAGGGGTCAATTGTATAGAATTGTATAGTAATGAATGAAAACTAGAATTTTGGTTACAAGTATAATGTAGTGTGTATAGATATTGATATAAAAATCAGTATTTTAAATTCTTATAATGTTATAAACCACTGTTACTTCAATTAAAAAAGAAGTAAGTAGTCAAAGTTGGAGAAACAATCTGATACTCTTGATCTGAAATTGACAGATAAGAATAATCAAGTATAAAAGCCCTATTCCTAAGGAATGTTTCTGTAGGGATCAATCATTTACCTCCTTTAAGCAAAACTCCAGTGCAAAAAAAAATGTGACTTTACAGTTTGTCTACTTCAAGGTCAAACAATGACTTTTAAAAAAATACCTCTTAATTACCTTTTTATAGTTTAACATTATGTGACTTTTCAGAGTTGGATTTGAAATAGACCCCAGAGCCCCCAAATTTAGCTATAAACTTCCTAAATACACAGAGAAAAACCACCATATCTTCTTTACATCATATGACTTTCCTCTCAATGCATATATTTTCTTACCTTTTATATTTTTCATTCTTGTTATAAACCTATTGTCTTAAAGCAATTAGTGTTTTTTGTTTGTTTGTTTTGTGGAAAGGGCCTGTAATTGAAAGGTATGTTCTCTGCCATGGGATTTAATAGAGAATTACAATCTGGGATGTGATATGTTAGGAGAACTGTATTTATTATTCACCTAAGAAATATTTTATAAACATGTGCATGTGTGAACCCAGTATTTTGTATACTAAGAAGCAAGTGTTAATTACTGAAAAGCAGACAGCTGTGAAAATATTTTTCTCCTATGATCAAGTTCTTTTTACATCACTGATTTATTTGTAAAGATAAAAAAGGAATTCAAAATCCATATCAGATGGGAATCAACTGGATGTGGTTAAAGTGAAAAACAAAAAATATTTCATAAGTACATTACTTCAAGGGCACACTTGAAAGAAATAGGTAATCTTCCTTACAATTTACTTCTCTGATTCATTTCATAAATTGAGTCCTAGGCATATTAGCATAGATATCAAATACCTTTCTCAGAAAATACTGTTGTTGTTTTTAAGATATGGACTTTTGCATTTAAACCCCTAAGTATAGTGTCTTCTCAGAATCTTATTTCAACATATTTCAGCATTGTTAAAGATCCAAGGAACATGCAATGAATTCCTGTTTTGTTCAGAAGTTTTTTCTAAATGTGCATCTTTTCCATGGGGAGATAAGCATCATGAAAGGATCTGTTATAGAATGTGAGGAAACCAAATAAGGGACCAGGGAAAATAATTATAATAAATTTAAAAACAAAATTAACAGGGGCCTATTAATCAGAGTCATTCTACAGGGAATGGGGAGGCAGAGTGACCAAACAGGGGAGGGAATGTGTTCTTACACAGGGACTATGGTGATGGTGTAAGGGTGAAATGATGGTGGAAATTTTGCAGGGACTACACCTGAGAAGAGAAAACATGCACTGAACAAAAAGGAAGAATTACATATATATATATAATAAAATATTTTTATTTATATATATAATAAAATAAAATTTTAAAAAGATGCATTGCCCCCAAAAAAAGAATGTTCATAGGTTTGACTCTATAGATAATTTTGACATCTCCATGACTTAGAAAACTTGACTTTCTCCATCTAATAGTGGAGGTAACAATATGATAGGTAGATAGGTAGGTAGGGAAATAGGTAGCTAGAGATTGACAGGGACTGATACCTTTGAGTAAGTTAGAAGAGAAAAACTATGTGATGTAAGCTTGTTTACTCTTCACTCCAGTTACATCTCTCTATATATATATAATTATATATACACATGCAAATACATATATATATTAACACATATTACATTTGCTGTACAGTACAATATATGTCAATATCAAGTACTTGATGGGTGAACAACTAAAAATGAAAATTATAAAAACTAGAAGCTAATCCATATGTGTCTAATCCATAAACTTTATTTAATGGTAGTTATGTGTTGGACATTGTTGTAATGGTCATTATTATTTTGTGTAAGTTAATGTATATTAGATAAGATACTTTTTAAAGTGATATTGGTGGAAATCTCCCTTTGGATTAGTTGGGGAATTTACTTTGTTGTGAACTTTTTATTTTAAGCAAATAAAACTTTACTGAGTTTTGAAATTCAAGGTAAATTACTGGAATTTTAAAGATGGCTTGAATTACAATCACCACAGAATATGAAAACACACAGAAAATTAAAACATCAATGTAATGTGTATGTGTGTATTTTATTTTTGTGCATGTGTATGTGTGTGTTTCCTGAGTATCAAACTTTAATGATTAACAAATATTTTAATTCACATATTGTAACCCAATAACAAAACAACGTAGCATTTTATCTATAAATATCCTATTCTTAAAATACAGGTAGAAAATTATCTTGATATAAATTTGAGTAGAAAATATGGTTTCACATGAAGCTTTAGGGAAGCTTTCTTCTATGCCAAAAATCATGAAGAGAATACTCCACCTGAAGAGTATGTAACTGGTATGTCTGCAGTGGAATAACAACCCCGTTTGCATTTGTGAATCTAGAGGTAATTTACCCACCAAAATTTCACACATTAATATCCACTGAGTTATTTTTAAAGCTATTTTTGAGTTGAATTAAAAAAGAAACTGTTCTAGTGCTAAACATTCTGGAATGATGTCAGAATTCCAGATATAAGGAACTACTGCTTTCTTATTTTTTACTCAGATTTTGTAGCATTTATCAAGGTCTTTTTGTATCTCCAGTGTTGCTTTTCTGCAAATGCTCTTTTATGTTATGCAGTTAAGAAGATCTCCATGGCCACATTGTGATGTTAAAGTCTCCTTTCTCTTCTGAAGAATGTATCCAAATAGAAAGGTAGTTCAAAAAATCAAAACATTTCTGTTTTAATTATAATAGTAGATGCGCTAGTTTGAATTAAAAAATTCTACAACCCATATTTTTCTAATTGTAAAATATATAACAAAATTGCTTAGTGTGCATTTTAGAATTATCGTGTGATACAATTTAGAATTAAACTTGAGTTTCCCAGTTTTCTTAATATTCATTTTTACCTAAAATATTCTCTAAAATCTCTGTGACTAAAAAATGCTGAGTATTAAATTTTAGTTTCAATGCATTTGAGTATTTATAAAGATCTCTTGAAAAAGATTTAGTAAATTCAATGATCAAAATGAATGAAACTGCAAAATAAAGAGCTTAAATGCTTATTTAATGGTTAACTTTAGCTACTTATATATAGTTGTATTTTAAGCATCATTTTGTAGATATTCAGCAATTCATTTTGGTGTAGTCACTACACTATATTATACTCTGTAGAGTATTGGTAATTATCTCTTAATTTATCAAACTGGAAATACAGGTTGATTCTATAGAATGGTCATCTATGTAGAATTAGGAAGGTCAAGAAGGACCATTCTTGCAATATGGTGATTATCAACCACATTAACCTTATACATTTATAGAAAATCTGCTTCTTGTCTGAAATTTTCAAAATGATAATACTCATGTGTAAAATCTATGAAATAATGCAGTGGTGTGAGCACAGTATAAGGAGATTTATTTGGAACATGGGGACAGGTTTATAGATATTAGCTATTTTAAAGAGTCTTCTGCAGATTTATCAGGTATATTTTAAACTTTTATTGACATATACTATATGGTCAAAGCAGATATTTTGCCTTAGGAAATTCAGAAACCTTGATCTTTGAATTCTCATTTTTGAGTATCCTGAATAGGTTAGAATAAAATAACCCTGGAATTATGAAAAGAAAATTCTTTGTAACAAAAAATAAGAAACATAATACAAAGACTTTCCAAAACTGATTTTTTCCAGGTGTATTTGTTCAGGATGATATTGTCTTCCTAGCAAATAGCAAAATCTATATTGAACTTCCCTTTGAATTCACCATTTCTGAGTATTTCTCCTTCCAACTCTGCAAAGAACGTGTGTTTGGAGATAACCTGAACATTAACCAGCTGAAAGTAACAGATTAAAGCCTTTAGAATAAAATAGGAATTTGGGAATCTGCATTGGTATAAATATACAAGTCAGTTATAAAAGGCAAGAGGAAGGTTATTCCCTTGAAAAAGAGTGATATAAAGTGTTGGAGGAATGATTGAAATATTAAATTTCCATTTGCTGATCATCACAGTAATATTTTATCACCTCAGATGCAAATGAATGCTAAAACTAGCAAGCAAAAGTTAGTGGAGTATGAGGATACTTACATAGTCTCACCTCTTATTTGTAAACAGAGAAAGAGTAATGCCACCATAAATAAGGCTAACACATAGCCTCTATCAATGATGAAAGTTAACAATCCCAGGATTGTGACAGATTGACATGAAGGAGAACACAGCATCACTTCTGTTAGTTCTTCCCAAAATGTTTAACTTAAATCTAATCTCGAGGAACCATCAAGCAACCTTGTTTTACCCATATTCTTCAAAAACTCAAGGCCATGAAGATCAAAGATGCCCTGAGGAATTATTTCAGAATGAGGAAAACTAAAGAAAAAAGTGATCCATGCAAGAAATGATCTAGAATAGTGTTTTGTTTTGTTTTTTCCTAAAGTGGACAGTAGATGAATTCAAACAAAATGTTTCAATGCACTTCTTTTTTTGGTTTTATAAATCTTAAAATTATATCAAAATGAACAGAAAATAGTATAGTGATATTTCAACTAACATACAAAATTTTTCTAGCCCCTTAGAGTATGTATTATTGAAATAAAATAATACTAAGATTAAGGATTAATTTTATTTATATTTTAGTCCTTAGTTATGCATACTTCTAATATAGATTATTCTGATTTTAAGTAGATTAATAGAAATACTATTTGGGAAATTAGGATTATGACATGATTAACCATGAAGCCAACAATCCAAAGAAAAATGTATCAATATGATTTCTGCTAAAGACTTTTAAACGAACCAGTCATCTGTATCACAGTGCAATCAGATTGCCTGTCTATGTACATAAAACACACTTATTCCTCATTTTTATTTTTTAAAGATTTATTTATTTATGCATACAAGATCTGAGATAACGGCCAAAGGTGTGGGGGGTGAGAGGATTCACCAGAGACAGAGTGGGGAGCAGAACAGGCAGATTGACTAAAATACACTGTTGAGGGGAACAGGGGGCAAGGCAGGAGAGGTCTGTTGCACTATGTGGGTCACCTACCAGGCCTGGGATCAAATTTGTGCTGCAGTGGCTGCAGATGCTTCATAGTGTGGTAATTATCACCACCACCTGGGAGGCCCCTCCTCATTTAAAATTCAAGCATCATCAGACAAATTATTATCTATCATGACAACATTCTTTTAAAAAGCATGTGAAATAGACTTGAGAGATAAAATGATACATATATATACAATTATAATATGATTGTTCTAATTTTGATATCAAGATAGGAGAAGCTATCATAAAAGCATCTGTTATGACAAATACATATAAAACCCTTCTGCATGTCTAGCAGTCCATCAGATACCACTTTAAGATAAATGTAAATTATAAATGATTTGCTATATTTTTAAGCACTATCTCAGGTGTAGATTCTTGTAACAACTTAAAAAAGACTCGACAAAATTTAAGTGTCTGTGTTTATTGTATAATAAGCTTCACCCCATGAAATTTTACTCAGATCACAATGAAATGTATTTTATTCACCATGTCAGGAGAAGAAATCACCACTAAACAGCTGAATGTTATGTTCATTCAAATTTGTTATGGCTAAAAAAGAATAAGAAAGTGGTTTTCTATCCAGTAGTATTTTTCAATTTCAGTAAAACAAAATGAGATTGTATGAGTTGTATGAAAACACCTGAGTTCTAGTATATGTCTTGTTTTCAAGATAAATTTAGGTGGAAAATTATTTTGAGAATAACATTCTCTTGTCCATGCTACAAAAATTATGCATACAGGGATATGTAGCAATTTATATTTAGTATTCTGAACTACTCACCTGTTAAAGCCTAAGATTAATATAGGCAAAGGAATCTCGTAAACACAAATTTGAGCTATCCTTTTGATCACGATTATTAAGTGTATAGTAAGCAAATGTGAGATTTTTACTTAGAAACTCAGTTATTGATAATGACAGTGTGTACTTTTCTGAAAATACATATGTAGTCATGTTACAGGGCAAACCTAATATAAAATGGGTTTGCCTGACTGGGTTCTCACCCGCGCGCTCGAACGGCACTTATAATGCCCCAACTGCAGGCACACACAGCAAAGGTTAATAAAGGGTTTTATTTACAAGGGAAGGAGAAATAGC
>JAGFMF010011629.1:8019176-8055730 GCA_019455555.1 Galemys pyrenaicus
ATGGGATTTGTAGTCCTTGGATCTTGTAGGTCTGGAATGGGGGTCGAAGTTCATAACCTATTTGTATAATCCATTCAGGAGGGTCTTTCCCCCTAACAGTCATAATAATAGGCTTCTGTGATAGATAGAATGTTATAATTTGAATTTTTTTTTTCAGTTTTCTCTTGTTCACAGAAAAAGACTGTACTTCAACTATTCCAATTAGATTGGTCACATAGCAAATTCTGGGCAGTGGAATATGGGCAGAAATATTGTAGTCACTTCCACTTCTGGTCCTAAAATATCATACTTCTACATTATCCTTTTGTTTTCAATGGAAAGATAGCAAGAGCTAAAATGGCCATTTACTGACCATTTTACTAAATGGGGATTCAATAAATAGAAGGAATAGTTCCTTTTACTTATAGAAGAAGAGTGGTTCAGGATTTGTTTGAACAAGAACATCTATATTGAGCTAAGAAATAAACACAAATAATATTAATAATTTGGGATTATTATCTATCTAATATAGTTTTCTATTTGTACACTAAGGTAATGTGGAAACAAATGGAATGTACATATGAGAGTGTGTGAGTGTATGTGTGTGTGCAGAGTATGTCAAATTACATAAAATTCTCATTAATTTTCAAACATAGAATAAACGGATTTTCCCTCCCATCTTTGTAGCGTATTACATAAGAAAGACATAATGCAAATGTTAAAAGAAATTATATATATATGTGTGTGATATAAAAGAAAGATGTTAAAAATCCTGGTTGTGAATCATTTTCAAAGAAACCTGAATTCAACACAAATATGGCTCAGCTACAGCTATAGCACACATGGTCCATAATGGTGACTTGGAGAGTATGCAAGCTTAACCTTTGGGGTAAAAGTTTATCTTAGTGCCAAATTATAAAAAATTTTAAGTCTAATGTACTAAATATCACTTTTATATATTAATGTGTACATAAAGTATTTAGAGTTTAATATGTAATAGGTACATGCTGGCAAGTCCCTTAAACATTGATCATTCACAGAAAATTTTAAGATTTCTTACCACTAATAGAATAGACACCTAAGATTCAGAATGCTTTTGGTAGCAGAGAGGGTATTTTACATGGGTCATCTGATTGAATCCCTACAACCAACGTGGGAACTGAGAATTCCAATGATTATTTCTAGATTACAGGTTAAGTAAAAGGCAAAGGGCCATTATTCTCAGAGGCAGCATCCTTATTTTATTTTGCAGGCCTCCATTTATGGAGCGGAAGGTTATCAAGAAGACTTTCTGCTAAATTGACCCTTAAGCTGGACCCAAGTACTTAAGAGGTTGCTCCTCCACATTCCCCAGAGCTGTCCAGGACAAGACTGCCATGTGTAATGTCTTGTTGAGGCAACCTGAATTGTATATGTAACTGAATCGAACTAAACCCTCTATAAATCTTTGGAGAATTGACAGGCAGTGGTGCAGAAACTCTTGTCTTGACTGCCCAAGACAAAGCCTTGTAAATCCCCTTGCTTAGGAAAAGGGCTACCTCCTAATCTAGAGTATACTGTTTCTATTGTTTGTCCTCAACCCCTGCACAGGGAGGTCAGTTTCAGATACATTTGGGACAACCCCAGGATGTGGCACAATGGCTCATTATCGGTTAAACAATAAATACGTGGAAGTTATTCTCTGGCTTGCTAAGTGGAGAGCTAACTAAATAAACAAAAGTCTCTCTCCTTCCTCTGATTCCAAACTCTTCCAGTGCCAGTAATGCTCTGTCTCCAACTGGAAGATGTTTTAGTTGTATTGCTTCCTGGGATGGCCGCTCAGCTTTCCTACTACAATTCTAATAAATGATAAGTGAATATGGTTTTTTTGTTTTTCTAAAATGAGGAAACTGGAACTCAGGTATACGCATGAGAACTTGTTTTAACTGATGCTGGATCAACCTCAAGCTCACAGATAAATAACCAGGTGCTTTGCACTTCGGAGACTGTCTTGTGGATCTGCAGTTCCCCACCCAACCCCAACCCCATAGGGCTATGGATTATATTCTAATAATAAGAGATCAAAGAAAAGAAAAATTAAAAGCTGACCTCAGCTGCCAGTTGCAAAAATCAATGTTCACACCCACCCAATCTCAAAATGCTGCTTCAGCCTGGTGAGAAGTGGTGATCTCTGTGGAATGTACAAGATTAAAAGAACACTATATTGTGTGAGTTAATCAATACCTTTCTAAGAAGGAGTAAGTCATTCAGCTGAGTTTTAAGTGGGATTATTCTTCTCATCAAAGTTTTAAGAAAAGGGTTTAAGGTTTGCAAGTAAAAGTTATATTTTACATGTAGCATTTGAAAGCCTTTGGCTATTGGTAACCTGCTTTGCTGATAATTAGGGAGAGAAAAATCAGTCCAATGTATTGCTTTCCCAGTTTATTTGGTTTATTTGTTTAGGGAAAAAGGTAAAGATAAAGGATGGATCCTTAACAATTATAGGGCAGCGAAAGGAAATGTTGGTATTGATAATAAATAGAGAAGCTAGATAAATATGACCTGTATATGGGGAATCATGGACATTCAGATCAAGGATTAAAGTTTGACACATTATAATCATCAATTCATATTCAATTTATTTTTGAGGATAACTTCATTTCTTTTATTGCCATTCTTTTTTACAAAATAACCAGGTTCTCATCTAGTGAATTCAACATCCAGATTTTTATAGTGTCTTGTTTACTTTGCATTAGGAATTGACAGAGATCTATCCCTTTTTTAATGCCAAAGTGTAACCCAATCAGAAGAAACTCCATTGTCAGCTTGTTTCTGTGTGAAGAGAGGATAAAGGAGAAAACACTTAAATTTTATTTTGATTTCTGAAAACTTTATAAGTATTATCTTATTTAAGTCTCATTAATAATGTCATAAGAGGTAGTTACTAGTTTCTTCTCTCTCTGTCTCTCTCTCCTTACTTCTTTACCTTTCCCCCTCTCTTCCCTGTTCCCATTTGTTTAGGAAAATGAAACTAAAAAGTTATTTATGTCAAAACTGTACTGATAACTAAACTTTAGAAAACTGACTGAGGAAACTTATAATAGGAGGAGGAGGGAAAAATGGTAGGAAGGGGGCACAATGGAATGTGATAGAAGAATACAGGTGCCCTCATGTTAGGTGTAGGGTGAGGACATGCATCTGAGGAAGTGTGATCCTATGCATTACATACCATGTTGTAAGTCAGTGTTATCTCAATTAAAGAAAAAAAAAGTTTCATCATATATACCACTGTTCTAGAAATTGCTTCTTAAAGCATGATGTGGAGAGAAATCACCCAGTCTCATTGAAAGAATACTGTCCTTAAAAATCCCTGATTTGATTATCAATTTATGATAAAGGGCAAATGGACTAAATTAACATACAATAGGTAGTTCTGTAAATGATAGAGGAATTTTACTTCTCCAATCTTTGTCAATATGCTCCAGCTTGTTACCATGAATACAAAATATGTAGTTAGCATATCTGCATACCAAGTAAATTGTGACCCAAACTCAACCTTGTCTTCTGTCTTCTCTTTAAAAAATATACTGAGTATAATCGTAATGCTCTACATGAAAATTATAGCTTTTTTACTCTTTCATAGGAAAATGAGCAACACATTCTTTCTCATTGTCTCAACATATGTCAATTTGGA
Source organism: Galemys pyrenaicus (assembly GCA_019455555.1). NCBI lineage: Eukaryota > Metazoa > Chordata > Mammalia > Eulipotyphla > Talpidae > Galemys > Galemys pyrenaicus. The sequence continues at coordinate 8,022,829 of JAGFMF010011629.1, forward strand.
AAATGAGATGTCCGGTCCAAGATGTCCATCAATACTATGAACTTGATTTATCCCTTTCATCACTTTGATACCAGGGCCTGACTGAAGGTAAGAGACTGCAGAGATATAGTCAGCCTTGTCAGCTGATTATTCAACTCCCTTCTACTTATCTTCCTTTCTACAACCTCCTCTAGAAAAACTAGTCAGTTTATCTGTGAGCCAGTGTTGGCTGAGTAGTAGCAAGATACCTGTGAAGGACTAAAAAGATCCCATTTGAATAGATGTCATGATGAGTTGGCTTTACATTTTTTAGATCTGCCAAAGTTTCCTCTGTAAGTTTCATTTCTCCTATAGAAATATTATTTTGGATGAAGGCATCTCTGTATCTATTTTTTAATTAGTTTGTTTATTTCGAACTGATGTAGCTTTGGGGTATCCCCATCGGGTATTACCATCATAATGGGTACACCACTAAAGACTATTATGCCTCCCTCCCTCCCTGTCCTTTCCCCTCCTCCACCTCTTACCCCTCTTGATGTCTCAGTTCAATAGACAGCTATCAAATGGTTAGATTTCACCTTGTCTTTTCTGACTATTAATTTAGATACTTTATAGCCCACATATTAATGTGCAGCAACATGGATGGAACTTGAAAGGGTAATGCCAAGTGAGACAAGTCATCTCTGTATTTTTAATGAAGGTGATAACTTGCAGTATTTTCCTTATCTCTAGGCCTCTGGTCTTTAACTGCAGCCTATTTTGGTTGAGATTTCCCATCTGGGCAACTGTCTTGGACAGGAGACAAAACTGCTGACCAGACAGGTTGCTCTCTTCTATGTGGCTCACACCTGAACCATGTGAAATACATACTTTTTGCCTCAGTCCTCTGGAGTATCAGGCCATGTCCAGGTTCTAGTATTCTTTCAGCTCACCACAGATCAGAGTGACCTCAATATGTATAGAGAAACTGGAGCTCTGAAGAAACTCTCTACCCATTAGCCTTGAATGAAAGGAGGGAATAGAACTGACTTCTCTTTCACAGAAGTTGGAATAGAACCAGTATCAGATATTACTATCATATACCTTCTTCATTAAAACACTCTTCTGATTTTTAAAATGTTGTTTTCATGAGATAGGGGTATACAGGAGACATTTCCTTGAAAAAATTATAGTTGATTTATTTATAGGACTCTCATAACTGATATTGGCTCCTTAGTTAGAACTCAGGATCAACAGATTGAATAGAAGCACGTTCCAAGTTTTTGATGTTATGCCCATCTAATAATTCCACATAGTTGGAGACACCAAATCTAGCCATAGAAACTTTGTCATAAATAGGAAAAATAAGTCATAAGATGGGTTGTAAATACATCAGATATCTTCTCCACATTAATCACTTAGACAGTAGATCTCAATAGCAACAAAAATTCTAAAATTGTGTAACTCAAGTAAAAAAAAAATGAAAACAGTCTGGGTCTATTTAATAGAAGAGAGTATATAAAGCAGGAAGTTTCTAACTTACACATATTTTGAAAGAGCTCGTGGTCTCATCCATGATATGGAAAACATTATGGCATATTATCTCAACTTCTTGTAGAACTAAAATGCATAATTTGTTCATGTGGAAACAGCAGAAAGTTGCCTCCTAATGTATCTAGATTGCCACTTGCCTACCTGCAGAACATACTGAAAATAATAACATTCCAATGATGCTCATCAGCAGAGTCTAAGAACCCTCTTCAAATGATTGGCTGTGTCCATATAGAAAGGTACAGAAGGGTATGAAAAAGGTGCTGGGTACACAATAGATATTGCTATGCACTGATATATACATGATCTCAGTCACTAGAACTTCCCAAAGATAAAGTAGGAAACAGTCTGAAATGCAAAGTAGCATTCGTGATGAAAAATGGTAAGTCATCTCAGATATAGACATGACCTCAAATAAATATATAAACTAACAAAGAACACTTGTAAATTTGTCATCTTGTATGATGAAAGAATATAGAATTGAGTTCAAAGAAAATATGAACTTATGTTTTCTGAAGGATGACTGATGATGATATGAAGTTATTGTCTTCAAAAAAAAAAAGTACACTGATTAACCTATTGTCAAAGCACTTATTTATTTTCTAGTAAAAGTGACCTTTAGAGAAAATACATTATCAAGCTGATGTTTTACACACCTGGGGATGTGTAATAATGATGAGGATATATTAGCATATGTAAACACATTTTCTTTTGACATTTCTCATACTCACCAAGTCCCTCAACTAGGATCTTACAGTAAAAAACAATAAAACTTAATTGTGGAAATTGGCAAGAAAGCTTGTTCCCCTGTTTTCATTCTGTGTGTAATTGAGTTACTCTCCCTAGACCAGCAAAACATAGTGGATATTCTTCAAATAGCACCAACCTAGCAATGAGTGTAGCAAAGGAACATCTTCTAGTTTAGTGCAATGCACACTTCATTAACTGGATGACCTAGGGGTGTGCTAAGATGCTGACATGCACCACTATTCAATTCTGAAGAGTTTGTCTTACACAAAGTTTGCCATGCACACTCACACACACACCAAGACTACCACTACCACATTTAAGAACTGACACATCCAGATTTTTAAAATTTATTACCCTGAAAGCTGGAACAACTTTGTATTCCGCTATTCATAATATTAAACTGAGAAACTTGAATTGGCAAGTATAAAGCCAAATGTAACATATTATTTATTGTTCACTTCAGAGTGGAGTAAGGAGTTAGATTTTATCCAAGATCTTAATAGTACTATTTCTTCAAAGAATGTGAAATGAGCTTTCAACTATAAGATGTGTTTTTTTTTTTCCCCTTGGGATACTGTTATCTTTTTTTTTTTTTCACTATGAAAATGTAGCTAAGATGGAAAAAGAATTGATTCTGACAGGTTTTAAACACTTTTGCCAAGAGCTATATTTTGTAACAATGTGTATGCAGAATAACAAATATTATAAGTTAAAATAATAAGATTCATTGCAGCTGTGCTTTTAACGGAACAATTTCAAATAGAGTAAATGACCAAGAAGTAAATGTTTCTAAGCACTATACAGTATGTTCTTTTACTTTGTCTTCTCATCGTACCAGTTTCTTCGCTTTGTTATTTTAAGTTTCTATAACTTACTTCCAGTCTGACTTTTCTTTGTGAGGTAGTCTTTTGTGAAAGTACTGGGATTTATGTATGGTTACCATAGAAAGGGACTTACATTTGCCTGGAAGAATGTAGAATATTAAAATTCAAGCTGTCAAGGAGAATCTTAGCCTGGCAGCTGATTAAATGACGTTTGTGAACTCAGGCACCTTGTTCTCCTTTTGGTGGGTAAAATGAGAGCCAGCATCATTAAAAAGATCAAGATATTGCCATGCTCTGTACAACTAAATACTGCAGCTTTTACAGAATTCCAAAGATTCAAATTCCCTATGTTTTGTTAAAATCTGCAGATATTAAGCACAGTAATTTTACTTGACGGACCTGTCTGAAGCTGATACGGAATCCATAACAATGGCATATAAGGTCACATTAGTCAGTAAATATTCAGTGAATTCCTGTTCCAGACGTAGCATGGCATAGAATAAAAGGTGACTTTGAGGAGTTTAAACCTCTAGCCACAAATGTTCTCAACTAAAAGAAGCTTAATTAAATTGGAAAAGACCATAACCATCCACATATTCTAATGAGTTGGCAATTCTGCATTAGGTATCTATTTATTCATAAAGTCAAACTTCTACAATGTCAGGTTTTAGAAAAATCTTAATTCAAATAGTCTTCTCTTTTACATTGAAGGAGAGACAGTAAATCATAGGCTTTGTGAGCCTTTGAACTTGACGACTATACTTATTTCTACCACTTAAGGGTTACTTAATTCTAAATACCAAAGGCCTTTCCAGTCACAAATACATCACCCAAACCCAGGCGTTGGGAGTTGAGTATCCATCAGCTTTCCATCTGTGACTCACACCTATTTAACAATACATGAGAATGTTTTGCCCTGTGCTAAATCAACACTTCCTGACACAGGAATAAATAAATTCTGGAGTTGGAAAGCTCTGTCAGCTCCTACATGACTTGTATTGCAACAGGCACTAGGAGATGCTTGTCAGCAATTTGTCTGCCCCTCAGATGTGACTGTGCTTTCTCATCTTATCTATAAGAGGAGAACATTCCACCAGGTGAGGTTTTATTTACAACCAGATATTACATCACCAAATATCGCATAGGACCTAGACAGGGGGAAATGGCTCTTGAGGAATAGTTGGTATGAAATGAAGAGCAGGTCAGTAAATGCTCCCAGTGACGAGACACTCTGTTATTACACTGAAGTGCTGATGGCGGGAATCTTGAAGTTGTCAGAACTGAAAATACATTCTATTCAGAAGATTTCAGCAGCGCAGTGTTGCTTAAAAGCCAGTTTCTTTTTCATAGGAAGAGTTCCAACTAGTATAAACATATGCCTAAAGTGATTTTTAGTTGTACATCCAAGCCAACGATTGAAGTGAGAAAAGAATGCACTAGAATTTTGTACACAAACATTCAAGGCTAATATAGAGACAATTGCTTAGATTATAATTGCTATTCTAATTGTATTTTTATGTGTATTCACACACATATTCATAAGTGACAATTCACATATTTAAAATATCACTGTACCAGTATCCCACAATACCAGAAAAAGACACAATTTTCTGAATTATACAAAACAATTGTAGCTGAATAGCAACTATTGTATTGTTTTATGTATTGTTTTCAAAGTATATAATGAAGAATTCCACTTTAATCCATGATGAATCTGTATCATGCATCTGCAGTTAAAAATCAAGTTATTTCAGATTTTTCTCAAGGTTATTTTAGGGCTCCTCTTTAGTTCCTTTCCACTTTATAAGGTTTAGCCATTATTTAGTTCTGTTTTGCTTTTTTATTTCTGGCTAGCTTGCTTATACAGCTTTGTGAAAGCGTCTATGAGTTTGCTCTATATTGACCTACAGCTGAGCAATGGCAAAGAGAGAAAAAACCTTTTCATATATTGATAAAGATATAGACTAGAGAAACAATGGTACACAGATCAATTTGTGACTCAGAAACCTCAAGTTGTGTTTCTTTTTGTTGTTAAATAGGCAGAGAATAGAGAGCTTTTGAGAAAGCTTTTTTTTTAATTTTTAATAAAAAGAGATCATGACCCAAATATAATAATTCCTCATCTTTTCAATAAAAACAATTTGGCTTTTTAAATGTTAACATTAACTACAATTATTGGTATTGTGCAATGATTATCATTTTTTGGCTTTTTTGTACCTATGGACTTATGTGTAGTGCACCTGGGGATAAAAATATTAAAATGTATCATTAACAGGTCAAAAGTCCTGACTGCATTGTCCACACTTATTTCACAAACTGATGTAATTGATCTGGGCATGTTGCCCAGCCATGGCTAATTTTTCAAAGTTTCTGAAATTCTTCTAATGTGGAGTCAAGGTTGGGAACCCCTGGGTTTCAGTAGTGTTTCCAAAATTCTATCATGAATGTAAATAAACCAATATCTTCCTAAATTGCAGATTCTGATCTAGGGTATATTGGCTGGGTCCTGAAAGAGTATATTACCACAAAGTTCCTAAGGAATGCCAATACCAAATTTGTAAGTACTACATGTTGGGTAGCCTGGGATCAGAAAGCATGGTAGTTCTAATTGCAAACTAGTAAAGCACCACAATTTAAACCATGGCTAAAAATTTTTAACAATGTACTATAGGAACCTCAAAATTACCTGTAACAATTTTCTTTGTTATCTCTCAAAGGAGATTTATGATGCTTGACCAAATTTGTTCAATTAGTTATTTCAACTTATTTTTCTAGGATCCATTTGTCAACAAGTATATGTTCAGAATAAAGTCACATATCTACCTGTAAACTTTTGGAATATAGGATGAGGCCCAATATATGAATATGCTTTGAAGTAGGATTATAATGAGAATTGATTGGCACGTGTAACAGCAGCACAATCTGTTGGGTACTGTTAGAAAAAACATTTTCTGAATAATCATTCCATGAAATTGTTAGATGAAACATCAAAAAATGTTACTAATCATGATGTGTCTATGTAAATATTTTCTAAATATCCAACCAGGATGCGTTTCTAACTCTTCAAACTTTTAATAAATAAACATTTAGTATGTTATTATTGGATCCAGAATCTTGTCTTCTACTGATAGATTATTGTTACAACCTCTCAAATACATCAAAGCATTTGCTTTAGTTTCACATTGTGAAAGTATTTATTTGGTGTAAAGCAGGAAATAACAAATATGGTAGTTTGCTCTCATCCATTTCTTAAAATATTTTTTAGTCTAAGTTATGCTTTTTCTGGGAGCAAAACCAAGTTTCTTACTTGTTGCATTTTGGCAAGTTCTTTTTATTTCTTGGTTATAACAAGATGTGTTCAGAAAAGTAGCAAAGTTTCATGCTATCTGTGCAGAATTCCTTCTTTGTTAGTGGTGTGTGCAAAGCCATCTGTTCTCTTTAGATCAGCAGTGATGACTTGTGTGGGACAGTGAGAGCTTGTCAGCGCCTGGAAGATGGTCCTCTGCATAAATCATTATTCTGTCTTTGTCTCACAAGCAGTGAACCCTTTTTAGGCTGCATTTCTGGCTGAGTTTGGCATACACCAGGGGAACTGTATCGGAGTCAAGGAGAGTTGCTTATTAAATTACTCATCTCACTTTTACAGAACAGCTGCTAAGCCAAACTGGCTAAAATATCTTAGTAGTTATCCACAGCATATGTTTGAATACAGATGCTCACTCTAAGTAATTCAAAGAGCCAAGGCTGTGGAGGTTGATAAATGTTCAGCTTTTAGGTACGAAGTAGAGGTTAAATGGGTATGTCAAGGTACTTAGCTTGTCCTGCTACTTTTAGCTGAAGAATAAATGGTGGCAAACTTCCCACTAGTCTATCTCTAATCTTAACATGTGAAGAAAAATTAATGGAAACATTCACCTATTGCTTTTAAGAATGCATTGGTTCCATTTTGTTTGATTAGTTTTTTTTTAAATATGATTCAAATCAAGGCAAATTATAGAGTGATATGTTTATTCATGCAAAAAGATGTTCAATTGCATAAACCACTAATATAATTTCTTGTGGGAATTACCTTATTGGGGAGCAGACGGTTCACTCCAAAGGATTATTTATTAAAGTCTGATGCATTGAATTAATAACTGTCATTAGCTTGGGTTTGAGATATGGCAGTTTGCCTTCCTGGATTTGAAAGAAGACTACTAGCAAATTCTCATGGGTCACTGACTATCCATCAAGTTACAACTTTTATTCACTACTAATCTTGATGGTGTTTGGACTAGTGGCCTAGAGATGAAAGGTTCTATAACTCATTATAAGTTGCTAATCAATCAAGTGAATCTGATTTGAAAGAAGAAGCATTGTTTTTCATCAATTCCTATTTAATTCTTGAGCTGATTTTAGCTTCAAGTGAAGGGTAAAGAAAACCTAGTTTTTCCTCTTTGAACTACTTCCTGCATAAACAATTGACTCAATTAAAATCATTATTATTTTAGTAATTAAGAAGATATTGATGATTTTCTGAATGGGTTGTTTTAGTTTGAATTTGAGTTCTGTCTCCTATTGGGTTTTCATTTGGAAGTTTATTTACTGATGCCTGTTAAATGATAGGCATTTGATTGAAGTTCTTGATTTTTAATACAGAATATTAAATAAAATTCATGCAAAAGTTATCAAAGCTACAGAAATTCCTTCAGCACATTTAAACCTATGTGTTCTTTTATATATTATTTGATTAGCTAGATAATTAATCACTTATCCACAATTTCAATACCATATTCACTGCTCACTCTACAGCACCACCACTAAATTAAATGCCATTCTGCATCTGACATCTTTTTCATATGCAGATTTACTTCATCCTCAATACCTCCTATCAAGAGGAAGGGGAATAAAATAAAGCTCAGGAAAAGTTCAACATAATCCATGACTGCATTATTCTTCAAAGAAATTCTTAATCCGTCCTTTGAAACATTGTGAGAAATCCCTTTCTGGACTCATCATGAGTGCATGGTACTGAGATAACAGACTTTTGGGAATATGACCCTAAAGATCAAAGTAGAAAGTAGAGTAAAAGTGGTCCCCCTTTCCATCTAAATATTAAAAACAAGATCACTTTTAAGGAACATCAATATTATTTAAATTGTTACGAAGCTGGTAATATGTATTTTAAAAGCATAGAGTATTATTGAGCTGCTTTTTGTAAATCCATCTATGTAATTTGGAAAATCCCATCTAAAAGTATGAAATGTCCAAAGACTACTTCACTTTTCTCATTTGTGGAGACTGTTGAGGAAAAAGGAGATAAGATATTTATGAAAGGAGCACTTTCAAGTTTAAAGACATCTACAGATCGAAGACATTTCCGCTTTTTTATCTGACTCTACTTGTAAATGTTACATAGACATATTCTCAATGTCTCAGTGCAGGAGCGTTGTGTCCCCCTTGTCTTGAATACCAAGAAATGTCTTTACTGGCTATTGACAATGAATCTATCCTAACTGCATCACATTTTGTTCTTTTTTCTCAATTCTGAAAGGATCTACAGTCTATCTGTTGATTGAACTATCTGAGGACTGGTGCCTGAAGTTTTCTGTTTTATGCAGCATTATGTATCCCTGCATCATTATTTTGTTGTTTATGTCATTATTTTAATACTAGAGGTAATAGAACAATATAACTTATTATTTAAGTTATTTTCTTAGTTATTTTAAAACTTTTTTTTAAAAAATGAAAACACAAAATCAATACAACTCCCTTATATTTTACTCATTTTCTTTATGATTGAAATTCTTAAATCTATGGACTATATCCACTATCTCTGTCTTCATGAAAAACATCATTTTAATAGATATATGATTCCATAAACAGAATTTCCAAAATTTAAATATTCCATTCCCCTGTGCATTATAGTTTAAACCTTCACTATTTTGCTGCTGAAAGTTTTCCTCCTTTTTTTGAACTTTTTTCATTTTAAAAATAGAAAATTTATGAACTATTAAGTATCTAAATCTTCATTTGCCTTTCCAAACTACCTATAGCATTTTTTAAGATTTATCCATTTATGCATATATGAACTGGGGTACAGGCCAGAGGTGCGGGGGTGTTGAGAGGATTCACTAGAGAGAGTGGGGAGCAGAACAGGCAGATCTACTGAAATACACTGCTGAGGGGAGCAGTGGGCAAGGCAGAAGAGGTCTGCTGTGCCATGTGGGTCAGCTCCTGGCCGGGAATCGAACTCCTACTACAGTAGCTGCTAATAGCTTCATAGTGCTGCTCCTTAACCCCTTGCACCATCAGGGAGGCCCCAAGATGAGAAAAGTTATTTGAAAAGGACTCAGAGGATTCATTTCTTGATTCTACTCTAGTAGGGCATAGAGAGTTATGTGAAGTACTCGACAGATAGGAAAGAAAAAATAAGGGAAGCTAACATAAATAGTTTTCATAGTACTTCATGGAGATACTTCAGTCAAATAATTCCAGAAATAAGCAAAAGAGATAGACACTAGCCCCAAGAGGAAATACATTTGCTATAAACACTTCACTTTGTATTTTACAGATGGCCAAATTGATTATTAGTTTAAACTACTTGCACAGGTTAATAGATATCAGAATGAGATCTATAACCTAGTTCTCTTTATACATTGTGCTTTTTCTTTCCTATGTCATTATGCCACTAACAACAGAAGCCACTACATTATCTAATTATTGCCCTTAGCATTAAAAGTGTATATTCCTAATCTAAGAAATATAGACTGAAGGATTCTTTATCAATTATTTCTTGATAGGTTTAACAGAACACATCAATCATAGCATTTTCAGCATCCATTTAATATTTATTATTTTTTTATGCATAGAAGAATGGGGGTAGAATGCACCAGAGATGTGGTGCATGAAAGATTCACGAGAGACAGAGTGGGGAGCAGAAGAGGCATGTTGACTGAAATACACTGCTGGGGGAGCAAAGGGTGAGACAGGAGAGGTCTGCTGTGCTATGTGGTTCACCTCCCTGGCCAGGAATTTAGCTCAAGCTATGGTGGTGATAGCTCTGAGACTTAACTCCTGTGCCACCAGAGAGGCTCCTATCTTCAGCATCTAAAGTATTTAGGAAATACAAGTGATCCTTGACAAGAGTCTGTCCTAGATCAAACTTTCAACACATTCTGCTGAGCTCTTTTTTTTTTAATTAAGACTGGACTTCTATTTCTTTCCTCATAGAGTCCAGTTCTAGTAGGAATCCTGCTAAGTCAAGTTGACAAGAATCCTTACCCTTAATATCTGACCAAATTCCTCATCACTCACCCATACTATCAGATTGAAGTTAAAATAGGAAAATTTCTTATTCTTGATGTTTCTTACTTGTTGATAATTCTCCAGCCACCAACCCCCACTCTAGTCCTTAGCTAAAAATTCTCATTTGTGTATGCTATATTTGTAATGAAGGCCTGTTCAACACTGAAGACTCTTACTTTTACATTTATTTATTCTCGCCTGTATTCTGGTAACATTGATTTACAACACAGCATATGATTTAGAGGATACGCTCATGCCTCTTCAGGTGCATGTCACCTTTTTTATATGTGGACTATGTTTTTCGCATCTACTCATATTTCTTTCCCCCTATTGCAATAGTTTTAATCAATATGTGTTTTTTACTTATTTCATATCCTCTTTTTTATCACATACCATTAGTATGCATTAGCATATTTAGATTAGTATGTTAAGGGATCAGAACTATCTTGACATAAACAATAACACTCAAATGGGTACAACCCTTGGTCATTATAATGAACACTTTTTTGTTTATTAATGTAAAATTTTAATTAGCAACCTAGACATTACTGTATTACAAAATATGTTTTGAGAAATGCAACTTTACTCAAAGTCTCTCTGACTTGTGGAATTCGAGTAGGAACTCATATTCAGAGAAAGCTATCCCTTTTCTGAATTCTAGCCTTGGAATTATTTTCTTAACACTCTTGAAGTTTTCTTGAACCCATAAACTAGAAGACTCGGGCCCTAGGTTTTTAATTTTATTTGTTAAAATGCTTTCATTGAAAATAATTATGTCATTAATATGAATAAAATATACCATCCCGAAGTCACTTAATTAGTCAACCTAACGCACATGTTGGTGATTTGTATAGTGTATTTAGAGACAACATTTTAAGCAAGTCTGTGGGGACTTATAAATGTATAGAACTGCCAGACTGCCCCATAAAACTAGTCTTCACTAATTTTTAAAATGCATTTCCATTTAACCATTAATATTTAGAGTTTAATTTCACATGACATGGTTTATCTGAGTATTTTCAAATGTCTCTCATATCATTGTGCAATAATTCAACATCATTCAAATTCAGACCCTCTAGTGCAGTGACTGTGATATTATTTCTGGCTTAGTGATATTTTTGGTTCAGTAGAATGAATTCTCAATTTAAAATCAGGACATGGGAGTCCAAGACCTCACTTATTCAGTCATTTGTTAATAATGTGGACCCATAGGTTTTTCACTGGCTAGTGCTTTACCTGACTCACTCAAAACAGACCAAACATGTAAAAGTTATTTCTCAATTCCAAACTATTCTGCAAACTTAACTTGGCATTTTTATTATTTCTATGTAAATGCATGACTCATACACTCCTTGAGTACAATGAAATATCTATTTCAAGCAACCGAAATCCCATATTTTATCAACAGAATTAGGAGGAATGTAAAAATTCCAACAAAAATGAGTTAGAAATGAAACAAGAATAGGGATTAAAGTACATATCCTACACCATACATGGCAGAAAAGTAATACCTCTCATCTCTACCCAGAACCAAGCATAATGACCATTAACCAGAGTGTATTTGGAGAATTTAAGTTGAAAGGTGCTGCAGAAGGAATACTGATGACAAGCTTTGAAAATAGAACAATTTTCCTTTCTGATATTTTCATCTTTCTTTTAAGTTTAGTCTTTTAAGTTTAATTTTTTCACATTTATAGAGCTCCCATCATAAAACTAATGAATATTTATAGGTGCTTTGTTATTTTAATGAATTGACATGTTACAAGTGTAAACATTTGAATGACTATAGGGAGTTAGATTTTGTATGAGAACATAACTATTAAGGATCTGATCACTTCTTTAGTGTCATAAAATTTTCCAGTGGTTGATTTTCACATCTTCACATGTAAACTTTATTGAACATGAATTTATCCTTAACTAAGGGAAAATACAATTGTCTAGGTTATAGGCATTGTCCAATATAGTAGGCATCCATAATTACCTACATTTACAGATTTGAAAATTTAAAAAAGGTAAAACTCAGTTTCCCTATTGCATTAACTATTTTTCAAGTACTCCATAGCTCCATGTGACTAGTGGCTTCTGCTTTGGATTGCACAATTGTAGAACATTCCTACAACTGCAGGAAGCTCTAGTAGGTAGTTAGATCTATCCCAAAAAAGAAATAAATCAGCAAACATCATTTCTATTCACTAATTGAATAAAAAAATTTAAGATTTTTATAGTGTCTTAGTTTTTAAAAGCATTTAAGTTTCTACTCATTTAATGAGTTTATATATTGTGCATTGTGCTGAGAGAACGAAAAAGGAAAAAAATTGAATGTATATTATTTTATATAAAAATCATAACTCCATTCTTTTCTATGTGAATGAAACTTACTAAATATTTCACCTCTCAGTCACCAACAAAACTTTCTTTTTTCTTTTATAATTTTTGCTTTTAGTTTTAACAGATGTAATATCAGAGAACCCTTATCAGGTATTAACATCCTACTGCACCCAGCACCAACTCACCTATATTCCACTACCATAGACTATTGTGTTTCCTTTCCTTTTGTTCTTTATCCTTCTCTCTTCCTCTCCCCTTTGGTGGTTCAGTTCTGTAATCAGCTACCAAGGGTTAACTTTTTAGCTTGTCTTTATTTGAATTTTAACTTGGTTACTTCGAACTATTATAAAAACTGAGATAATCTAAAAAAAATACTTCAGAGTGATTATTACAGTTTTGTCATTCAATAAATGTCTTATTCTCAATTTTACAGAAGACAAAAAAGCAAAAGAGTGAAATAAACTAATGGAAAAAGCTGCACATATGGAGAGTTAAATAACAGATATTCATTCTTTAAAAGTCTGTCCTGATAATTTGCTGTTTTTCATAATGTTCATATATTAAACTTAGAAATTGATGTGAGTTCATTTGAAAGGATTATGTAATATCTTCTTTTTTTTAATTTATTTATTTAAGCATACAAGAGCTGGGGGTACAGGCCAGAGTCGTGGGAGGTGAGAGGATTCACCAGAGACAGAGTGTGGAGCTGAAAAGGCAGGTGGAATGAAATACACTGCTGAAGGGAGCAGTGGGCAAGGCAGAAGAGGTCTGCTGTGCCATGTGGGTCCCCTCCCTGGAAGGGAATTGAACTCATGCTGCTGTGCTGTGAATGCTTTACAGTGTAGTGCTTAACCCGCTGCTCCACCAGAGAGGCCCTGAAATATCTTCTTTATAGTTCAGTACCTACCACACCAATTCCTTCTTATAAAATACAAGAATAGAGCTCTTTTTTTTTATTGGTTTTAACATTTCTTTTGCAACCAATGTGTGCTCAGATACAAAACTGATTGAGGCAGAATGATAATCAGCTAACTAAAGAATTTTCACCCTCACAATTTCTCTCTTCAAAACTCCACACATTGAGACTGTACAACCATTTCAGCTTGGCTGCTCCTGCCTCATTCATGAAGATTTCAGCACTTTTTTTTTTCACTAATATGTCCTGACATGTTCAAAAGAATAGGCAATTTTTCCTTAAGATTTGAGATGATGAGATGTTTTCAACTCTTCTGTTTTAAGTAAAAAGGTAAAATACACTAGAAAAGACATAAAGAGGATCTCATTGCTTATCTGCATGCTAACACATGTACACATCCACACTACAAATTTAAGATTATTTTTCTTTTTAATATGTCATAACCTTGAAGAATTTGACATTACCTTTCCATTCTTTGTCAGTGGCTGAATGTCCCAGTTGGATTACGATGGATAATGTCTAAGTCACTACATTTATGTAGTCCAATATAGTCTTGCTTTTAAAAGTTAGTCACCTTAATCTTTGAATGAATTGCTGACTTTAGACTCAAATTATTTTCAAATTGAAATTGTTTATCTTGCTGAGTATTCTGTCTTTCACCTCAGAGTTATCTAACTTTCTACAATTGCAACTAATGTGGGTCTTTGATGCATCACATCTGTCACTAGTATCCATACTGAGGTTTTTTTTCTCTTGTTATCATTTGTCTTCATTCTGCAGGACAGTTCTTTATCCAAGTAGCTGTCTTCCATGTCCCTCCAAAGTGGTTGACCTTGTAGATTTAGTTTTCTAGCTGGTCATTTAGAGAACAATTTGTACTGTAAGAAAATTATGTCCCCAATTTTCTCTGACAACTGTATTATTTTATCAAGCAAAACACTGTCAGGTCTGTCAGGTGTGGTTGATTTCCGTGATCCAGACTGATTTTTCTTTAAACAATTCATCACTCTCTGAATGCTGTTTTGTCAACCTGATCAACATTTCCTATTATTCCCAGTGTACCTGAATTTATTCTAACAGAAAAATAAAACTTTAATTTCCTTTCTTATGAAAATACAGTATTTTTCCCAATAAGTTAGTTCCTATATCTATGCATTTTCTATAGCTCTAACTTGCTCTTGTAATTATACTATGTTATACTTTTAAAGGATTTCAGATTTGACAGAGCATTTTCAAAAATATCTTATCCAAGTTAATATTTTATATGGGTTAAAAGACAGCAAAAGAGGCCTTCAGGCAATTGTGTTAAAAGGTATGTTTCAAAAATGTCAGTATAATTTTTGGGAAGAAATATACAAATAAACAGTTGCTAAGGATGTTAGTTAATGAAGGACTGACACATTGTATACTTGTTTGAAAATAAAATGCAAAAAAGCAACTTATTTATAGCTCAACAATATTCAAATGAATTTATTTATGGATGCAAAATGGATTTTTCACAGGGTTGGTGGTATAGGGAATGCCAACAAATTACCTACAAATTGTACTTGTAAAATAGTTTAAATATGATAAAAGAACAAAATTAAATAAATTAGATGCCTATATTATAGACAGTGTGTAGTTTTCCACTGGTAAACAACTTTTTTCCTAGTTTTCATAAATTAAATGCTTAGTAAGATAAATAGGAATAAATTCAATAAGTAGAAATGCTTAATAACTTTCTTGTTCTATAATTATAGAATATGTATAGGTGTTTATCAAAACAAAACTAATAGAGCATTAAACATTTAGCCTAACTTATAGGTCCAAGTCACATATTAATTTGGGTGCATTTTTATTTTACTTTTTCACTAAGAATAGTAAAGTTAACAATGAAACTCCAGGATATGTTCTAAAGAAGAGTTTTCTAAATGACATAGGACATGCCAATGTGTATTACTAAGGCAATTCACTCATGAAGGTTCACTTCTCATGAACACTATTAATTTTATTATTATCTATCATAGAATAGAGTGAAGGATACAGTCCATAGTGTCTTGCTTCTACTGTTTAATAGCTGTGTGACTGACAAAGTCATTTTATATTTATAAGACCTAATTTTCTTATATTTAAAGTTGGAATTTAAAAAGTACCTGGGGCATCCCTGGTGGTGCAAGGGGTTGAGTGCCACACCGTGGGGCTTCTGCAGCCACTGCAGTGCGAGGAGTTTGATCCTTGGCAGGGAGGGGACCCACATGTTGCAGAAGACCTCTCCTGCCTCACCCTCTGCTCCCCAGAGCAATGTATTTCAGTCAGTCTATTAGTTTATAGTCTTTGGGCTATTAGTTTATGGTCATGGATATGCAGTTACACCTTACAATGATTAAAAATAGACACTATAGATAGAAAAAAGAACTAAAATGTTTCTTATAAATAAAAAATGAGTGACAGAGTATTTATTATCAATTCCTGTTACTATTAAGCCCTTCTGAACAGGGAATTGACAAATTTCTAAAATCCTTTCACTTCTACTCTTTCAAAAATGCTCTCTGAATCTGTCTTCAACAGTGATGGATGGTGAAAACTAAATCACCTAAGAGGATCCCAGGATAATTCTCATCTCCTATTTTTTTCACAGGATGAATTTGGGCCTGTTTGTCAGGCCCAAGAAATTTTCAGGACACTCTCCTTAACATATTATGCCTTTGATGCACTAAAGCATTCTCAAGCCCATGGTTAATGGACAAAGTAGAAACGGAGGCTATACTGTGTTAGTGTAAAATAATTTCCATAGTAAATAATTAAGTGTTTGGGTGTCACCATGATTAATTTTCAAAGGCACTTTTGAGCTCTGGGTGACCTAAGTGGAAGATCTAGTAGTTCCACGGGGATTGTGTAGCTACACAATGTTAATGACCAGAGGACTCCAGGATCTACGAGACACCTATTCTAGTGAATAAGATATAGTACCCAGTGTAACACTACATCCTTGACAGATATAATCCAGTGCTTATTGTGTTTCTTATAAGATCTGGTTGCACATTTTTAGAAAGTCAACTCTAACATCACAAAACATAACATTATTTAAATTTGCAATCCTGTTTTTCATCTGAAAATCACACAGAGACTTTCTCACACAGTAAACAAATACACTTTTGTATAATCCTTTCATCTGGTTGACTTCTATTGCAAATGTTTTCATTTTTGTCATTAATATTTTCCATTATTATGCACTTTCTTTTGTGTTTTCAAGTTTTATATTCTAATGAATCTCAACTATTCGTGAACTACTCTGAGTCATTATTTAAATTTTTTGCTCTTCTGTTTATTTAAATGTTACTGCTCTTCAAATTTAGTCACTTTTATAGCAGTTATAACTCGACCACATTCTTAAATCTTTTTTAAATTATATGGTAGTTGTTGAAGTAACTCAACGCTGTATATAATTTAGGAATATAGGTTTATACCTATTCAGATATATTTTACCAAACAATGCCTGTCACCAAAGCATGAATCATCCTGCACCATACTACATTGGGTCCCTCTCTCCTTAAGCTCTATACCCCCACCTCCTTTCTTGAAATGTTTTCATTTTTACATTATTTCTATCCTCTTCTTTTTTGTTCTCTTAGTTGACATATGGTTTTGATAGTTCAATTCATTTTCTTAGATTTGCAGTTAACTTATCCCTTAATCCAAACATATCATAAAAGATTATAGTCCCATATACTTAAGTCTACTCCACAATTCTTTTTTTTCCTTCCAGAGTACATGCAGATTGAAAACAAACTAGGATTTTCTTATTTCCATGAGAAGTGAATATTTAAGAAATATACATAATCATCTCCATGTTTGTTTGTAAACCAAAGTAGTTAGAGCTCTTGTTGTGTAAGCTATAATCATAAAAAGAGAGAAATTATGGAAAGAAATACAAAAATTTCATTTTCAGATTTAGAGATTAGAATGCTCCATTCACATAGAATATACATATGTGTGTATACATAATTCTATACAAATGGAGCATGTCTGTATATATACATACACACATATAAACATAATATCAAATTCACTTTTGTAACTTTAACTAATTTATATATATTACTAAGGTTTTTAGTGTTCTTTAGAGTCATATGCTTTACTATGAATATTTTACTCTTAGATTAATTCATCAGAGTTATTACTCTTTTAAGTATCTATTACTCTCATATAAATGTGTGTCTTATTTTGGTAATTCTGCATTTTTTTACACATCATTAGCTTCAGTCACTGGATTATAAAAGGTAACTCCACAAAGCCCTCTCAGAGATGCCCCGTATTTATATTGGGTCCATTATTTTAAAGTAGGAAAACACTTGAATGGGAACCATGTTAAATTCAGCTATTAGCATTGGAAGATCTCAGACTTTTTTAATATTATCTAAAAATTTCAAATATGGCTATGGCTGAGAGTAACTGAAAATGACTATTTCATTTGGTTTCAAATTTCCATCAAAGTTACATATATACAAACACATGTAGCCAAACTGAGAATAAACACATTGATTATATATAACACATGATAATATATGTAATATATAATAATAATCACAAATTAACAGAGGGTTCATATATATATATATGATTATCCTTGATTACAAGAAAATTACTTGTACCGTTAGTCCCACTTGCTATTTGCCTAATAAACTTTCAAAATATTTGCATTTTGTTCCAAAAAAGGGCCAATTTCTTGATATATATGTATTTTCCAAATGAATGATTCTGACAAGAACATATGCATTCTATATATACTAGTCATTTTGATAGTGAATGAACAAATATTTTTAAATAAAATATTGATTCTTCCAGATGGGCAGCTATTTGTCCACAATAAAATGTTACATACAGTCAAGAAGTAACATCTTCCACCTTAAAAGATCTCATCCTACTTGATAGTAATGTAGTAACGGTGAGGAAGGGGAACTAAACAGAAACTCACCACATTATGAGGGAAAAATGGCAGCAGTTAAAGAAGATTTTTAGTAATTAAAAGACATTTGATTAAGATATAGAAATCCAAGAAAGGGGGCCTACCTGGTGGTACAAGGGGTTGAACACCACACTGTGGGGCTCCTGCAGCCACTGTAGAAAGAGTTTCATCCCTGGCCAGGGAGGGGACCTACATGGCACAGCAGACCTCTCCTGCTTCGCCCAATGCTCTCTTCAGCAGTGTATTTCTTCCAATCTACCTGTTCTACTCCCTGCTTTGTCTCTGGCAAATCCTCTCACGCCCTCAAATCTCTGGCCTGTACCCCAGCTCTTGTATGCATAAATAAGTAAAATCTTAAAAAAAGAAATCCAAGAAAGGAAAATGGATTAATGAAAAGATTCAGAAATCTTTATTTATTTTAATTATATATAAAAAACACATGTGTAGCAATAATTAGAAAAACATTCTTTTGTGAGGGCTAGCAGATAACATATTAAGTCTAAAACTCACTTGCAAAATATTTTTTTAAAGAGGATATAACAAAAGTAATGAAAACTTACCTAAGAATTTGAAATAATGATTTCCAAGTGTTTCTAAGAATCTCATGTGGAGAACTCATAAATAATTTGGTGTTTTTATCTTTTCTTCTACCTATACAAAACACACTATTTTTTCTGACAGAAAATATCAACAAAGTGAAAACAAAATAACGCAACAAAACCAAAGAGCACTGGACATTCACTGCAAATGGAGTATTATGTTCATATGTTGCAGCATTAAAATTATTTAAAAACATGAAATCAATCAGCACTTTGGAGAAGCTGTAAACAGGAATTTAGAAATTCATTTTTGTTGTTCAAAGGCCAAAGCTCCAGATATCTGAACTATTGCCAGCAAACATCAGCCAAACACAGGCCCTCCCTTTCTTTTGCCTAATGTGCTTGTTTCAAAGAGACCCTGTATCATTAAATTAGGAGTTTGGAGAAATGTTGCAATCCCTATTTTGTTTATCACCAAAGGCCCAAATAAAAAGTGAGTTGTTCTCTCCATGAATTCATTTCAGGGAAGAAGTAATGTCCGGGTGCTGAGGAGGATAAAGTGGAAAGGGTAGTAGAAATAGTTTCCATCACCTATAAATCAATACAACAAAATGGTAGACTGGGTCCTCTCTGGTGGCACAAGGGATTAAGCAATGCACTATGAAGAATTTGCAGCCACTGCAGCACGAGTTCGACTCCTGGCTAGGGAGGTAACACAGCAGACCTCTCCTGCCTCCCTTGCTGCTCCCCTCTGCAGTGCACTTCAGTCAGTTTGCCTGTTTTGTTCCCCACTCTGTCTCTGTGGATCCTCTCACTCCCCATGCCTCTGGTCTGTACCCCAGTTCTTACACACATAATAATAAGTAAATCTTTTTTTTTAAATGATAGACTGAATAGGACATACCTATATATATATATGTATATATATATTTTAGATTTATTTATTTATGCATACAAGAACTGAGGTGCAGGCAAGAGGTACAGGGAGTGAGAAACTTCACGAGAGATGGAGTGGGGAATAGAACAAGCAGACTGACTGAAGTACACAGCTGAGGGAAGCAGCCAGTGAGGCAGGAAAGGTCTGCTGTGCCATGTGTGTCACCTCCCTGGCCGGGGATCAAATTTGCACTGCAGTGGCTATGGATGCTTCACGGTGCAGCATCAACCCGCTGTGCAACCAGGGAGGCCCCAAACCAATCTATTCTTACAACAGACAGGGAGGTAGAACATGCCCTCAAACTACACTGACATTCAAGTCACAAAGGATTGTACATTACCCTTCGAATTCCATTCTCTCATTCTCTTGCTCCAGATTCCAACTGACTTGAAATAGTGCATGCCTTTGCAGAATATTAAAAATATTCAAAAAATTTAGAAAACCATTGGGTTAAATGGTAAACTATGTGTGTTGCAGTTCACTTTTTATAAGCCTCAATAAGATTTTTTTTTTCCATTCTTGGGTGTGTTAGCTCATTCTGAATGTAAATCTACTGCAATAGATAGGATGAAAAATGATGTCACTTTTAATTCCTGAGAAAAGGGTCAGGTAACTTGGGCTCCCTCTGCTGTCTGTCTAGTCCCTTTTGCAGAAACTCAGCGACAGAAAAAGAGATCAAAACTTAATAATAGCAAATTTTATAATAAAAACTATTATCAAAATAACACTGACATTTTTCAATCACCTTCCAGAAGGAGTATAACATTTTTCCAATTCTTTTTGAGAAATATTCAACATGCATCTCTGTATAAGTTTAGGCATGATACTAGTGTGCTTTCCATATATTATGAAACAATTCCAACAGTAAGTTCAGCTAACATCTCCCTTCCCAAATAGATACAATTAAATGGGGTGGGGGGGAGAGAATTCAACAAAAAATAAAAATTCTATTTGTGATGATTACTCACAGGGTTGAATTTCTAAACAAATTTCCTCTGTCTCATATAGTCGTGGTCTCTGTATTTATCATATTGTACATTACAGCCTTACTACTTATTTCTCTCATAACTGGAAGTTCGTGCTTTTGACCATCTTCCTTTCTCCAATTCTCCCTCCAATTCTCTACTAGTAAATATAAGTCTGATCTCCTTTTGTCTGAGATCCTTTTATTTTATTTTTATTTTTAGATTCAATATATAAGTGAGATCATGTGGTATTTTTCATTCATGGTCTAATTTATTGCACTTAACATAATGCCCTCAAGAACCATCCATGGTAAGATTTCTTCATTTTTCATGCTTGAATAATATTCTATTATTTCATGTGATAGTTCTATTTTGTTGGATCATTCAAACTGTTTTCCATAATTATTGTACCAACTTACATTCCCGCCAACAGTGTGCAAGGGTTCACTTTTTTCCACATTCACATCATCTTTTATTTTCTTTTGTCTTTTTGGTGACAGCCATTTAAATAGGAGTGTGGTGATTTTTCATTGTGTTTTTAATATGCATTACGATAATGACTAATGATATTAAGCAACTTTTCATGCACCTGTTGGAATTTTTCTCATCTTTAGAAAAATGTTTATTCAGGTCCTTGATCCATTATTTTGATTGGGTTATCTGATACTTTTTTATGTTTAGTTGATGTATGGTTTGCAAATATTTTCCCATTCTTTTAGTTGTCTTTTCACTTTGTTAGTGGTTTCTTTTACTGTGAGGATCATTTTAATTTGATGTAATTCCATTTCTTTATTTTTGGTTTTGTTGTTTGTGCTTTAGATATCCTATATAAAAAGAAATTATTACGAAGACTCATGTCAAGGAGCTTTATTCCAGCCTTTCATCTAGAAGCTTCATGTTTCAGACCTTCCATTTAAGTCTTTAATTTATCTCGAGTAAATTTTTCATAAGAGGTGCAAGCTCTGGTCCAGTTTCATTCTTACATGTGAATGTTTAACTGTGCTAGCCCCATTTATTGAATAGACAGTCTTTTCTACACTGAGTTTTCTCATTTTCCTTTTCAAACATTAGTTGACCTCATATGCTTGGGTTTATTTCTGGGTTCTTGATCTTCCTTCATTGGTTTGTCTATTTTTATGACTTTTAAATCAGTATAAAACATGTAAATGTACATTGTTATGATAGATATTAAATATTCAGGGATTGTTATAGACTGGAAATGAGAACATAAGACAAATATATTTTAGGAATTGTCCTTAGAAATTTTGCTATTCACATCTCTAAATTTTGTAAAAACAGAAATTTCACTTGTAAAATCATCAAGACAAATTTTATTTAATAGGTTAGTTCATTAGTGTTAATATCAGTTTTATTAAATCAAAATTATTCACACAAAAACTATACCATCTTTAACCACTCATACTGATGTAATACAAGCTTGATTCAAATATAGTGATAATTTCAAGAAACACTAAGTTCACTGTACAAGTTTTAAAGACTTACTAAAAGGATAGTACGTGATTTAAGGGAGATAACAAAGGAAATAGGTGACAGTTTATATTATATGGAAGACGTTCTGTCCAAATATTTTATCTTTGTTTATTTCATTAAACTCTGTGGTATGCATTCATACATATAAATTCTTTTAACTTTGTTATATCTATGTTGTGAAATTAGTTCTGGACACTTTAAACAGATGTTATATCCCAAGGCTCAGGAAAGTGAAAACAGATTTTGCTCAATAATAATTTTTATCAATTTTCATATTAAGTAGTAGTAGAATAAGAAGTTTCATTTAATTGTGTCTATAAAAATATACTACCATGCCTTTAACATTTAAGACATGTTTATATCTGTATTTACCAGTATAAAGTACTAGGAATCTCTGTTCCATTTGTATGTCTCTAATTACAAATATATGCATGTATTTAACATAATTTATATAACCTAAATTACATAATTTATTATGCTTACATTATTTATGATTATATAAATTATATATTTCATATGAATTCTGTACCTTTATATAATCAGGAATTTATATTATATATGTGCATATATCTAAAACTAGCTACTGACAATTTCTTATATGCGATTATCATCCATATAGTGCTACTTTAAAAGTAAATAATAACAGTTTAAAAAATGCAGGTAACAAAACATAACTTTTAAAATACAAACATAATTCTTTAGAATTAAGTATTTAAGAATATTTTGTATTCTAATATTGAAAAATCAATTAATTACCTTATGTAATAGTCTAACACCAAATTAGAACATAAATAAAAGATACAGGAAAATAATGACTGGATGATGACTATCTAGAATTTAACTACATTGCTCCATGTTATTGTTGCCTCAGCATCCATTATGATTAACTAAACAGGTTGCAGGACTTTAGAATGATGCTTGTCCCCTTCTATAAGCCCCTGTCTTAGAGAGTGACCAGAAGTCACAAGCAAGTAGAAGCTCTGAGTATGACATCTCCCCCAGTCCCTGTTATCAACAATTCCCTCTTACCTCTTATTGCCCTTGCCTTATGTTTACCTTAGATAACATCCCCTTTAATTACCAAACCAGCTCTTTTGGCTTGATTTTGCCATTTTGGCTTTAGTCTAAGGACCCCATTGCACTCATTTCACGGAGTCTAATAAAGACATACGTTCTATGTATCTTTATAAAGTGGTATTTTCTACTACAGTTACATCAAATGTTGTTGAGTAACTTGATTTCCATATTAAATATATATGAAATCTTTCTGAAAGAAAGGCTAGACATCTGTAAAAATAGCTTGCTATAGTAAAAATAACACACATACCCTCTAGTCAAAGTAGGGGCAATCTGGACAGAGGAAAGTAATTATAGCAATAAAAAAACAGAATCTGAACTTGTGCTAAACCTTATAAAATATTCTTGGTCCAGACAAATCTTAAACTCCTTAGTAAAACAACGTCATTGTTGTAGTTCATTGTTATCTGTAAAAAGTATTTGGGGGCCTCCCTGGTGGCACAGATGTTGAGTGCCCCACTGCGGGGCTTCTGGAGCCACTGCAGAGAGAGTTTGATCCCTGGCCAGGGAGGGGACTCACATGGCACAGCAGATCTCTCCTGCCTTGCCTGCTGCTCCCCTCAGCAGTGTATTTCCCTGTTAATCTGCCTGTTCTGCTCCCTGCTCTGTCTCTGGTGAATCTTCTCACCCCCACTCCCCCATGCCTCTGACCTGAACCCCAGCTCTTATATGCATAAATAAATAAAATCTTTTGAAAAAGGGAGCCACTTTAATTTTAAAAAATAAAATAAAATAAAATAAATTGAAAAAAGAAACTACTAACCAATGTACATCAGAAAGAAGAAATTATTTAAAAAAGTATTTGGGAAACAAAAAAAAAGACAAAACAGTATGGATGTCTTTTCTTCTTTTGAGAATACAAGGTAATATCTATGAAAAAAACAAACAAACAGGAAGTTTGCTCAGTAAGTGTGTTTTCTTCTTAAGTAAATTAGAGACAAAATCATCTGCAGATCTCTCTACTGAGAAGAATAAAATGAGTGTTGAATGTCTACTTGGTCCTTCCTCTCCTAAGGCTCCAGCCGCCATCGCTCACTCGCTCTCTGGAAATAGCAGCACATATTGAGCACAGAGAAGCTCTTTTTAGCATCAGGAGGAAGTTTGAGGTGCTCCAGCTGACAGGGAGATTATACTGAGAGATTTGAGAAAAAGAGGGAGAGCCTAGTTGGCAAAGCAATCTTTTCAAAAGCCTGGCTCTAAAAGATTTAGATTTATCTTTTTATGGTAAAGGAACTGCTCTGTTCGAACTGCAAACTCTAATTTCTAATTCAACATTTTTTTCCACATATAAAATCTATCTGATGCTGCAGTAAATAACTTGATGCACTTGGACTCAATTTTTGCATGGTTTTATGTTGGGTCGGGAACGCTCCAGCACCTTCCCAGGGACACACTGAGGGAGAGTCCTGGAGCAGGTTTGCAAGGCAAGACCTTGATGCTCAGTGAGCGGCCCCTTGATATTTCCTAGCAGTAATAAACAAGCATGACTGATTATGTGACAATGGCAGGGGGAGCAGGGGTCAGGGGAGACAAAGGGTAATCAACTTTATGCGGAACTGGAGGGGACAAGTCAGCCACATATACAGCGAGGACTTCCTGCGCAGGTCCTTGATATAATTTCTCAGCTACTCCCAGACCACCTCAGACTAGGGCCACACAATCAGTCAACAGCTACCTAGGCAACCTGGGTATACCCCTGCTGCCTCATGATGTGGGCCATTGTTTTAAAGGCGGTCACGCAGGAGTGACTTATCCAAATTTTTCACACAAACACTTGCATACAGAGGCCTTACACACACAGGTGCAGAGGCCCCAAGTGGTAGAGAGGTCACAGTTTTAGGCCAGAGAAGTTATGTAAGAGGGGCCTTCCTGGTGGTGCAAGGGCTTGAGCACCGCACTGTGGAATTTCTGCAGCCACTTAAGTTTGAATATGATCCCAGCAGGGCGGGGACCCACATGGCACAGACCTCTCCTGCCTTGCCCACTGCTCCCTCAGCTGTAATAAATAAAATATTTTTTTAAAAAAAAAAGAACTTATGTAGGACATTAGTTCTCAGAGAAGGACAGGTAATTTATTCATCTTTCATAGACAAAGATAAGCTTCTTTTGTATTCACTCTAGGTCACCATGCTGAATCACCAGAGGGCATTACAGGGAAGGAAAGACAAGAGTAAAGAAAACATTTCAGTAGTACTTCCCCCATGTGAGACAAGTGTGAGGTACAGGACTATGAATACTGCAAGGGGATTCCCTGACTACTGGAGAAAAATTGTTACAGGGCAGGGAGAGGATCTCCCCAGAACCCCCAAGCCTGCCCTCTCTGAATGGCTTCTGCCATCCGCCACATTAAGACAAAAATATAAAACCTTTAATGGAAAGGAACTTTAATACAACTAGGGTACAATAAAGAAAGAACAAAGAATATAGTTACTAAGTTAAGCATCCAAAGTTACCCATCTCCTTGAGGGGAAAAGTCCAGCCAAATAGGATTGGCCCAAAGCAAGGCCCAAAAGCCTGCCACATGTCTAAAGGACCTTTCAGTAGAGACCCGTAAAAAAGGGTCAGAAAGAGTCAGACAAATCTGGGAGGAAAAGAGCAAAATCAAAATCAAGATGGCAGCTGCCATTGTTAACCTCCCCACAGGTCTCTCACCCACATCTGTTCCAAGGGCAGTTTCTGCACGTGTCTCTCTGCTCCATGTGCCTCCTCCAGGTCTCCTTGCTGTTCTCCATCTTCCTTCCTTCCTTCTCTCTTCTCTGCAGAAATCCTTTTTCTCCTCAGCTCCACCCACTTAGGGTGGAACCAGGATTTCGGAACTTCCCCTTTTCCTGGGATGACCCTGTTACAAAATCACCACTTGGGCAGAAAACAAAGACCTTCTTGTGCATGACTACATCTGCACGTTGGCTCAACCTGGCCCTTACTTTTCACTTTTCTGAAGGAACATACATTATGAATTAAAGACAGATCATGTTAAGTTGTATAATTTTTAGTAGCTGTCTGTAATGACAATATTGGCTTTTATTTTTAGTTCAAATTTTTGTATTTCATAACTCTAACTAAAAACTGTGTTTTTTTTATCACACGTAAACACATTTCAAGGTAGAAGAATTTTAAAATAAACCCTGTCATGGCATTTTTTCTAAACTGAGCAGTACAAAGATGTAAAATAAAATGTATTAAGTTTAATAAATCCGCAGGTAATAACTGAGAGGTGACCTGAACATTTAAAGGACGACAGGCAGAACTCCCTGTGTGACTCACTATAGAAGCAAAAAATAGAGGCATCATTAATCATTTTATTTTATTTCTAATCTTTTTACTTCAAATCAGCATAAGATCCAGCAAGTTATGTGAGGCAAATGAATGGTAAGCCATGATATATATTATTGCTAAGGGACTAGCTCTTTCTAATGCACCTGAAAAAGTTACCTTTATATACAATCCCAAACTATGAAATCATGTTCTATTTTTTGTTCCAAAGTGTATTTCATCCATAGTCTGGCAATCAGCACAGGTTGTAGAAGACTTCTCATATATTGCAAATATTACACAAGGAGAACCCTTCAGTGTCTGATCACCCAAATTTCAAAGTTCTATCTTCATTTGCGTTATGGTTTTACTGGGGGGGGAGGGAAAGTCTCATCCCCATTCTGATATTATAGTATAGATCAAAGTACTCTGCCTGAATCCATTACCCCTAGAGAGAAGTATCAAATGCAGTTGCTAATATCATTTTGATTTTCCATATATGGGAGGAATGGGTTCGGCCAAGCAAACAATTATG
Source organism: Galemys pyrenaicus (assembly GCA_019455555.1). Classification (NCBI taxonomy): domain Eukaryota; kingdom Metazoa; phylum Chordata; class Mammalia; order Eulipotyphla; family Talpidae; genus Galemys; species Galemys pyrenaicus. The sequence continues at coordinate 8,050,184 of JAGFMF010011629.1, forward strand.
AACCTGGGAGCGTCAATCAAAATGCCATTGGGAAGAATGCAGAGTAGAAATTGCTTCAAATAAGTGTTCAAAATCGCTAAGGAGAAAAGCCAGGTGCATGAACATCACATCAAAACACTTGATTTTCTAACCAAAAAATGATATGGTATGTAGTGACCAATAGCATTACATTAATTTCAGTAATAGTGGTGTAGTAGTCTTTCTTTGAACTATGTTCTATCTAAATGTATATATGTGGATAAGGAGAAAATTTTACTTATAAGTGTCAGATACCGATTATTTTAAGCACAGAGCTTCTGATTTATTATTCCTACTGCTAATAATAACAGTAGCTAGTAGTAGTATTAGTTAGCAGTAGTATTGGTTTGGGAGAGGGCTAGCAAAGTGAAAAAGGTGCCACTTCCTACATGCATATCAATGTGCATGCCTCTTAATATGCGTGGGCTTCAGTTTCAAGTTCTAGGGTTTGGCTCAGTTCTGCTGAAAGGTCTTGCAAGTGTAGAGCCCTCTGATCTCAGGACATGCTCATTATATACTGTCTTTGGTTGCCTGCATTAAAAGGCTAGCACAGGACACGTGAATTGCCTGGAGGGCTGCATCTGTTTTGTGTGCATCCATGCCAGTCTTCAGAGAACACACCAAAACATCATGGCATATGAACGAAGCTCTTTTCCTCTTTCACTTGTACTTTATTCATTTCAGACTTTGCTGTTTTGTTTTTGTCTGTTATAGACAGAAAAATTCCACTTGGGAGACACATGGCATTTTCCTATAGGACAGAATGACCTGATATATAGTACATTCTGTGCTAAGTTAGAATTTTTCTCAATAATTCATAGACATAAAAAATAATTTGATGCAGAAAGCCTTATTTTGCTATTATTAAATTGATTTCTGTAGATTATGAGTCAACACTTTGGGAAAACCAACTGAGCACCAGGTGCTGTCAGAACACAAAGTTAGTCACATTCCCAGCCCAGGGGGCATAATTACAATACAAACTAGACAGGCAAATCAAACCAGCACAAACACCGACAGTTTCCCAAACACGGTGGTCATCTCCGAGAATGAGCAAACCCTAAAGCCGATGGCCCCTCTTTCCACAGCTCCTGTCACTTTATTATCAGGCCAAATTTATCTTGCCAGAGGGTTCTTTAAAGATGTGCAAACTAAAATGTCACCAATAATACCTTTTCTATGTTATTGGTATAATATATACATATATAAGATTTCTTTACGATTGAAAAAATGGTACACTCTAGTGTAATTGATGTTAGTGCCTCTTTAATTGTGTTTACAGAATTCACAAGGAAGCATTCTGTTTGGATAATTACTCATCTTCGTGAAGATCGGTAATTTGGCTCATACACACTTCAGAAAATTACTGAAAATGTTGCAAGAAGAGAATTTCCTACAAACACTCAGGCCTACACAGTATAAATAAGTGCTTCTTTCATCCTCTTTCCACCAGAATATTTTAAGATATTTTTCTAAGCACTTTTGTGTTTTTAAGTGTTGATAAGTATCTTTTTTTGTAGAGTGCTAGTTCTTTTCCTTTTTTATGCACACACAGCTTATTATACCATACCCACATGTATATATATATGCATATGCTTTGACTTAGGAGAAATTAAGTATATGCTAAGATATTTACAGGTGATAAATATATCCAACGTGCAATTATATGTAAAATTCCCCAAACTTCTATCACTCTCCATATAAAGATGAACTACCATTAATGCTCACTTAACAGCACTTGGGTATTTATTTGAAAGTTATTTTTTCTCTAATTCTTGACAATCAATAAAATAATAGCTTTTAGACTATGAGTCACATAATTTTATTTAAATATATGTGCAGATGCATTGTAGATGTCATAATTTTTCAAAACTTATCATTACACTTTAGATCTAAAGATGAATATAACTTTTTTAATGTTAAATTGTCCACCTAGAATTACTGATGTTGATCTTATTTAGGTCATCCAAGTAAATAAAATTTACAATCTGTGGGGAAAATTTTACAATTTTCCATTTACTCCTTTTCACAAGTTTGTTTTCCACTATATTTACTGTATTCCATCATATTTTCCTTTTTTAAAAGAAGGTTTATTTATGCATAGAAGAACTGGGGTACAGGCCAGATGTGCAGGGGGCTGAGAGACACAGTGGGTAACATAACAGGCAGATAGACTGAAACACACTGCTGAGGGAAGCAGCGGGTGAGGTAGGAGAGGTCTACTGCACCATGTGGGTCACTTTCTTAGTGGGCGGCAGGGATCGAACTTGTGCTGCATTGGCTGCGTTTTGCTTCATAGCATGTTGCTTAACCCACTGCGCCACCAGAGAGGCCCTCCACCATATTTTCAAATGATGTTTTAAACCGATTGAAATACAAATCTCTGCAGTCAGGGATGTCCAGATCCAAGCCAGGGCTTTCTGCCTTCTAGCTCTGTCTGCTATTAAATGGAAATATTAATATGACACATAAAGTTTCCATGAGAAGTAGGTTGAATGACGTGTATAAGGGCTATAGCTCAGTATCTACTGCATATTTGCTATTTAAAATTTATCAAGTTTCTAATATGTTGGAGAAGGTTAATTTTGATTGGCCCCTGAGCTGGAGTTGAGTAGGGAAATCTGAGGCACCTCTCCTCAGTCCTGGAATTCATTCACTGCCCACTGTTCCCATAGTGAGGGCCATTTTCAAAGATGCAATCTTGAGAAAGTAATGTATGTTACTGAGATCATTTGGGGCCTATACATGGCTGAATTTTGTTGATGTCTCCATATAAACTTCAAGAGTCTAGCACGGAGGTGAAAAGATCTATCTATCTTGTGGCCACCCAAGATAGACCTTACATATTAATGTCTCTTGCTTATTCATACTCCTAGCTACCAAGCTCCAAACCTTCCCTCTGTGCTTGGAGGCCAGCCTCAGATTTCACCTGCAAAGAGCCTGACTTTGCAATCCAACATAAGTGGAATGAGGATATCACTGCTTTCTCTAGTTTTATAGGTAGTACATGTTTTATATTACACTATAAAACATAAATATATTTAATAGAATTTTCCTACTATGATTGTCTCTCAGCCCATAGCATTATAACCATCCTGCGATAGTTGAGTCATTTAACACTAGACAACTTAAATTTAAATTTTTTCAATAGACAACTACTAAGCACCTACAATCAAATTCGTATGTAGAAAACAAAACAGAAAAAGATGTCTATTATAAACAGCTCATTATAATGGTTTCTGAATTACCTACCTGCATTATACCCAAGTCTAACTTCTAATTTCTCTTTGCGCTATGCTTAAAAAGTTGATGACAGCCAATTACCTATTATTTATTGAGCAACTATTCTTGTTGATCAGATACATATAGAAAAGAAATATTAACTAGTTATTTCATAATTTTAGCCAATACGTGTCAGTCTGTGATGATTTGGCTGATTTTGCACTTTTAAATCATTTTTTGGCATTAGTAGCTATAGTCACTTTGGTAATTAGAGATGAAAGCTGAATTAAGAGATAGGAATCTATTAATATATAATAATGGCACAGAGTCACCAATAAATAAAACTGGTCCTCTGGAGTTATTAGAATAGAAATTAACTTTTAAAAAATATCTTAACAAGCAATACTCTCACACTTCACTTAGGAAATAAATTATAGAATTATATCATGTAGAGATTAGCAAATTGATCTAGAATTTTTCCATTTTTAAGCATTCTGTGGCAGAAAAAATATTACTGTACTCTGGATTGAAGTTATAGTTTTGCTCTTGAAACTCAGTGGAATTGAACAGGTCATTTAATCTTTCTCAGTGTCAATTTTTTTCATTTGTTAAAGTTAGAAAGTGATACTCAGGTTACACCTAAAATCTCTCATTCCTTTGATTATTTGACTATGAGATACAAAGGGTGATGTCACAGAGAATAAATATTTAGTTTACCATTATATATTTTGAGTTAAAGGAAACCCAAGCAAAAAAGGCTTATAAATGATCATTATGACTTTTGATTTCAAAGTAGAAAAATGGTCTTGCAAATCTACCGAAGAATGCATTCAAATAAATGGAATTAAGACAGAAACTTTTTTCTAATAGTGAGTAATCCTAATTTGATTACACTCAGGTGTTACTTTGGTCCTTTCTTGAGACACTATCTATAATTTGAAGAAGATACACTTAAAGGTCAAACTTTCTGAACACTGATTTTCTTTCTTGTATGAACAATGAATTTTGAAGTTACTTTTTATGGTCATCTTTTTAATATTGCCATTTGATAATTTCAGGGTGCATTAGGTATAATTATTCTTTTAATAAGGGCAGCAGTAAAAAGTGTATTCATATAACAGGCTTCATGGAAATTGCCATATTCCTGGATCCTCCCTACAGTATTTTTCACCCCCACCCTGCAACCACTAATAATACCACCTTTCAATACCTCAAGCTTCTTAATACTCTGCTCTATTTCAGGAGTAAATTAAAGAATAGATCCTCAAGTGTTTTTAGACAATGCTTCTTTAACTCTGATGAATTTAAGAACTCTCTGATTCATTTCAGAATGACCTTTAGACAAGTGCTACAGCTTAAATAGAAGCACTACAAGTTCACACTTCTGGAAGCCTGTCTGGGAAGCTGTTTCAATGGTGTTATTATGGAAGCAACTTTGACAGCAGTGGAGGGACTGAACCTTAAACTGGTATGGGATCCAAGCAGGGTGCAGCTATTATAGTGGTAGGCATGAGGCTTTTGTCTAATATCTGGAGATACAATCTCCAGATGAGAAAGGGATGGAGTTAAAATCAAAGTTGGACTGGACAGCATTAAACTGGTTTGCAAATCTGATGTGTTAAAAGAGATGGTAACCAAGACATAAAGCCAAAAATGGAGTAGAGAAAACAAGAAAATCAAGAAGGGTTTAGATGAGTTTGAAGAAATTTCATACAGAGATAAGCTGTCCTAGTGCCTGCATCTAATGTGGTTTGCCTGATACATTTGAGGAAGATAAGACACCTACAACACTTGGTTAGTTAAAAGTCAGTGTGAGTGACATTTATCCTCAGTTTTAATTAGTATGTGGCCAAGTGTTATCTATATTGAAACAGGACTCATATCACTTAGTAGTAAAATATATAAACTTTGTAGAAAATTAAGTTTCTTCAAAAGATGATTTAAATGAAATTTTAATTTTTTAAACTTAATTTTTAAAATTAATTCATCCTGATTGTTGGTTTCTTTTCTTTTTTTTAATTCTATTTTTCCCTTTAATTTATATACATTTGACATCAATTGTAATCTACATGTATTCCCCATCACCATATCACCAGTGCACCACCACCCCAGTCCCCCGTGCTCCCATCCTCCCTCAACCCTTCCCTCCCCCCTCCCCACCAAGGGTCCCCAATTTGTCCTTGTCTTTTCATTTTGGTTTTTGAGTCTTTATTGTTATTATTATTGTTCTTATTCCTTTCCTTGATCCTTATTTGGTTCCCTTATATTCCTCCTAGGAGAGGAACCATCTGGTATTTTTCTTTTGCC